>CM034350.1:111174952-111666948 GCA_019925275.1 Mytilus edulis | reverse complement strand
CTCCAGATGCTCATCTTCATGGTGAAATATCTCCGAACATATGATACTTTTTAAGCCATAAATAAGAATAAATATTAATTATTAACATTTATGATAGACAAATAGAATGATTAGCTCGGTGGGTTTTTTCTAATCATGTTTGAATTTTTACCTAAATTGCCTGATTCTTACAAAGACTGGCACTTACATGTGTACAGGTAAATTGGCGCAAATGAGTTCCAAATATTGGCGCAATTGATACATTTGGAAAGCAAAATCTGGCGCAAATGATACCCCTGAAAAACAGTAATTGGCGCAAAAGGACTGCTGCCGTTATGAGATGATCTCCTCTTTACCAAATTAATTATATTACAGAACAATTTATTTTTAAGATCAAGTGACATAATTTCTGAGAAAACGTTCACTTGATTCGTTCTTACTTGACACACTAATATAAAAGAAAGGCGAACGATAGCCAATGAATATTCAAACTCGAAAGTCAAAAATAAACTGACAATACCATGGAAAAACGAAAATTGACGAAAAGACAAACATTAATTCAAAACACAACAAAGAAACTAAGACTGGCCTAGTACAAGAACCACACCATGATCTTCGTTACTCGGAAGGTGAGCAGATCATGCTCCACGTGTAACATCTTATTGTTATTTTTAGTCAAAGAATTCTACATAAAAGAGGTGGAAAAGATATTTTTTTAATTTGTGTTAATTTAATTTCTGAATTCAGATTTTCTGTAAAATTTGAAAAAAAAATTGATTGATAGCGTCGAATGACTAAAAGAATGGTTCGCAACATATTTTTCTGACTCAGACAAAAACCATACCCCCTTTTTGAAATTAAATGGTTGCTCCCTTACTAGGTTTTATATGGGTGTTTGTATTGTCAACTTACACTAGTATAAAAATAACGAGATGTGGTATGTTATTATTGAGACAACTACATCAGGGTTCATATGACATGGGTTTTAGCAATTATAGGTCACCGCAAAAACTACAACAATGAGTTCAACTTCTGTATAGTCATATTTTAACGAAAACGGCATGACAAATGTGAACAAATTGGCACGATTATAGACAATAATTGTTTAGTGTCTTTAAATATCAGCTGTATTTGTACGAGGCTAGGAAACAAGGTGTATGCGAGCTTTTAGCGAGCTACTACACCTGTTTCGAGCCGAGTACACATACCGCTGAAATTTAAAGACACTAAACAGTTACTGTCTTTATCCTGCAATTAATTCTGTATATTGTTTGTGTTTTGAAAGACACAAAAACTAACATATTTACCATTTATTTTCGATTTGTAATCCCTTGAGGCCCGCGTAGTAATATCAAAATCACACATTACGCTAAAGACGGGATCGCAAAAAAAGAATGGTCGACAATAATACATCGCTCAAGGTGAATAACTATCTATTTTAACATAACAACTAATTTCAACAGTAAAAACAAATAACAAAACATTGTCCAATTTGAAACAGAAGTGTACGAGTTGTCCTACGCTTCAGACTTGACATTCACTAAACATGCATGCTGAAATTGACATGGTTGTTTTTGTTACACAATCATTCACATTCAAGTTTTGAAATCGACAATTGTCATCGTCATTGGAATGCAACTGGAATACACATTCTGAGATCACACAGGTTCAAACAATACTCAGTCCGGCAGTGGGCGGAGCTTTAAAGCGATATTTGTATAGTATACAGATACAACATAGCGATATCTGTAGGGCTGTATCTGTATAGTAGGACACCCAATTGCAGGATAAAAACTAAGTGCTAATTATGAGGAGTGCTCATTCAGCTTATCGAGACTTATATTTACGCAACTGTTGGGGATCGAAATAGGGACAATAAAGCCGATCTCTCTTACGATACGACGTCAAGGGTCCGGATGGGACTATTTATAGGACAAAATTTCTACTCCAGGCCATAAATATTTTTAGCGGTAAACACTTTTTATTAAAAAAAAATAAAGGGGAAGGGGTGGGGGGGCAATGTGCTTGTTTTCGAGACATTAGCCATTGAAATTTTGGCAGGAAAATGTTCTCTCTTGACTTTTCATAGCTTTATCATTGACCAGTTAAATTCTCAAAAACTATTAAAAATAAGTAAGATTTTAAGACTTTTTCAAATGGCTTATAATTATACATGTAAAAGATTAATAAAAAGAAAAAGGGGTTCCATGGGCAAAAATGTTCAAGGCATTCAAATGAATAAAACCAGAGGATTTGGAAAATCTGACAAAACTTCCAAAACATGACAAGCAAACATCCTAAAATACATAAAACAATTTCTCGATGGTCGAATATAGCGTATGAATAACTATTATTACATATGCAACTACATATCGACTCTTTTAAACGAAGAAAAGCTGTTGAAATAAGAATATATATAAAAAATCTACATTTTCAATTAATCTAGACTTGCAACAATTTCAAACAATAGACCACTTTCGAGTTCATCCGTCACCGGCAAAAACTCGTCAATTATACACGCCTTTATGACGTCATTTACCAGATAGAGGGGCTCGCCTGTATCCCTGCACTATTTACGTTCATCAAGCGTCTTAGTGATCGTCTTTGTGCAGGATAAACTAGAAATAATGGTTGCTCTGTAGGTACTTACTGACATTTCCTTAATGACAGCAGTGTTGATTGTCAATTTTGAGAATTCATATTTGCCAAATAATTCGTACAATATAGAATTATAGTTTTCCAACCACTCGCTCAACATTGGAAGGAAGTGACGACGCCCCTAAACGCACAAATGACGATGATAAAGGCGCGTATAATTGACGAGTTTTTTCCGGTGACGGATGAACTCGAAAGTGGTCTATTGTATTATTTCTACCACGCTGGAGTAAAAAATTGAATAGGGATTTTCTGGACCTGTGCTCTTTGCTCTGCATCGTGTGCTAGTATATGCTTTTGCAATGAAAAAGGATTCGATTTCCTGGAATCCTGATATAAAAATACATAGCGGTTGTCTAGCGACCGGAAATTCCAACGGTTTTTCTACGTATATTTTATGAAACGCACGTAAACGTTGTCGTTATGTATCCATTCGTTACACAGTAAAACTACATTATTAGCGATTGATTTGTGAAACAGCAACCAGAACTCATCCATTCCGATTTAAAAATTATTTTTGCTTGTTAACGTGTCGTCGATAAACAGGAGTTATTACTTTGGAAGCAAAACTCAATTGAAGTTAAAAGATATTCCGTGATCGTATTCCCTATGAAAACTAGACATTGATAGATTAGATAGGTTGTTAATGTGACAAAAAATGCTCTTAACTTTTACTCTTGATAGTTCCATTTAGATATTTCCAAACGGCAATTGATCATGTTGATGATTTAGTAGATTTGAAAAGCGACATTGTATTCATAAAATTTTACAAGAGTTAGTCACAAAACTCTTTTTGAATTTTATCATTCATTCGGTCAGGTTTTTACAAATAATATTAAATAGACCTTGTTGTGAACTATTGTATCACCTTCATTCGGTTTAATTCAAATTGCAAACACACAGATGGTTTGCCAAAATTCAATTAATAATGTATAAATCTAGGTATTATGATAAAAAAAAATGTAAAACGTGAATGAAACCAATCTGAATGACACTAACGAAATAATATCCGATTTCTCAACAACATAAGCATTTGTCGAAATTTTAAATAGGGTATAGAAAAATGGACATCCCTGGACCTCTTCCACCTATAGTAGTAAACCCAATGAATGTTAAGATCGACTACCCTTTGGCTGTGTGGGATGCATAGATACGCAGCTACGTTCGTTTGTCATTAATTAAGTCGTTAATGCTGCGAATTTGGATCCATATTAATGATTTAATCTACAAAAACTATAAATCACAAAATTACTGAACTCGGACGAAACACAAAACGTAAAGTCCCTAAACAAATAGAAAACTCAAAAGCTTAAACACGTCAAACGAATTGATAACAACTTTCAAATATATATGATCCTAACAAATTTTGACTTTTCCAAATGATACCTGTTACCCTCACTTCTAATATAAAGTATATTAGATTCTTATTTGTTTATCCATCTCAAATTAGTATTCAGAAGGAGCCACTAGGTCGACAGTTGTTATCAATTCGTTTGATGTGTTTGGGTTTGGGTTTTTGGCATTTAATTAGGGAATTCCCGTTTTGAGTTTTCCTCAGGGTATTTTCGTTATTTTACTTTTTATTACAATTCCTCAGTACTCGATTGCATTAACTGGGATAATTGGCATTGGCATAATGTCTGATAAGACCACAGCTACAAAGTACCTGGGAATTCGGGCTTGTGTCTTAGAGTATTAAGTTTATCTGTACGTTATTAGCATTATGGCAAAATGTAAACTTTCACTCTTTAGCTGGGTTGCAGTTCTGTTAATATAGACAATGCAATTTCCCATTGGAACTCCCTTTGTGGCTAAAACTGTGACACTTTCACTATGAAGTTTCGTGAAAAATCATATCCTAGAATAGAAAGTTGATATACTCTACTATTTTATTCAATTTGAAAGATCAAAATATAGAATTGTTTTGCATATTTTCAACATGTTTATACCCCTAACTTGTTAGAGTTTAAACTTATACTAAAATTTTGTACTACCCCAACTTTTACTTTTTGCTTTCTTCAGAATTCATTTTTCACCACAATAGTATGTTTTTATACTGGTAACAGTCCCAAGTTATGTCTCTATCAAGAAACATAGAGATCATATCTGGGAACCAGTATGTCAACAAATCAAACAGTATAATTATTATCATACATCTCCCAAAAAGAGGCGTGGTTTGAGAAACAGCTGTATTTACAAAATGCAATCTGATATTTTAAAATATGAAACTTCAGTGTATTATACGCTCAACATTAAAACGATTAATTTTTCTATATTTTGTAAACAAAACATTTAGTGAAAGTGATTGATTTTGTTATCATTGGTTATGTTCAGGAACATTACATAATTCACCAGCTCTTTTGTTTTATAAGAGTTCTCGACCGAAATTAATTATGATACGAACTGGCTGATCAATTAACATTATAGCAAACAGTTTCATAAAAATGCAAACAAATAATTACTGGTGATAAAAAGTAGGTTGTATTATTAATCAAATAATGCAGTATGGTTATCTTTTTTCTGTTACAATATACAAGACTTTTGGGAACCATGTTGAAACAATTTACAATGTAGTTTGATTTGAATGCAGATCATTTGTATCGCTTAAAGTCCGGATTGTCATCAACATCATGTATTTTAACAGGCCTAAATAAACAATGTCATGGCTTTTCAGTTTATCTTCATCTTATCACTTTGAAATATTATCTTCGTCTCTCCCGCCTCTTTTTGCCTTTTAATCAAAAACTGTTGTATTATTAATCAAATAAAGCATTATGGTTATCTATTTTTATTTTACAATGTACAAGACTTTTGGGAACCATGTTGAAACAATTTACAATGTAGTTTGATTTGAATGAGAATCATTTGTATCGTTTAAAGTCCGGATTGTCATCAACATCATGTATTTTAACGGCCCATCTCAAAGGTCCAAAATACACAATAACAGACTTAATAAAATATGGATAAAAAGGATTCAAAGCTAACAAATGTTATAGAAAAGAAGTATATTCTTTAGAATGCTTATAGAGAAGTAAACAAAATAACATTGAGAATATAATCTGGGAATACACAAAAGAGACAACAACCCTACCAAAGAACAGAAAATAGAACGGGTCTTCTACACAGCGAAGGCATTATAATCTAAAATCATAACAATTAACAATATCATTAATAAACAATTTTGTTGATTTTGTGGTAAAACTTGAGAGTATAATAAAGTAAAGTGCTTTTTTTTACTGTTTTTATTGTATTTACATATTTTTTATTCTATGATTGTCAATAATATCTTCATATTAGCTGAATGGTGTATAATACAGTACAACTTGTCAATTCGAGTTTGTATTTATAAACTCCTAGAAAACATGATAATAAATTTTAGCGTACAGAAATGATACTTGTTTCACATGTCAATGTAACGGAGTGTTTAAAAAAAAAAACATATTGTATTGTATTGTTTTGAATGTTAAATAGTAAGATATATAGTATAACGAACGTTTCTTTTTGTACCATATGTGTATTCGATTATTTAAAACTCACCAATGCCAGTCGAAACCGTTTCAAACGTAGTAAAAACCATTAAGATAGGATGAGGCCACAATCAACTAAAAGATATGAGTGCATGAATCAATCAATTTGAAAATGATGAGTCCAACATATGAAACATTGTTACATCACCCATCAAAGACCAGGAACACGTTAAAACTGGATAATTAGATAGCAAAGGTACCAGGATTATAATTTAGTAGTTTATGGTTGGGATCCCGCTAACATGTTTAACCCCGCCACATTATGTGTATGTGCCTGTCCCAAGTCAGGAGCCTGTAATTCAGTGGTTGTCGTTTGTTTATGTATATCATATTTGTTTTTCGTTCATTTTTTTTACATAACAAAGGCCGTTAGTTTTCTCGTTTGAATTGTTTTACATTGTCTTATTGGGGCCTTTTATAGCTGACTATGCGGTATAGGCTTTGCTCATTGTTGAAGGCCGTGCGGTGGCCTATAGTTGTTAATGTCTGTGTCATTTTGGTCTTTTGTGGATAGTTGTCTCATTGGCATGCATACCACATCTTCTTTTTTATAGATAGTTAGTTAGTAGTCTTCTGTGTTACATATTCGTTTTTCGTTCATTTTTTGTACATAAATAAAACCGCTACTTTTCACGTTTGAATTGTTTTACATTTTCATTTCGGGGCCTTTTATAGCTGACTATGCGGTATGGGCTTTGCTCATTGTTGAAGCCGTACGGTGACCTATAGTTGTTAATTTCTGTGTTATTTTGGTCTCTTGTGGACAGTTGTCTCATTGGCAATCATACCACATCTTCTTTTTTATATTTAAGTAGTCAGGAACCTGTTGTTTAGTGGTTGTCGTTTGTTCATGTTCATATTTAAGTATCCCTCGTTTCTCGTTTCTTCGTTTTTTGTTAATGCAATAGACAGTTGGTTTTCCTTTTTGAATGGTTTACACTAGCTTTGAGAGCTTCACGGCAGTGTTTGCGTTAATTCATTTTATGAACTATTTTGAGGTAAAATTTTACGTGGCTGCTATATAACGTTTGAAGAGGTTTGTGAATGATATTTATTTTGACGTTTCCAAATCATTGACTATTAAAATAAAGTTTTATATATGCATGGGGTTTTTTCTGTCATGAGCAAAACAAATCAGTTGCAAATGTATACATCAAATGAACACTCTTTATGCTAAAATAGATATAGCCGTATATGTCCCTTTAGTAGTTTGTCTTTAAATAACCTTTCAAAAAGTTCAATTAAACTTGATTGGTAGCTATTGATTTGGTTTATTGTTTTGTATCTTCTCCAAAAATTAGCATCAACTTTAGGGAAAAACAAATCATTAAAAACTCTTTGTCATTATCTTTTCTTAAGCTTTTTTAGCTTGCCATTGTGTGGAAATTATGCTCAACTATCTATGTTTATAGTTGAAATAATTGGGGATTAACTGCCACTTGCAATTTTATTACATCAATCCGTACTTTAATCTCTCTATCTTTTCAGCTCAACCCAAAGCACATATACAGTTGCAAAATTAATTATCTTGAACTTGTTTCAACCTCAAAAGATCACGAACAAGTTATATCCCCAAACATTAAACACGACAGTTTAAATGACTATATACAACTTAATGTTACCAATTTCGGCGTGAACGTCATGAGAGTTTCTAGAATTATTTAAAGAAAGTATTTATATCACGAATTACATGTCACTTATAATGAAAGACTTGAAATTTGCCATTATTGACTACAATCGAAAAGACAAACTACTTGGTTTTCTGATATTCGGTTTTGAGCGCAACTGATGAAGGTAAATACAGAAACGCGTTTCGGATGCTTTGAGATTATGATCGAAGTCTACAACATTCAATTCCTAAATTAATGACAATACACATTATTCTCAAACAAATTGTTTGCTTCAAAATATAAGTAGCTTCGTTAACTATTCTCGTCAAATGAGGTAAAAGCAGGAACTTCTGATCGTTTTATAATAAATTAAAACAGGTGCATATAATTAAAAGACAATTTGTGTTGGATATTGTATATACGCTTGATTCCATATTTCGTCAAGTTTACTTTTCATTCATTTGAAATGACAACTATGACAACAATGACTACATCCGTAAGAATTTGATAAAATAGAAACACGTATCGAATAAAAACGAAATACTATCTAAGATGCTTTATTCATTCATTCTGTAGAGCCAGGTTGTTGAATGTCGAATGTACAACCCGGAAGAATTACTACCAGGATCCCAAGACTACTTTGTAACGGTCCCTATTTTGGATAAAATTGCATTTGTTATTTCGCTTTGAAACAGTGGAGTGTCATGTTTAAAATTTACGTGGGCATGTAATAGAATCGCATGTTTAGAAAAATACAATAAAGTATAATGTTCTGCAAGTACCAAGTTAATAGACAAAACTGATGAACCATGTTGTATTTTAATTTGTTATCAGATAACTGAATGAATAAAATGCTGCATGTACATCCAAACTCCTCATTAGATATAGCGTTTTTAACACTTTGTTAGTTTTAGATGATACTGACTAATAAAATCGTTCAAATAACTTTGCATTCTGATTGATGGGTTATGTTTTATTAAGGGGGATCGTAAAATGGAAGAAGAAATCAATCAAAACGTTTGACGAACTTTTTCATATAGAGGTTTGGTACATCGTTACTTTGTATATCGATAACAAGAAACCAATAATTATGTGGCTTGTTATGCAAATTCAAATATTTTATTCTGGCCAATGTTCCCTATGAGAACAAATGAATGATAAGAAAAAAGTAAATAAAAAAACCAACAAAACTTCTAGGAAAATTCAAAACGGAAAGTCGCTTATCAAATGGCAAAATCAAAAGTTCAAACCAACAAAAGAATGGGTTATTCAGTTTGAAACGTTCATTTTATCGATACTATGAGACAAAATAGGAAGATTACAATGAATGAGACTTAAATTGTCACTTAAAAAAACAAGCCTGGTTTGTCAGGCAATAGAAAGAATAACTGAAGCCCAAGATACAAGTCATGGCCAAAAAACAAAAAGACTGACAAAAAAAAACCAAAAAAACAAATGGGCTTTGAACTAGCTTTCAATAGTGCAACTATTCTAAGTTGGGGAGTTGTTTAACATTTGTCAAATAGTTTATAGAATCACCAAATAAAAAAGACTAGCGTCTTAAAACACCCAAAATGCATGACTCAGAAACAGTTCATGGTACTATGATTTGTTAGTATAACACATTGTCAAAAACAGGAAGATCATTTATATTTGATCGCCATACATTGTATCTCGTTGTTTGGTACCGTTTGGAAGGTTATTTTATTGAAAAACATATCACATTTTCGTATTTTTATAAAAAGAAATAAAAAATGACAGATCACTTAAATCGATCTACACGAAACTGACAAAATGTTCGTGGTTATGAACTGAAAGTCACAGTTGGTTTATTATCATTCTCTACCTGCAGCAATATACGTCTTTATTTCTAACGTTGATCGAATATTGACCTATCTTTCAATTCGTTCACGTTTAACATTATGACAAATGTTTTGAAGGCATTTTTGGGGTCCACGCCACGAAAACAATGATGACAAACCCACATAATGGATTTTATAGAAACTTTCACATAAAAAGTTATATTCTTTTCATTTTAACAGAAAAGGACATTATGTAATAATTTGATAGGATTTTATCAGTTGGAATTAACCAATCATAAAGTCATCAAGTGGTTTGACCAGAACATGCATACAGCAATGGGTTTCAGTGATAAACTCTGAGTTTGATTTAATATTGATGTGTAAAATGCATTAGAAAGATTTAACAATGATTTATACAGCAGTGTTAATATAATCTCTGTGTGCCATACATTAAGGTAAAATGTATTAACTGACAGTCTAATATTGCTCACATGGCAGTTACATGTAGTTTGACGATGTATGAAAATTAGATCTATTATCAAGTTTCCATCACAAGCTTTAGAAGTCATTGTGGTCTGATAAGGTTCTGCAAAACATGCAGTTTGACAAGGTTTTTAAATTAAACTTGTTATAAAGTTTCCATCACAAGCTATAGAATTCATTGTAGTCTGATAAGGATCTGCAAAACATGCAAATCAAATCAATTACGAAATGTATGCCGCCAAGTTGGAATTCTTTATAGATAGTAAATGTTCTCGTTTATATAATTAGTTATCAAAGGCACCAAGACCATAATTTAGTACGCCAGACGCGCGTTTCGTCTACATTAGACTAATTAGTGACGCTCATATCAAAATATTTATAAAGCCAAACAAGTACAACGTTGAAGAGCATAGAGGATCCAAAATTCCAAAAAGTTGTGCCAAATACGGCTAAGGTAATCTATGCCTGTAACCTATTGTGTCGTTGTTGTCCAAATAAACATAAGTTACAATTTATGACTAAAATTAGCAAAGACCAATCGAAACAACATTTGATACAAAAATTTAACAATGCTTTTAGATATTTGGATGATATATTGGCTCTCATTAATGACGACTTCAGTATGTAACTAAAGAAATTTATCTGTTGAACTTACTTTAAATAAAGCTAATACTAACAGTGACCACTACCCTTTCCTCGATCTTGATATCTATATCATTGACGAGAAGCTTAATATATAATCACCATAAAATGGTGACAAGGGAACGTCACCATCTAAAAATGGATAATTAACGATGAAAATGAAAAATCATCTCTTTTATCATAAATATTTGATATATCTCAACTTGTACGATTCGCTCGTGTATGTAACAACGTATTAGATTTTAGCGAGAGAAATTTATGTATAACTGAAAAATTATTACACCAGGGTTTCGATACAACAAACTGTTCAAAACATTTACTAAATTTTATCATCGGTATAAGGAAATAATTCGTAAATAAAACTCAACATGCAGACATCTTATACGTTCAGGTATTTCACATCCAATCTTTTATGGTAATATTCTTTAAAAAGCACAAAAATGTCAGTATTCACCTCAAAAGCTTACAAAACCTTAAACAGACTTATTATGAAGGGATATAGTTACGATACTGTTGTCGGGTCATTAAAGATTGCATATTTTGGCTTTAATATTGATTCACTTATAGGGTCTTTGCATCGGAACTAAACACATTTAAAAAAAAAAAAGCAGTTATTGGCATGACACGGGTTATGTTCTTCTCATATATTTTATGATAGTATGATACTAAACCCCTAACGGGAGGGATTGTGCCTGATATTCATATGATGAAGACATAATCTTTCAATCAGTTTAATTGAGGTCTGGAGCTGCATGTCAGTTAACTGCTAGTAGTCTGTTGTTATTTATGTATTTCAGTCTCTTGAACTGAATTTTAATTTGCGTATTGTTATGCGTTTACTTTTCTCCATTGGCTAGAGGTATCGGGGAGGGTTGAGATCTCATAAACATGTTTAACCCCGCCGCAATTTTGCGCCTGTCCCAAGTCAGGAGCCTCTGGCCTTTGTAAGTCTAATATGATTTTTAATTTTAGTTTTTTGTGTATAATTCGGAGTTTAGTATGACGTCCATTATCACTGTACTAGTATACATATTTTAGGGGGCATTTGAAGGACACCTACGGGTGCGGGAATACTCGCTACATTGAAGACCCATTGGTGGCCTTCGGCAGTTGTCTGCTATATGGTCAGGTTGTTTTCACTTTGACACATTCCCCATTTCCTTTCTCAATTTATAATAATCTTTAGAGGTTTAGCTAGCTATAAAACCAGGTATTATCCACCATTTTCTACAGAAGAAAACGACTGAACCAAGTCAGGAATATGACAGTAATTGTCTATTCGTTTGCTGCGTTCTGCTTTTGATTTTGCCATTTGATTAGGATCTTTCCCTTTTGAATTTCCTCTGAGTTCAGTATTTTTTTTATTTATTTCACTTTTTTGATATTAGTTAGGTACATTATCTTATATCATCTTTAATAGTAACACAAACATCTTTAATAGTAACACAAAAAAAAATGCTTAAAATTCATTTTCACTATCAGTACTTGCTACTATTAATTTTAATACATATTCGTGCTTTCAGTTTAACATTTTTCTTAAGAAACCCACAGCACATATACAGTTCAAAATTTATAATATTGACTTTATGCAACCATAAAAGAATCATGAACAAATTCTCTCATCACGCAATAAAGATGAGAATTTAGGAAGAAATAAGTTAAATGTTACAATTATAATGTGAACGTCGTGGCTTTCTAGTTTATTTTAAATCAAAGAATAGAAATCTCAAATATTGATATATGTCATGAAAAACTTCAAGCAAACATGATTTAAAGGTCAAACTGTAAGGTTCAAATTTCTACGTAGTTTGGGTTCTGATAGCAAGTTGTCTTATTGAAATCATACCACATTTTCCTAAATAAGTAACACGTGCGGAGCAGTACCTATTGGGGTAATCGATATCGCCAGGGTTTTGGTGGACTGGTGTTGTTCATTCTTAAGTTTTTTCTATATTCCATTTTTAGACTGCAGTCTGTCTTTTTGTCGTTTCCCGTTATATGCAATGACATTGTCAGTTCGTTTTCGTCTTTAATGTTTGACCATACCTTTGATATCCTTCACCTCTCTTTTTCTATTCCGATTTGCCTATCTCATGCCTTTCCAATTTTTATCTGTATATCGTCAACAAAGTTTGATATCCAGCTTTTTCCATCATGCTAGGTTGTTACGGAAACATTTCTGTAGTTTTGAAGAAGCCATTGCAAATTTTTACAAATAAGATATTCTTTGAGGTTTTTGAAATTTCAATTGATGTGATGCATGCATGGAAATGTTAACGATTTTAATCTCAATGTCAAAACGATTCATTTGTTAGTTTTTGTAGATAAAAGATGAAGTGAACATAATTGTCTTTTCTTATAGTCACGAAACACCAAATAATTCATCAGGTTTTTTTTATAAGAATTCTACACCGAATATAATTGTAATTGTAAAAGCTGATCAATCAACATTATGACAAACAGTTTCTTTACATATGCAAATACATAATTACTGCAGATAAACACTATCTAGTATTATTTGTCAAATAAAGCATTATGGTTACACATTTTATGTTACAATGTACAAGAATTTTTGGGTCACTGATAAAACGTTTAAAATATAGATTAAATTAAGAACTAATAATTTATACCGGTTTTTGGCCTTTAGGATTGTCATAAAACACACCTGATTCTCTTTTGAGAATAATATGAAAAGAAATTCAAAACTAACCAATGTTTTAGAGTTTTAGAACAGAATTAAGATTATCCAGATTTTAACACGGCCTGTCGTTAAATTTCTAAGTATAAAAAAGTTAAATATAAGAGGATGTGGAATGACTTCCAGTGACACAACTCACCACCAAAGACCAATTGACGTTGACGTTAATAACTATTGGTAACCGTAAAACCTTCACCAATAAGCAACACCCACACCTTGCCGAAAAATCAGCTGTATTATACCAGGCTTATGATTTGATACGTCAGACGCGCGTTTCGTCTACATAAATGAAATTAGTGACGCTCAGATCAAAATAGTTATAAAGCCAATCAAGTATAAAGTTGAAGAGCATTGATGACCAAAAATTCCAAATAAGGGGAATGTAATCTATGCCTTGGATGAAAAATCCTTAGTCTTTCGAATAATTCATAATTTTGCAAACATTATATTTTATAAAAATGACCATATATTAATATTCTCGTCAAAATCTTGAATGAAACATGCAAATCAATTTTAAACGAGACAAATAACGGCCTGATTTTATACAAAACAACGAACGAAAACCACATGTGGACAAACTTTAAATTACAGACTCCTGACTTGGGTCCGGCACATATATTATATAGACTGGTTGGGGGCCAAATCCTCCCCTCAACTTGGTTAGGGACGAAACAGCAGAAATACAAAACGATTCAAAAAAAGAAAAACAAATAAGGGCCTAATTTATCTACATAAACAATGAACAAAAAATATCTTATACAGCAACAAATGACAACTACTAATTAACAGACTCCCAGGCAAAAACAGAATGTGGCGAGGTTAAATCTTTTGATTCTCCAATAAGTTCTTAAAGGAAGATGAAATGATATAAAGGTTGATTTGTGTCATTATGGTCACAACCACACGTCAGTAATAAACATCAGCTCACGTTATCTCGGGTACGTTCCTTATGTCGTTACTACAATACTCTTCAGAATGTGACCTACCGAATTAGACTAATTACCGGACTTGTAATAACATAAGCAACACGACGAGTGCCAGATGATGAGCAAATTCTGCATACCCTTCCGGAGCACCTGAGACCCCCCCCCCCCCCAGTTTAAATTTGTAGATGGGGTTCGTGTTGTTTAGTCTTTAGTTTTCTATGTTGTGTCTTCTGTACTATTATTTGTCTGTTTGTCTTTTTATTTTTAGCCATGGCGTTGTCAGTTTATTTTCAATCTATGAGTCTGACTGTCCCTCTGGTATCTTTCTACTCTTTATTATCTCGTGTGAGATTATGAAAAGCGATTATAAAGAGTAATTTTAAAGAAAACGGAGAGAGACTGAAGACAAAAAAAAATTGACAAACCCATAAATCGAAGACCAACACTCCTTATTTGTAATCACATAAGCAACACGACGGGTGCCACATGTGGAGCAGGATCTGCTTACCCTTCCGGAGCACCTGAGATCACCCCTAGTTTTTGGTGGGGTTCGTGTTGTTTATTCTTTAGTTTTCTATGTTGTGTCGTGTGTACTATTGTTTTTCTGTTTGTCTTTTTCATTTTTAGCCATGGAGTTGTCAGTTTGTTTTAGATTTATGAGTTTGACTGTCCCTTTGGTATCTTTCGTCCCTCTTTTGCACCTGTCGTTTTACTAATGAAGTTCGAATTTATCTACAAGACTAGTTTTATTTAGTAATGGCGTTTTAGAACAAAAATGCTGTTGCAATGATTAGAAAACATCTGTTATCATGTGTTAAATTTGTTTCAAAAATCCTTCATTGTTTGTCTCGTTTGCTTTGTTTATTGTTTTAAAATCTTGTAAAACGTTTTGTACATTCAAAAGGAATTTATTTGCTTCACCATATTCAGTAGTTGCTTTTACCACAACAAAATACGACTCAAGTACAAATTACTAAACGTAATCTTATTATAATATGTAGTTAAAATGTAAACAAAAACTAGATACCTATTACTTATAAACATTTGTGTTGCAATTTTTATATAATGTAGGATAAAATTATAGTTGAAAAGCTTTTCATCTTTTCACTTGTCTACATAAGCATGTATTGATAACGGTGAAGACATTTACTCCAACAACCTTATTAAATACTTTGACCTATAGTTTCTTATAAGTTATATTGGCAATTCAAAATTTAAAAAACAAAATCCTTCTAATATTCTTTTTACAAATACGTTATAATTTAGTTTATTGTGGACTCCTTTATTTTCGAGGGTATCAATTTTCGTGGAATCATGAAAACTTGCATTTTCGTGGATATTTGATTTAGGGGTTTCGTTGAACAATTTAATTCGTGGTTCCACTGTACCAACGAAACCCACGAAAATTCGTATCCAAAGAATAATACTTAATCCATAGTAGTCTTCTATCGGAAAAATATACTTTTT
The DNA here is from genome assembly GCA_019925275.1 of Mytilus edulis. Taxonomy (NCBI): domain Eukaryota; kingdom Metazoa; phylum Mollusca; class Bivalvia; order Mytilida; family Mytilidae; genus Mytilus; species Mytilus edulis. Next base: position 111,651,159 of record CM034350.1, on the reverse strand, counting down.
AAATCAGATTTTCATCCGTCTGCAGTGATATATCGTTTGATGTTGAATGTACATTTGGAATTTAGATTAAAACTGCAAAATTTTCAGTTGATATTTTGCTTTCTGGAGTGTCCTGTATGAAGCTGACAAAGGCGTATAATGGAAAAACATGTTTACGAAAATACAATAAATAATATCGTTCTGCACGTATGTGTTAGTTATATAAACTTATGAATGTATTTCATTTGCTCATACTGATTACTGAATAAATTGCGTGCGGCATGTTAACTATTAACACTGCTTTTTGAAATTTAGATAAAATCTAAGACTTTATAATTCGATGATATTGTGAATCATGGGTGATGTGTGTATGATCAATTATGATAGATGACAAAGAAACAAAAGCATTTCAACACTTTAATATCATAATATCTGGGAATTCACACATTGAATAGTAATAGTATGTCACTCAGTTCAAGCAAAACCATTAATTCTATGGAGGCCTGATATGACAGTTTGATTTTTTTCATTTATTTAAACGAATAAACGCTATCGGTTTAAAGCAAGTAATGCAATATCTAGCACAATTTAATCAAATGAATAATATTCTGCATGCTGTAATTTAGCTTTAAAATGTTTACATCCACTTTTTTGAACTTTGATGGATAGTTGTGTCATTGACAATTATACCACATACTTTCAAACGAGGCAGATACGAAGAATAAGACAATAATTTACACTGATTAATAAATGGTTTTTTTCTGCATTTTATGGCTATAGGAGGCATGCACGATTGACCACTAATAATATCATATACTAAAACCTCTCTTCTACAAAAAAATATGATACCAAGGCGACAATATAAAATCTTATTAAACAAAAACCAACAAACTAAAATAAAAAAACAAAACACTTCACGGAATACTACAGGTTGAGCAACATAAAACCCACTAGATTATCACTACTATTACTTGAAACTCAATGTTGGTCTTCTCTGTTATCATGCATGTACCTACAGTAATAAATTAGTTCAAAGCCTTATCATAAGGGGTACATTTCAATCATTTGAATTTTGAATATTTTAAAATAATTTAATTTTGGATGTAACGCGTCTTCTGATTGGCTGACGTTATTTTGTTATCAGCCCATAGACATAATTTAGTCATGTGACAATGACGTCATCAACGTTTTTTCATGGTTTTATACGGTTTAAAATGGAATTTAGAATTAAATTATAAGAAATGACTGTAATATTTTTTCTGTCTATTCGAAATAACATAAAAAATGTGGTGCACACTGTTAAATAACCCGCTATGCGCGTTATTCAGTGTGCACCAAACTTTTTATGTTATTTCTTCATAGACAGAAAAAATATTACAGTCATTCCTTAAATGCTCTTTTGAATTGCATATATCAGTTTTATTTGTTATATGTTTCTATTCTCTTTGTTTATGCCAACGTTGATCTTGTTGGTAACAATAGTGTCTTCAATTTGTTTATCAAAACTGTTTTAATTGAAAACATTCATAATCGGTATGTATCAGGTTAGCGTAGTAAATAAATGGTACCTACTATTTCATGAAATTTTAGTTCACTTATCATCGTGACGTTTGAGAGAGAGTCTTTTAAAATGATTACGTAATGTCACTGTCGGTTTAAATGCAGAACATAAAACTCTTTCTGTGAAAGTTCTATAAAATCCATAAAATGTGATTTGTTAAGAATCAAATTCAACAATGTGTTGCAAATTGCGTTTTTTTCATTTTTTGTCTTATTATGTAGAATTATTGTATCTTTCTTGTTTAAAAAAGGATCATCGCTCACACTGTCACTCCTTCATGTTCAGTATACCTGTATACCGAAAAGGCCTTTTCAAAATACGACTTTGCCACACATTTTAAAAACTTCATGTAAATCAACAATACTTTTTGAATTTTACTTTGAGTAAGGTACTTTTCATTTATCCCCACATTTATGCATTAGTGATTTGAGATTTGATGACAGTAAGATAACTTTTGTTTTCTTCAAATTTCAGTTTAAGTTGAACACATCGCATTTGTACAGAAAAAAGTAGAGGAACCAAAAGAGAAACCTACACTCATTACGCTACCCTACAGCTTCATTGTTAGATTTTCCGAGGTGTGCCGATTGTAGTGGATAAGTAACGTCTCACCTTTTAAGTCACAGGCGTGTTGGTGGCAACATTTTGTGTGCTTAGAAGTTTTCTGTACTTGGTATTCATTCAGCATTTTGAAAAAAAACTAGGGCATTCAATAATGATTTTAAGAGGGTTTTTTGTCAGTTGGAATTAATCACTTTTGAAGCTGAAGTTCGTAATCGTATTTCTATTCTTTATAAAATGCTAATGCATATTTAGAATTTGCATAATCATAAATCGAGGATTTCTGTACTTTCAGCTTTCTCTTTTTTTTTTTTAAATCAATTGCATGTGTAATGTGTATTTGCAAGATATGACATTTAGTGCTACATATTTTATTACATAATCATGTTTCTATGAGATAAACATATCAGACAAATTACGTGAAAATTACAAATCGTTTCACAAGGACAATGGATAACAAAGAAAGAACAAAAACGCAAATGCATGAAGGAGTTATTTTTTATAGAAAATAAATGAATGCAGAACGAATAAACGTGACAAGTCTTTCTTTTTTTTATCACGATTAATTTCCATCGAGGGAAATAAGTTGAACTAATTATTCATGTATTTGAAAGAATTTGCAATCAGTTGTACTATTTGTTTTTGTAAGACAGCAATTCTTTTTTTCAATTCATTTTATTGTAGATATATCCCATCACACTAATAAAGATGCAAATTTAATAATCTTGAACTAAATTTAACCCGGAAAGAATGACGAAAAAGTTCTATCTTAAAGTTTTAAATGAGAGTGTAAGGACCAATAAATGCTAAATTATTCCAATTTCAGCGTGAACGTCATTTTCTTGTAGATATACTTTGATGAAAGTATTTTATAAGATCTGAAACAGCTTGTAAAATTTATATAATGAAAATCTTGCAACTAGACATTCATGACCAGTTTTCCTCCTGTTTTTTTGGCAGCGAGGTTTACATTCATTTAAGATATACTAGAACACACCCGCGAAATCGCGGGCAATCAGAGCGTTGTTGAAAGTATGTAAAGTGTTGTAGGAAACATTTTGCAAAAGATTTAATGACTGGAGAATTTCAGGAAAAGTATCAAAAGTCATAGGTACTTCCTTTATTTCCCAAATTTCCATTTTTTTGTTTTCTATTAATTTCAATATGCACATACATTTAGTATATTAAGAACATTCAAGTCAGGAGCCTGTGATTCAGTGGTTGTCGTTTGTTTATGTCTAAGCCTTACATATTTTTTTTTCGTTCATTTTTTTTGTACATAAATAAGGCCGTTAGTTTTCTCGTTTGAATTGTTTTACATAGCATTTCGGGGCCTTTTATAGCTGACTTTGCGGTATGGGCTTTGCTCATTGTTGAAGGCCGTACGGTGACCTATATTTGTTAGTTTCTTTGTCATTTTGGTCTCTTGTGGAGAGTTGTCTCATTGGCAATCATACCGCACCTTCTTTTTTTTGTTATAATGAATTTTTGTAAAAGATTTAATTGATGGAGAATTTCAGAAAAGGTATCAAAAGTCAGGTGCTTTGGGACAGGACAATTGTTTTCCTAGCCCTGCTAATTTTTATTTTATTTGTATTAACATTAATAACACATGCATACTTTTCGCGCTTAACTGTATACAATGAACATTCATTACTATAAATAAAGTGTATTTGCTTTTTACTTTCAATTTTCAGGTTACTAATCGATCCACGGCGGTCATTTCTATATTATACAGACTCTCTCTCTCTTTAGTTTACCCTGTGACCGCCGTGGATAGTAAACTTGAAAAAGATAGCAGATAGAAAATACACTTTATTCGTAGTATATGTATGTTCAAAGAATACAGAAAAACGCAAAACGGAAGTCTAATACGACTTAAAATTTCGCCCAATGACGGAATCAATATCCGGATGCGTTTTTTCTTGTTTTTCTCCCAAAATAACTCAATCTGAATAATCATAAAAATGGATGACAAATGCGACTATGCAATGTACCTATAGGACACAGAGGCATGATGATTACTTTATTGTGGAAAGAAGAGAAGCGACACCCAAAATGAGGTCTTCTCGTTTAATAGTATAGATATTGGAGCGATTGTTTTATCACTTGATTTTGCCATTTGATTAGGGACTTTCGGTTTTGAATTTTCCTCGGAGTTTAATATTTTTAGTATTGTTCTTTTTTATAATAACCTTTGAACGACTGCACGTAATCTTTCTCATCGAGAATATTTCGTGCTGATGGTTTACTCATTCCATCTCAAACTGTTATTATATTTGGTAACTACTTTGGATTCATTAATATTCGTCGGATACCAATTTTCGTTGATTTCTTGGGTACAAGTTAACCACTAATTTAAATTTTCAACGAATCGTAAATTTTCTATTGGCTTGTATTAAGGCTTTGGCAAAACCATGAAATTAAATATCCACGAAATAGTCAATTTCTCTTAATCCACGAAAGTTGGTACCAACGAAAATAACATGAATTCTCAGTGGTATACTTCATAGCAGAAATCGATTTTGAATACTTGTATACATACATGTTATATATACTTGACTGTTTAATGAAAAGACAACGAATAAGTCAATGTGTTTGAAAAAAGGGTATCGATACCAATGCGATGATACATTAAACTATGTACTTAGTACTGACATCATTCATAATATATTAACTGAATTATCCCATAGACAAATAAAGAAATAATAAAGATACTGAAGAATCAAACCCCTCGGGAAAAGCGACCCTTATTTGGATACACATTTGAATAGATTTTATTTTTTTTGAAGTTTTTTATGCAAATATATGTTTAGATTTGATCAAACCCGATGAAGGGAACACAGAAAAACGCATCAGAAGTTAAGTGAAATGCACTGATTTTGACAATTTGTGATAGTTACGCTTCAACTTTACTTCACTTTCTTCTATAGAGTTGAAGTTGTGCTGTAAATTTTCGAATTCATCGAGTACTTATTCGCGGAAACACATAGGTTCGAAATTTTGATGTTTGGCAAATTCTGATCGTCTTTGGGACAGTAAAGTTTTAGTAGAAGTTTGAGTGACTATATATAACATGTAAAAGGTGATCTGAGTTTGGAAAACTTTTAATGGTATGATAATTTTGAAATTGAATTCTTTTGAAATTATTCAAATAAAAAGGAGTCGGGTAATTTCGGATTGCAGATCACATACAATAGAGAAAACAACCCGACCAACGATTTAAAATCAGCCAGAGCCATCAATGGGTCATCGACACAGCATGAATATCCCGCACCCTGATGGGGACTTCAGCTGTCTTTTACCAAATTTTAGAAGGGCGTTGATTTTGGATGTTTCAAAAGTGAAAATAAAACGGTATGTTGGCTACGACAGTTGAAACATATCCGTTGTATTTTTGTGATTCAATTGCACGATGAAGTCATAATAAAAGAATCTCTTTGGGGTTATAATGTTTCTTTTACTGAAGGTTAATGATTTTTATGTAAATTGAACAGGTAATTGAATATCCATAAATTGATTAAGGGACGACCATTTGATTTTTTTTTTTGGGGGGGAGGAGGATTTTGAAAATAAATAACTCAGCCTTGATAATCACAAAAATAAATGGTTTGTTCTGTGACAGTTTGAAAAACAAATACCTGACTTGCAATGGATTGAAAATAAATAATTCAGCAGGTCTAATCGAAAGTATGAGATGGAACCAGATTCTTCAATCTTTTTTCCGAAATCCCAAATCTTTTAATAAAAAAAAGTCTTTAAAGTATAGATATTATTTAAATATACTTGGAATTTCTGTAAATAGGTTTCATTTAACTTAAGGCATATTTTCTCAGGAACACGTACCTCACTTTTACTACAGGGCCGTGACTACATTGAGGCAAATGTCTCATGTAGGAAATTTCAAAACCAAACGCTTGTCTCCATATCAAAAGGTGTTCACGGTAAGTGCCTTGCAAGAAGCACGCTCTTTTCTCCCTCAGACATAGCCCATGATTTTTTCGGGATCAATGTTTCTTATTTATTTGTCTTTTGTTCATTGATTGCCCTATTGTATTCTGTTAGTGTGTTATTCCTTTTGTAATTTAATAATTTGGTATTAACTTGATCATAAGTTAAAAAAAAAAACAAACAACAGAAGCCACAGACTTAACTATGTGAATCACATTTTTGTTTTATCATGCAAATTGGTCTTTTTATATTGTCCCTAGAAACTTAAGTCCTACACTGAATCTATACATTTTGCTTTGAGACCAACATATTGTCAGAAAATTATTAAAACAGAATTAGCATTTCAAGATTAAGAAAGGGTCTTGGTAACACTGAGAATGCATAATTTTGCATCATTTGTTCTATACCTTCTTGGGGTTCAGTGGTTTCAACACTCTTTAAAAAAAAAAAGGCTAGATACAACTAAAACTTGAATACTGTGTATGTATATATGCAATACAAATATATGCAGTTCGAAATATAGAAGATTCATTTTTGCAGAGGATGATGATTAATTCTGATTAAATGGTACATAATGACTTGACTTTGATATACATGTATTAAACAAATAATTTAAAAATTGTATGATTTCGAATAATATAAATATAGTTGTAAAAATAAATAATCAGTCCCTTATTTGAATGAAAATGAATAATCTTGCTTCAAAAGTGCAGAAAATAGATAACCCGTCCTCTTAGTTTACAAAAATTAATAACCAATCCAAAACAAATCATCAGAGATATCGTTTATTTAATTATACAAAGACTCAACACGAATAGATTTTTTGTAACTGGTAGCAATGACTATATTGAGTAAAACAAATACTTTTACATTTAAGGGGGTACCTAACACTACAGGGAGATAACTCTGTAAAATAAGTTAAATCTTATAGTCACGTTGTATTGTTGAGGAAATATAAATTTCACAATTAGTGATTTAGGTAACGGAACATTTTTCCTATCACTGGTATATTTATTGCAACCTTTTTCATGAATACATTGTTTTAACAGTATGTTATGCGACTGTCATATAAGTGAGATGTTTGGTAACCTATAAAACGAGCTTTAATCCAAAATTTTCTACACAAGAAAATGCATGTACCAAGTCAGGAGTATGACATTTGTTATCCATTCTTTTGATGTGTTGGAGCAATGAATTTTGTCATTCGACTACGGACTTTCCGTTTAAAATTTTCCTCGCAGTTGGGTATTAATGTAATTTTAATTTACTGTACTGTTCTTGGTAACACATATTTATTTGTCTGTCTCACACACGAATGCTAAAAACATGCTCTTCCAGTTGTGATGTCTTCAACAGAAGGAAACATAGAATATATCATTGGACATCTATTTTAAGACAGATATGGGATCGTTATTGTCCTCCCTTTATTCACGAATTGAAATCATGGTATTTTTTTTTTTTTATTAATTTACTCTTGTAATTTAAAGGTTAATTTAATAATGTTTGTATCAGAAAAAACGGTAGAATACATAATATTCTATGGCAGTTTTGAAAATAAAGGTATTTTGTGTTTCTAATGTTGATGTTCTAACCTCTCGCAATGTATATGAAGCAATGATGTGTGTTACAACAAGAACCTAGTTTAATACAGTTGCTCCTCACCAATTTTATGCCTTAAAGTTTCAATAAATTGATACTTATTTAAAAATACTTGAACGAAGAATTCTAGATTCTTAGACAATTGCGATTAATATAAATTTGCAATGAGAGTTAAGCGAACGAAGTAGTAAATCATCTCTGAATGTGCAGTCAATTTGATCTCACTTAGTGTGCATCAACAGTAATGTCACAAATATCACGTTTCAAACGCGTGAAATTAAAATTGGATTAACAACCCTTCACATTTACAAAAAAAATGCAATTAATTCTTAGAATCGCAGAACCTAAATAATTTTTAGCAAAATCAAACTGTATGTTGACATATATAAGAATTGTCAGCCTTTATGACAAGATTTCAACCAGACTCGCGAGTCAATAACACCAATAATTGCTTAGTTTGAACGTACATGTATCTAATTTGTAAGTATTATTTTATGTTTGAAATTTTTATTTTTAAATCGAAATACCGTGTGAATCCCTTGAAGGAAGTTATTATACAAAATATAACGTGACAATGTATTTTATGTTTGAAATTTTTATTTTTAAATCGAAATACCGTGTGAATCACTTGAAGGAAGTTATTATACAAAATATAACGTGACAATGTATTTTATGTTTGAAATTTTTATTTTTAAATCGAAATACCGTGTGAATCCCTTGAAGGAAGTTATTATACAAAATATAACGTGACAATGTATTTTATGTTTGAAATTTTTATTTTAAAATCGAAATACCGTGTGAATCCCTTGAAGGAAGCTATTATACAAAATATAACGTGACAATGTATTTTATGTTTGAAATTTTTATTTTTAAATCGAAATACCGTGTGAATCCCTTGAAGGAAGTTATTATACAAAATATAACGTGACAATGTATTTTATGTTTGAAATTTTTATTTTTAAATCGAAATACCGTGTGAATCCCTTGAAGGAAGTTATTATACAAAATATAACGTGACAATGTATTGTACCTGTACCACCCATTATCTTCACACTTTCAGTCTAGATTTGATCTTTGTTGAATCGTATAAAACATCTATTCATATGTGCATATGCTCGTAGCGAACAGTCTCTTTTTCAAACATTTATTCAAGGTGCAAATAATAACATATTAAGGAAAACTTAACCATACAAGCAGTCGGTATAAGTATTTATCCTTCAAAATTGACATGAAAGTCTAAAATCGATTAAAATGTTTTTGGGTGCAAAAACTAATTTTGCTTTTTCGAGAAAGTGTCGTAAACATTCATGGCATGCCATTATCTGTAAATAATCTCAATTATAAATGTTTCTGTTATCTAACATTTGAAAAGTTAATTGTTTGAACAAATCAAGATGTACCCTTATCTGTGTCATCTATAGCTGTAAAAAAATGTGTCTCATTGACATACAACAGATGACTTTTGATTTTAGGAATATTGTTATATATGTAAACATATATATGGCATGATAACAGTTAATAATGTGCTATTATTCGATATAGATTTGAAAGATTCCAACTGTATATTTTGAATTATATGTGTACAGTATACAGTGTACGTGTGTATTTGGAGAAAAGTCACATTCGGTACTTAGCAGACAGACCACATAGAAGTTTAACCGCAATGTGAGACTTGGTGAAAATGTTAGTAGGTATTTAGACACAGACACATCGTGTCTATAGATCAACCAATTCGTGATCGTGTTCATAAAGTTTACAATGTGTTATTTAAAATTTTCTCCTCATAACTCTGTTTTGGTAGTTTTTGCATAAGAAACACACTCTTGTGAATAAAGTCCGTATAGTGTGAACATACACGAGCAAATAGTTATCATACATTGATTTAGCCACAAAAATATTTTACACTTAAACATGTTTAAGAGAAGAATACGATGGTTGACATAAATAAAAAGAAAAGAAATGTTCTATGAACGGAAAAAAATGGGATTATGTCTCTGACCATATCTATGTATCAGTTCAAATCTTGATGACCGATATAACGATTATCATTTGATTGTATCAGACGTTTTTGATAGAATATCTTAGAATGTCAATAAAACTAATGAACTGTCAGGTGAATAATTTGTGAATCGCTGTTACGAGTAATTGTTCAGAGATTGTGATGAGATTTGTGTATTCTAGCTATATCATATACCAAACTGTTTGCTTTAAGTTCGGAGGCTAAATAAGATGCGAAGATGAAGAGCGTCGAAAAATTATCTCATGGAGATGCAGTCTTGTTTCAAACTTTGAATATAGCTTGCAATGAAAATCATTAAATTATGATTGCTGTGTGTGTCGTGATGCGCTCAACTGTTTAATAATGAAATAAAAATTCGCAAGTAAGTGTGTGGTAGCTTATAAACAAACAACAGTTGACGAAACTCTACACATAAAACCGGACACTGACTATTGCCATATTCCGAGGAAAATTCAGTTACTCTGAAATTGTTCGCAGTTATACATGTCCTAGTCTTGAGAGATATTAGAATTACTTAAAAGGAAAGTATTTATATATCGAATTGCATGCCACTTATTATGAAAGACTTGCAATTTGTCATTATTGACTATACTCGAAAAGACAAACTACTTAGTTTTCTAATGTTCGGTTTTGAGCGTTCCTGATAAAGGTACAGAATAGCGTTTCTGATGCTTGGAGTTTATGAAGAGTTGCTTTCTGTTTTTCAAAGATCATAGTCTACAACATTTTCTTCCTAGAGCGCATATAATGAAAAGACAATTTGTGTTGATATTGTATATACGCTTGATTATTAAGGTATTGCAAAATATTTCGTCCGGTTTTTAATCTCCATTTATGACAACAAAGACATCCGTAATAATTTGATATAAAAGACATTAGTATCGAATAAAAAAAGAAATAGTATTTAAGATGCTTTATTCATCCATTATGTAGCGCCAGGTTGTTAGATGTCGAATGTACAACCCGGAATAATTACTACCAGGACCCAAAGACTATTTTGTAACGGTCCCTATTTTAGAAAAAAAATGCATTTGATATTTTGCTTTAAAACAGTGGAGTGTCATGTATAAACTTAATGTGGGCATGTAATAGAATCGTATGTTTAGAAAAAAAACCAAGTAAAGTATAATTTTCTAAAAGTATCCAGTTAATAGCCAAAACTGATGAATCACGGTGTATTTTAATTTGTTATCAGATAAGTGAATGAATTACATGCTGCATGTACATCCAAACTCCTCGTTATATAGCGTTTTTAACACTTTGTTAGATTAATATGGGACATGTGACATGAATTCGTTGAAATAATGTTGCATACTGATTGATGGTTTTTGCTTTATTAGGGGAGATTGTACATGTTGTAAAATGAAGGAAAAAATTAAACAAAACCTTTGACCCATTTTTCATATTGAGGTCTTGAAATTTTTTTGAAACACCCAAAATACATGCATATGACTCAGAATTATTAATTTGTAATAAAATGTAGGATTAATTATCTACTTATGTCAAATTTAAAGGGAATATTTTGTTCTATCCTTTTTCATATGCAACCTAGAGTGACGTACTATGATTTGTTGGTACAACACATTGTCAAAAACAGAAAGATTATCTATATTTGATCACAATACCTCGTAATTTGGTACCTTTTCAGTTATGTCATTGAAAACATATCACATTTTCGTATTTTTATAAAAAAAAAATGACAGATCACTTAAATTGAGCAACACGAAACTGACGAAGTTTTCGTGGTTATGAACTGAAAGTCAAAGTTGGTTCATTTTCATTTTATACCTGCAGCAATATACGTTTCTATCTCTAACGTTAATGACGTTGATCGAATATTGACCTATCTTTTAGTCCGTTCACATATGACATTATGACAAATGTTTTTGAAGGCATTTTGGGGTTCCCTATTGCAAATTACGAGATTTACCAATGATAACAATGCATTTGATAATAAGATGTCACTTTCGACGTTCTGAAAACCCACATAATGGATTTTATAGAAACTTTCACATTAACCTTTTTTTTCTCTACATTCACACAAAAAGGACATTACGTAATCATTTGAAAGGATTTTATCAGTTAGAATTAACCCTTCATAAAGTCATCAAATAAGAACATGCATAAACCAATCGGTTTCAGTGATAAGCTCTGAGATTTAATTAAAATTGATGTGTAAAATGCATTTGAAAGATTCAACATTAATCCATACAGAAGTGTTCACGTTGAATCTGCTTTAAGGGAACAGATTTGCACTGACAATCATGTCTTGTTCAGATGACAGTTACATAAAGTTTGACGTGGTTAGTGAATAAAATACATTATCAAGTTTCCATAATCAGCTAGAGAAGTCAATGTTGTCTGATAAGGTTCTCAAAAACATGCAAAACAATTTAGTTGGCAAATGTATACCGCCACGTTTGTGTTCTTTATAGAAAATATATATAATCGTTTATATTACCAATTGGTCAATTGAACATAAAAATCTTGGAAATTAATTAACTACATTAGTTTATTTCATTTTTAATACTTAGCACAAACTTTAGAGAGAAAAAGCAAATGATTCAAAAATCATTTTCATTGTCCATACTTGCCTTTGTTGGGGAAATGTCTGCACAACTGAAAACAACGCATGTAATATTAACCTCATGCGTCCGAAGCGTTTTTTTTTATAGGATTTACCTTCATCAGGAATGATCAAAACCAAATAGTTCTTATAAAACCACATACATAATTTTATAAAAACCTTCACAGAAACAGTTTTATTTTCTATATTTTAACAGAAAGTGACATTACGTAGCCAATCTTATCAGTTGGAATGAACCCTTCATAAAGCAGAAGAATACGTTTAAAGCAATGTGTTTCGGCAATAAGCTCTAAGTTTGAATTAAAATTCAGGTGTAAAACGCATTTGAAAGATTTAACAATAATCTATACAGCATTGTTAAATTAGAATCTGTTTTTGAAATACATTAAGGGAAAATAAAATTGAGAATGGAAATGGGGAATGTGTCAAAGAGACAACAACCCGAACAAATAAAAAACAACAGCAGAGGGTCACCAACAGGTCTTCAATGTAGCGAGAAATTCCCGCACCCGGAGGCGTCCTTCAGCTGGCCCCTAAACAAATATATACTAGTCCAGTGATAATGAACGCCATACTAATTTCCAAATTTTACACAAGAAACTAAAATTAAAATAATACAAGACTAACAAAGGCCAGAGGCTCCTGACTTGGGACAGGCGCAAAAATGCGGCGGGGTTTAACATGTTAAAAAAATGCATTATCGGACATTCAAGTCCTGTTCATATGGCAGCTACATGCAGTTTGCGAGGTTTGTTAATTAGACTTATTTCCAAGTTTACATCTTAAGCTATAGAAGTTATTGTAGTATGATAAGGTTATGCAAAACATGCAAAACAAATCAGTTGGGAAATGCATGCCGTCTATTTTGCATTCTTTATAGATAATAAATGTTATCGTTTACATACCCTATTGTGTCGTTGTTGTCCAATTAAACATGAGAAATAGAATATTGAGAGGTTTATCTAGCTATAAAACCAGGTATTATCCGCCCTTTTTTACAGAAGAAAACGCCTGTAAAAAGTCAAAAATATGACAGTAATTGTCTATTCGTTTGATGTGTTTCAACTTTTGATTTTGCGATTTGATTAGAGCCTTTCTTTTTAGAAATTTCCTCGGAGTTCAGTATTTATTTCATTTTACTTTTTTGACATTAGTTAAGTACATTATTTTATATCATCTTTAACAATAGCACAACATAAATGCTTCAAATTCATTTTCACTATTCATACTTGCTGCTGTTGAGGAAATAGTTTCAAATTCATTTTCACTATTCATACTTGCTGCCTTTGCGGAAATAGTTTCAAATAAACATACCACCTTTTCCTACATAAGCAAAATATACGTAGCTGTACCTTGTGGTGCGATTGATATCGCCTCGGGTTTTGATTGACTTCGTGTTGTTCATTCTTAAGTTTTCTATCCGGTGAGGCTCGACTGCAGTTTGTCTTTTGGTCATTTCACTTTATTTACAATGTCATTGTCAGTTCGTTCTCGTCTTTTGAATTTGACTATTTGAACTTATGAATGCTTTATAGTGGTTTACTTTTACAAAACTGTTTTATGAATTGTTTCTTTAATGAAGAGTTGTCTCATTGGGACTCATACCACATCTTCCTATATCAAATTATGAATGTATTGCATTTGGTCTCCTTGATTACTGGTAAATTGCGTGCAGAATGTTGGCTATTAACACTGTTTTTTTTTTTAATTTTTAGATGAAATCGTAGACTTTATAATTCAATGATATTGTGCATCATGAGTGATCGTTGAGTGTATGATTAATTAAGATGGATGACAAAGAAACAAAAGCATTTCAACACTTTTAATATCAAACTATCTGTGAATTTAAACATTGAATATTGATAGGATGTCTCACAGTTAAAGAAAAATCATTAATTCTAAGACATGCTTTTACCGTTGGAAAATTTTATGTATTTAAACGAATAAAACTACATCGGATTAATGCAAGTAAGGCAATATTTCACACAATTTAATCTAATGAATAATATTGGCAAGCATGCTGTAAATTAGGTTTAAAACAACCTTGTAATTATTTACATCCACTGTATTTGAACTTTGGTGGATAGTTGTGTCATTGACAATCATACCACACACTTTCAAACGAGGCAGCTGATACGAAGAAAATATAATGATTGACACTGAATGATAATGTTTTTATGGTTTTAGTTGGAATGTACGATTGACAACTAAAAATACCATATACTAAAACCTCTCTTCTACAAATAGATATGATACCAAGGTGACAATGTAAAATCATAGTACGCAAAAAACCAACAAACTAAAAGAAAGAACAAAACACTTCATCGCATACTAAAGGTTGAGCAACATGAAACTTACTAGATTTACATTACAACTACTTGAAACTCAATGTTGTTTTTTCTCTCTGTTATAATGTACCTAATAAAATGTGTTCACAGCCTTATATTACGGGATACATTTCAATTATTTGAATTTTAACTATAAAAAATGCTCTTTTGAATTGCTTATATCACCCAAAATGTTTTATGTTCGGTTTGTTGTTGTTTTATCTGTTATATGTTTCTATTCTCTTTTGGTATGCCAAAGTTTGTTTGTTGGTAACAATCTTGTCTACAATTTTATGTTTATCAAACTGTTTTAACTACAAACATTCATAATCGGCATGTATCCGGTTAGCGTTGTAAATAAATGGTAAAATTTGTACCTACTATTTAATAAAGTTTTAGTTCACTTATCATCGTAACGATTGTAAAACAAGAATCATATCTTGTTCACACTGTCACATCTTCATGCTGAGTTTACCGAGAAAAAAACATTTCAAAATCCGAATTTTCCATACAATTTAAAACTTTCATATAAATAAACAATATTTTTTGAATTTTACTTTGAGTTAGGTACTTTTGATTTATCCCCACATATCAATATAAAACCCCATGCATAGGACATTGGAGATTTGATGATAGGTAGACAAATTCAAGAATGTATTTCAAGATTGATGCGTTTTTATACAGCTGTATATATCTATTTTATATGAAATAATTTATAATATTTTAAAAAGAAAAGAAGAAGGGATAAGTTAACGCTTTTTTCAAAATTTCAGTTTTAAGTTGTTCACACCGCAGATGTTCGCAAAATTTGCGTAGTTAGCTAGTAGTGGAACCAATAGAGAAACCTCCGCTAATTTCGCTACCTTTCATCTACATTGTTAGATTTGCCGAGGTGTGTTGAATGCAGTGGATAGGTAAGGTCTCACATTTCAAGTCAAAGGCGTTTTTGTGGCATAAATGTTAAACAACATTTTTCATGTCATGGTGCTATGTTGTCTTCTTTACTTGGCATTCACTCAGCATTTTAATAAACCAAGTAAAGAATTATTTTAAAATGCTTTTTTTGTCAGTCGGAATTAATCACTTATGTAGCAGAAGTGTGTAATTGAGGGCTATTCCGTATGTACTTATGCATATTTAGAACATGTATAATCATTAATCGAGGGTTTTAGTGATTATCTCTGAATTTTCGGATTTTCTTTTTTAATCTGAATCAATTGTATGTGTAATATGTACTTGTAAGATATGACATTTAGTATTAAGAACTTCATTACATAAGCATGTTTCAATGAGATAAAGATATCAGACAAATTAGGTGAACATTACAAATCGTTTCAAAAGGACAAGGGATAACAAAGAAAGAATTAAAATGCAGATTTTAGTTTCTTGTGTACAATTTGGAAATTAGTATGGCGGTCATTATCACTGAACTAGTATATATTTGTTTAGGGGCCAGCTGAAGGACGCCTCCGGGTGCGGGAATTTCTCGCTACATTGAAGACCTGTTGGTGACCTTCTGCTGTTGTGTTTTTTTATTTTGGTCGGGTTGTTGTCTCTTTGACACATTCCCCATTTCCATTCTCAATTTTAGATGTCTGACGGAGATATTCTTTATAGAAAATAAATGAATGAACATTCGAAAAACGAATAAACGTGACATTTTTTTCTTTTCTTTATCACGATTACTTTCCATCGAGGGAAATAAGTTGAACTTATTGTTCATATATTTGAAAGAATTTGCAATCAAATGTAATACTTGTTTTTGTAAGACAGCAATTCTTATTTCAATTTGTTTTATTGTAGATATATCCCATTACACTAATAAAGTTGCAAATTTAATATTCCTGAACTAAATTCAACCTGGAAAGAATGACGAAAAAGTTCTATCTTAAAGTTTTAAATGAGAGTCTAAGGGCCAATTATTCCAATTTCAGCGTGAACGTCATCTACTTGTAAATGTACTTTGATGCAAGCATTTAAAAAGATCTGAAACAGCTTGTAAAATTTATATAATGAAAATCTTGCAACTTCACATTCAAGACCAGTTTTCCTCCTGTTATTCTTTTGGCAGCGCGGTTTACGATCATTTTAGATATACACTGGAACGCTATAAAACCAGGTTCAATCCACCATTTTCTACAAACGAAAATGACTGTACCAAGTTAGGAATATGACAGTCGTTTTCCATTCGTTTGATGTGTTTATCACTTGATTTTGCCATTTGGTTAGGGACTTCCCACTTTTTTGTGATTTTTGGTTTTTATGATAACCTTTGATTGACGGCACATAATCTTTCCCATCAAGAATATTTCGTGGTTATGGTTTACTCATTCTATCTGTAACTGTTATTATATTTTGTAACTTTTGCGGATTAGTTAATATTCGTCTGATACCAATTTTCGTGGATGTTTTGAGTACAGGTCAACCACGAATTTAAATGTTCAACGAATTGTAAATTTTCCATTGGTTTGTATGAAGACTTTGGCAAAACCACGATAAAAATATTCACGAAAGTGTCAATTTTCCATAATGAACGAAAGTTGGTACCAACGGAAAAAAATGAATACACACACAGTATTATACTTCATAGCAGAAATTGTTTTTGAATACTTATATACATATAGGTTATATATACTTAGATGTTTAATGAAAACCACAACGAATAAGTCAATGTGTTTGAAAAAGGGTTTCGATACCAATGAGATAATACATTAAGCTGTGTACTCAGTATTGAAATCATTCCTAATAAATGTTCTGATATATCCCATAGACAAATAGCTAAGAAACTGAAGAATTCATTTCCCTTCCAGCATTACCGAACTGAACAAAGAAATAACACGACGGGTGCGGTATACGGTGCAGGAAGTGCTTACCCTTCCGGAGCACCTGATTTCATTCCCGGTTTTTAGTGGAGTTCGTGTTGTTTCTTATTTCTTATTTATAACTGTTGATGTAGATGTCCTTTGGCTTTTTGAGTTTTGGTTTACTACTTGGTTTTGATTGTTATTGTCACTCCCTATGGAAAAGTGACCATTATTTGTATACACATTTGGATAGTTTTGTTTTAAAACATTTCAGGTTTTTATGCATACATATGTTTAGATTTGATCATGTCTGACGAAGGGAAACCAAGAAAAGCGCACCAGAAGGTTATTTTTTTTTAAGACAGATCAAATTTTGCAGAAAACAAACATGTTTCAGTAAAATGCACTGATTTTGACCAATGTCAATTGTATTGTTATACTTAAGGTTCAACCTTACCTAACTTTCTTTTATTGAGTCGTAGTTGTACTGTAAATTTTCAATATCAACGTGCACTTATTCTCAGAAGCAAATTGGTTCTAAATTTTGATGTTTGACAAATGTTGATCATCTTTGGCACCTTAAAATTTTAGATACAAATGTCGAGTAACCATTTAAGGTGACCTGGGTTTAGACAAACTTTTCTTATGTTCGTCTTCAAAATTGTTCAAATAAAAAGGAGTCGGGTAATTTTGGACCACAGATCACTTGCAATAGAGACAACATCCCGATCAAAGATTTTAAATCAGCCAAAATAAAATTGAGAATGAAAATGGGGAATGTGCCAAAGAGACAACAACCCGACCATAGATCAGACAACAGCAGAAGGTCACCAACAGGTCTTCAATGCAACGAGAAATTCTCGCACCCGGAGGCGTCCTTCAGCTGCCCCCTAAACAAATATATACTGGTTCAGTGATAATGAACACCATACTAAACTCCAAATTGTACACAAGAAACTAAAAGTTAAAATAATACAAGACTAACAAAGGCCAGAGGCTCCTGACTTGGGACAGGCGCAAAAATGCAGCGGGGTTAAACATGTTTGTGAGATCTCAACCCTACCCCTATACCTCTAGCCAATGCAGAAAAGTAAATGCATAACAATAGGCACATGAAAACAAAGACCATTAATGGGTATTCGACATAGCAAAAATATCCCGCACCCGGAGACGGACTTAAGCTGTCACCTCAACGAAAATGTATACTA
Source organism: Mytilus edulis (assembly GCA_019925275.1). Lineage (NCBI taxonomy): Eukaryota > Metazoa > Mollusca > Bivalvia > Mytilida > Mytilidae > Mytilus > Mytilus edulis. The sequence continues at coordinate 111,632,562 of CM034350.1, read as the reverse complement.
GTTTCGTAAGAATATTGAACTTCAAAACATATAAATGAACTAAAATTTAAAAAACACACACGACTAACTAATCAATATACCTCACATTATATAAATGAATTTTGAAACATCAAGTAATATTTTTTCTTGTTAGGCATTTCACTCCTTTATAACTAACAGTAGAACGTTACACGTTGTGTATGTACATGAGTTCTGTCCTGTTTGTTAGTTTGAAGAATATAATGATCGTGCATAGTTTTTTTTACATATTTTTAACCCCGATGAGTGGAATAGATATTTAATCACTTAGACCTCGTCCATCAGGAAGTTAACCTGCATTCGTAAGAAGGGATTATGTTTTGATATGCGGAATGTTAAAAAAATGAAAAGAAAACGGTATTTTGGCTACAACAGTTGAAAGATATCCGTTGTTGTATGCGATACAAGAAATATCATTATAATATATAGAATGGTATTCGGCAATCAAGTATTCTTTGATAATATATTTATCAATAATTGCACAAAGAAGTCACAATTAAAAAAGAATCGCGTTTGGGTACTTATGTGTCAAATACAATAAGTTTATGATTTTATGTAAATTTAACAGTTAATTTCAGATCTATAATTGGATTAATGACGCTCACCTAGAAATTGTATTCCGACATAAAAAAAACTGAAACTTCCCATTGATCTATCAACCCAGTGAATTTTTTTATTTATGTCTACATTAGCTAAAACAATGTCAGTTGTTGAACGGTTATGTAACCCTATAGTCTAACTTACTTATTGTTTTGTTAAGGGATATTGTTAAATGACACGAAGACTTATTGGCAATCACACCACATATTCTTTTTTATATCAACAACAATAGTTTTATTGTAACCTTTGTCTATGATTATATAGAGCAAAACAAAAACATTAAAAAGACAACATTTCATTCTTATTTGCTTTACAAATTCTGCTTTTGTTCTGTATTATAAAATTCGTGCTGGTGGGAAAAAAAGAGGAACAAAAGATACCAGTGCGACACGCAAACTCATAAATCGTAAAAGACTAACAACGCAATGGCTTAAAAAAGAAAAAGACAACAGGCAAACAATAGCACACATATCACAACATAGAATACTTTAGATGTAGCAACACGAATCCCACCAAAAACTGGGGGTGATTTCAGATGCTCCGGAAGCTTAAGGGTAAGCAGATACTTTTCCACATGTGGCACGTCGTCTTGTTCATGTTAGTACAAACCCGGTAACATGTCTTATCCGGTAGGTCATATAAGCATTCATGAAAAGGGGGCGTGATTGTTGTTACTACATTAGGAACATATCCCCTTTCATCTGTAAAACAGATATTCCATAACGGTCAATCAACTTGTGAGAAACAAACCTCTAACAAGGAGATCAGGATAGGAAATACAAACCTGGTATTATCGTACCAATTGAGCGATTTGTTCTACATAAGCAGGCCCTGCTGGAATGTTGCTACAAAGACAAACCTGGTATTATCGTACCAATTGAGAGATGTGTACTACATACCCTGCTGGAATGTTGCTACAAAGACAAACCTGGTATTATCGTACCAATTGAGAGATGTGTACTACATACCCTGCTGGAATGTTGCTACAAAGAAATAGAAAATTCAGAACTGGGAAGCTGCAGACATCTCTTTTGTCGTAGAGGTTTGTTTTCAAACGACTCTAATTGTTATTATTTAGATGTTAGTCATGATATGAGGCAGACTAAACTGTATCTGTAGTATTCTTTATTTCAAGTTCGATTGTATAGGTGCGATCAATATTTAAGATTTGAAACTATTTTACTTGAACGATGTAAGATAAATGCGATTATTTTAAATTTACAATGCGAGTTTAGCGAACGAAGTAGTATGAGTGTGCTGCTTATTTGATCTCATTCAGTTATGTCACAAATATATCGTTTAAACGCCTGAAATTAGAAATGGTTTTACAACCCTTTACATTAAACAAAAAAGAAGAAATTAATTCTTAGAATTTCAGAATCTAAACAAATTCTATTAAAACCAAACTGTGTGTTAACGTATAATATAATAACCAGCCTTCATAACCCATAATACAATATGGCTTATGAGTCATTTACGATATTACGTTATTACATTGCCTGCAATGAATTTCATTTATTTCCAAGTGAAAATAAAAGCCGATAACTTCACATGTGAAATAAACGTGGTTATTTCACTCCTCTTACGTCATACAACATTAGCCGTTGTCAAGACATTGTGAATGCGCAGAGGAATAAAGGCAACAGTAGTATACCGCTGTTCAAAACTCATAAATCTATGGACAAAAAACAAAATCGGGGTAACAAACAAAAACTGAGGGAAACGCATTAAATATTAGAGGGGAACAACGACACAACATTAAAATGTAACACACACAGCAACGGACTAAGCATTAGACAAAATCCGATGAGAATAACCAATATAACATCAAAACCAAATACATGAATTTGGGATAGAAAAGTACCGTGACACGTCTTATAGTACACTCAAATATAGGAGAAAACAAACGACACAACGGAAACACAACGTAAAAATGTTACACACTCAGAAACGAACTATGATATAACAATGGCCATTTTCCTGCATGACTTGGTACAGGACATTTTTAAAGAAAAAAATGGTGGGTTGAACCTGGTTTTGTGGCATGCCAAACCTCGCACTTTGATGGCATTGTAAAATATAACATCAAAATGACAACATAATAATGCAGGACCACAATACAAACAAATAGGAGAACGTATTAGAAACACACGAACAACAGGTTACAAAAGGCATCAGGTTTAAAATTTATTACGTCAAAAATGCGCCTCGTCCAAACAAGAATTACCAATGACGCCCAGATATAAAAGTTCGAAAGTCAAAAAAAGGGTGGGGTACAAAGTTGTACAGCTCTGAGGATCAAAAGTTCAAAAAGGTTGTGCCAAATACGGCTAGGGTTTTCTGATTGTGATAAGAACATCCTTATTATATAGAACAATTTATGCTATTGCAAACAGTAAATTTAATCAAATGAATATAAAAGATTTACATCATAAAACTGACGTCTTAACTAATTACAGAAAACAAAACCCGAATACATAATACATTGAAGACCAACACAGAAAATAGACACGCCCGACTCAGTGACAAACCAGGCCTGAACGCAAAAAGTTATAACCATGACGTCACATACGAACGAAATGGTGAAAAGGCACAATATTACGTCATGCAGACATTTGAATTTCTGAAACAGCACAAATATGACGTCATATTTGAAAAATTATGTCTAAAAAATAAGATAGAAATAGGATTGATATAAGATTATAATAGAACTAAATACTGATATTACATTTAAACACAATGCACATTGCAATACTAATTAATAGCAATTAACTATATTATATATATGTCCGGTTTGTTTTGAATCTAACTTCAAACATAAAAATACAGATTACGTTGAACAAAATCAAAACTAATAAATGAAGGCGGTGAATAATTTTCTTAACCATAACACAGGAAGATATAGTTCCCTACATTTTTCTACTTTAATTTCATTAAAAAAAGGTCATTTGCCAATGTAATAAAAAAAAATAACTAATCAAACAATTCAAATATCGAAAAATATTCAACTCTTGACCGAACAACACTTATGATTATATTTTCTTTATTTCAATTCTTTGATTAGCTATTCTATAATTATTGCATAATTTAAACCTTAATATATATTAGTTATAAGCATTATTTTCTGTTTGAAATAATTATTTTCTAATCGGAATACCGTGTGATTCTCAGACCGTGAAGGAAGAGTTTAATGCAAAATATAACATTAAAATGTCTTGTATCACTCAGTATCTTCACATTTTCAGTCTAGATTTTATCTTCTATACCAATTCTGTTGTCGCAATTTTTAACAATATTTGTTGAATCAAATAAAATAACTATTCATATGTTAATATGCTTGCAGCGAACAGTCTCATTTTTACAAAATTGTGCAATTTGTACAAAATAACATGTTTTTAAAAACTTAATCATGCGGACAGTCAGTACAAGTACTTAGCATGCACAAATGACATTGAGGTCTACATCGATTGAAGCGTTTTTGAGTGCAAAAACTAATTTTTCTTTTCTAGAACATTGAGTGTCGTAAAAATTCATGTCATCCCATTATCTGTAAATAATCTCAATTGAAATGTTTCTGTTATCTAACATTTCAAAAGTTCAAATGGCTTTGATATTTATTGATTTGAACAAATCAAGATGTACCCTTATCTGTGTCATCTATAGCTATAAAAAATATGTCTCGTTGACATACAACAGATATATCATTCTGTTAGCTTTGATGTGTAAAAGTATAACATAATATTCAGCCTTCATAACTCATATTACATTTGGGCTAACGAGTCATTTACGCTAATCATTACATTGATTGCAATAAATTTCATTTATTTCCCAGTGAAAATAAACCCGATAACTTCACATGTGAAATAAACGTGGTTATTTCACTCCTCTTACGTCATACAACATAAGCCTAAATCAAATACGAAGATGGAAAGCGTCGAAACATTATCTCTTAAAGGAGATGATATCTTGTTTCAAAGTATGAATATACATTGCAATGAAAATCATTCGATGATAGCTATGTGTGTCTCAATGTGTTCAACTGTTTAATAATTAAAACAAATTCGTATCGCAAATTAGAGCGTGTCTGGTAGCTTATAAACAAACAACAGTTCAGAAAAATTTACACAAAAAACCGGAGAACGACTTATCACACATTCCGAGAAAATTCAGTTCACAGTACTAGTGACGCTTGAAGGTTGCGGCTTTTCATGACGAGTTTTCATTTTAACTTCAAATTGCAAATCGCGTCTGCAACTACGAAATGAACGCAACATTAAAATAACATATTATATTATACATCATGCACAACCTGGTACATCATTGAAATTTATCAACCAAACATCAGGTTTTGTGGTTGTTCTGTACGGAAATCTGGTGCATCAAGTGCATTTAACTACTGATTTAATTAATTGTGTATTTATCTGTTACATGTGTAAAAACAAACATGTAAAAGTCAACATGTATTTGCTTTAAATCAGAAAAGTTATCATTACGCAATACTACATGCTCAAGTCTAAAATCAATTAAAATGAGATTGCAACTAGACAATGAAAGAGGTAAACAAAAGTCACAAATGCACTTTATTTCATTTGTGATTAAACTTTAAATCAGGTAAATCATTAATGTCATGAAAAGTGCATGCTTATGATTATAAAGCTAAAATATTTTTTTTACATGTTTCAGTAAATAATCTTAATTGCATATTTTTTCTTTGTTTGCAGTGTGCCTGTCTGGATGGGTTTGATGTTTACTTTTATTGAAAAGTCCTATTGTATCCTAATCTCTGACATTTATAACTGTTAACACTTGTAGGCTGCTCGGTCGAATTAAGATACAGCAGATAATATGTCAGTTGCATGAACGCTATAAAAGGAAATGCATGGTGACCATAGATAACAAAGAAATAAAATATCAAGGTTTTGCTTCAATTATGACGCCTTAAAGCTAAAAATAGCAAATTTAATTTTTAAAACACTACTAGGGTATAGTTTTACGTATTTTAAAAATACGATAGCTATTATTTACGGATCTTACTACTCTACAGTAAGATTCACTTGGTAGTTTTATTTTACTTTAATGACTCCATGAGTCTTTAACAAGGTTTAATCCATAAACACGATCATAATATAGCAGATACAATGTTTGATGTTTAACGAAAATTTAAATCCCCCATATATTTATTAAACAATGTTTCATATTAGTTGACGCAATGTACGTTTTGTTTTAATTCAATAACCATTATTTTTCTTCCTTTAACACAATTGTAAATTTCTTAATTTTAGCAGACGACAAATTTAAGTTTCTTATTGAAGATAGGAACATGTTGTAATACAAAAGTAACTTAGATAATATTTCACAAGTGCCTCAAGTTCCAGAAAAATTGTTTGCCATTTAATATCATCTCAGTTCATCCGACACGTCTGTCGCATAAACTTTAAATTGTAGGTAATATTTTGTTTGTTTGTTGTTTTTCTGATGTCATCTATTCTTTGTTTACCCTTACGTATTTCACATATGCGTTGAATGGTATCTTCCAACTTTTTTTTCCGAAACAGGATATGAGGTACCCAAGAAAAGTATCAATTGAGTTTCTTGGCAACCAAAATCTGTTTTTGGACATAGATTATGTGTTTTCTAGGATCATCGTGAATTATGAAAACAAAAAATACGAATTATACAGCTGTCTCTGTTTTGTGGAAATTGCTCGTTATTATCCAACAGGACCGATGATGAAGTATGAAAGAAAAGTCCATTGAATACATGACACCGAAGTATATTTTGTAAACTAAAGCGAAATCAAAATCGAAAGTGATAACAGGTGCTCTGGATATATGAATTTATCGTGTAATCCAACATTTGTTATGAAACACCTGTGGTAGAGACCAATTTTGAGTTAGTTTTGATTGTGATCAAAAGGATTAAACGGGAAGCAGTTACGAAAATATCTCACACACATGATAATGATGACAATGGGTATAGAATGACTTTTGCAGAGACAATATGTAGGAAAGCTGATTAAAAATCAATAAAGTATGTTCATGAAGTTGGAGCGTAAGGCAAATAAATAAACAACAGTTTACACAAAACTCAGAAAACCGGAGATTGCCTTATTCAACCATTTCGAGGAAAAATCTAGTTGCTCCGAAGTTTTCGCAGATATACATTGACTAGTGACGCTTGTCGACTTGGACTTTACACGAGTTTTATTTTTCTGTTTTCATATAAGTCTACCAGTTGTAATAACAACTGATAAGCTGTAAAATGATGACAAAATTCAAATACAATGTATGATATAACTATACATTCATTAAGACTTTATCAACCAAACATCAGCATTTTTTTTTGTTATTCTGCACGAAAAGCCGGTTCATTAAATTACTGATTATCTTGACAATAGACAATCAATTGTGTACTTGATATTTTCAAATAAAACATGTTAAATTCAACTTGTATTTGCTTTAAATCAGTTATCATTACCCAATAATGCTTTTAAATGTTTAAAATCCATTGAAACAGAGATTGCATGCAGACAACGAAAGAGGTAAACAAAAGTCACAAAAGAACTGTATTGCATTTGTGATTAAATTTTGATCTGGTAAAGCATTAACGCCCTGAAAAGTGCATGTTCAGGACAATAAAACTGTTTTGAAAATATCAGTAAATAATCTTAATTTATTTTTTTCCTCTTTGTTTGCAGTGTGCTAGTCTGGATGTATTGGATGTTGACTTTTATTGAGAAATCCTGGTGTTCCATAATCAGTGATATTTGTAGCCTATAACACTTGTAGGCTGTTCAATCGAATTGATGAACATCCGATGAATATTTAAGAGTACTATTAAAGAATGATGAATGACATACTAACTTCAAAGGGAGATGACCTATCGATATTTCTAAATCAGTGAAATTTTCTGTCGCTAGTAATTTCAAGTCTTAAAGTTATGGAACAAATGTGAAATTTATCAAACGGAAAATTTTGAAACAGAATTAAAACTACTATTCGAATGTCGCAGCTCTGATTGCTAAGTTGATAACATCATAGCAATCATTTTACCCTCGCAATCATTTTAACGGTGGACATATATAACTGAAAAAAGTAAGAAACCGCGGGAGTCAAAATATAAGACGGTGATAGTATAAAACATTTATTTAGGGTCGATAAACCTTTAATACATAAATTGTTCTCAACATAAACTGCCATCAAAGCTCTACAATGCATTAGGGGGTTATAAAGAACAAATTAAAAGATGAATTTGATACAAGAGGAGAGAAACATCTAAAGTCAAACAAAACGACAATGCCATGGAAAAATATAAACAACAATTCACTGAAACATAAAAACTAAAAACAAATTAACACGAAACAATCGTACAATCTAGTCCAAAGTATGTTCTCTTAAAGCTTACGTAGTTCATAATCAACTTGTGGCACCCGTCGTGTTTCTAATGAAAAATAAAATGGTAATGATCGCTTAAGTGAATAGTCTCATTAGTTGATGTTACAAATTAAGTCTATAATACTTAAGTTTACCAAACTAAGCGAGGAGATTATTACAAGAATGTGGCTACAACACTTAGTCATATATGGCGCATGTTTTCCATAGGTTTTAGAAATTTGCGGGATAGCGTGGAAAAACTTACAAAACAATGGTAATAAGAAAACTACAAAAAATATTTAATTTCTTTTGGGATGAATTCAGTTAAGACTGATTATTACCATTTCTTATCAATTTATGTTGCAACGTTTGCGATGTTTATCTATTTGTAATCTCATAACTATATTCCAGTTTAACTAAAAGTGTGGATTGGGGACTGACAGTCCATTGCATCATTGCAAGCTGATCTTTTGTAGGATACGACGTCGACTGTTTACTTTTTTTCATCTTTGTCTGATCTATTTATACTGTTAATAAATCTATGCAACTGTTGTTTGTATTTTGCTTTTATATTCTAACATATTTTTGGAGACTAAGGTTCCAACTCCCGCGTAAAAGGCATTAGTGTTGTCAGTGTTTGGTATTCGAATGTTAGTATGTCATTTATATGGTCACTTTTATAAATTTATTGTTTGCAAAAGAATGAATCATTCGAAATACTAAGGATTTTCTTGTCAAAGTCATTGATTACCTTAGTCGTCTTCGGCACAACTTCTGGGTCCGCAATGCTCTTCAGGTTTGTACTTATTTGGCTCTGCAACTATTTTGATATAAGTGTCATTAATGAGTTTTATGTAGTCGAAACGCGAGTCTGGCGTATCAAATTATAAGCTTGGTGGTACCTTTGCAAACTGTTAGTACGGACATTTTGTTATAAAGTAAAATAAGGAAACACACCTTATAAGTAGGATCGTGTTGTGTATGATATATATTCGTGACTAATAAAGAACAAATTGTACTGTGGGTATTTTCTGCAGATGACCTCTTTGTAGTCTCCAGTGGCATTTAAAGGTAAATACTAACGGTGGTATATGCGTTAACAGATAAACTTCCGGGATTGATTCTTTAGGTTTGATTACAAACATCATTCAGTAAACAGATACATCGTTAGCTAGGATAATAAAACAAACGTCTTAATTAATCTTTATGCATTTACAGGTTGGGTTTGATTATGTTAGTTTTCCAAACGACCAGTATCTTTTGGGAATTTGATAAATGTAAACTGTCGCTTGTCATAATATAAAGAGAAATACATAAGTTGGCAGTAAGAGTACACATAAGTCATCAAAAGAGTACAAATAAGTCATTAAAAGGTAACCTTTGATTATACATGTTCATAACATATATGCCATCATAATTTTGTAGTTTTAGAATATCGTACTGTTTACCTCAACCATTGTATCTGTATTTATATTGTACGTTTCTCTGTGAACTTGTATTTAGTTTTTAGAGAATAAAGTATTACGATAAATTGCACCGTATTGCCATTGCAGTATATGAATTAAGGTATTGACTGCCTTGTTATCATCTTAAATAAACTGAAAAATTAATCAAATGATTGCAACTGAAAATTCATTGTCAATCTTCAACAAAATATCAGTTGCCAAGAAAATATGACCCGTCCCAAAATCCGACTGCACCTCAATATTTGTTTTTGTTCTGTAAACAATATTTAAAGAATAGTTTCTGCAATTATTTGTGTCTCAAATCTTTTTAAAAGAGGGACGAAAGATACCAAAGGGACGGTCAAACTCATAAATCTAAAACAAACTGACAACGCCATGGCTAAAAATAAAAAAGACAAACAGAAAAACAATAGTACACACGACACAACATAGAAAACTAAAGAATAAACAACACGAACCCCACCAAAAACTAGGGGTGATCTCCGGAAGGGTAAGCAGATCCTGCTCCACATGTGGCACCCGTCGTGTTGCTTATGTGATTACAAATCCGGTAAATAGTCTAATTCGGTAGGTCATATTCATGAAAGGGAAGGGGATTGTAGTTACGACGTAAGGAACATATCCGATATCATTTGTGAAACGGTTATTCCATAACGGTCAACCAACTCGTGATGGCGTCCGTAAAATTTACGAAGGGATGATTTCAACTTCACCATTTGGAATTCTTGGTTTAATAACTTCCTTGTGAGCAGCAAACCTCTATCAAGAAAATCAGGATAGGAAATGCAAGATTTTTAACAAGAGGGACGAAAGATTCCAAAGGGACAGTCAAAAATAAACTGACAACGCCATGGCTAAAAATAAAAAGACAAACAGACAAATAGTACATAAGACACAACATAGAAAACTAAAGACTAAGAAACACAAACTACACCAAAAACAAACCAGGGGTGATCTCAGGTACTTCGGAAGGGTAAGCAGATTCTGCTCCACATGTGGCACCCGTTGTATTGCTAATGTTATTACAAATCCGGTTAATAGTCTAATTCGGTAGGTCACATTCGTGAAAAGGGAAGGGTATTGCAGTTATGACATAATGAAGATATCTGATATCATCTTTGAAAAGTCTATTCAAAGCATAAATTATTCTACATACTAAGTTTTAAGTTATGACACAAGGCAGCCTCCAATAAAATTTCCTAAATGGGACAAGCACATTGAAATGTAAGGCACAAATTATATTTCAAGGATCTTACATGTCACCACTTTGTATCTCGAAAAGTGGCCTAATAGTTACATGTATCAAAGGTACCAGGATTATAATTTAGTACGCCAGACGTGCGTTTCGTCTACATAAGACTCATCAGTGACGCTCATATCGAAATATTAAAAAGCCAAACAAATACAAAGTTGAAGAGCATTGAGGATCCAAAATTCCAAAAAATTGTGCCAAATACGGCTAAGGTAATCTATGCCTGGAATAAGAACATCCTTACTTTTTCTAATCCTATATATAAATAATTCACAAAGTTACACACAACAAAACATTCCAGTGAGATAAAACATAAATCAAAGAAATGGAATAACAAAACAGAAATATAAACAAACCAACAAAATTGTATCGCAGCTAGTCAAAGAAGGCAACCTGTTTTATGTGAAATCCTGACTTCCCAGACTCGAAAACCAGTGATGTACTTCATCGCAGATGTCATACAACAACGTCATAAACGGAAAGACAATATGTAATGCAAGGACAATAACAAACTTAATCAGAATTTAAAGACCAGAAAAACAGACAGTAAATTATTTTGATGACAGTCAGTTATTGTATGCTCTAATTCCTTTTGACTTCTAGAATCATTTAAGGTCGATGTAACATTGTTGAGTTCATAAATCAATTTGTTTGTTTCAATAGTGTCATAGACAGTTCATGTTTTGCCGATATCAGTCAGTTAGTATTCTGAAACAAAATTAAACCTGTCACTTTTTTTTTTATTGGAAAGAAGATTACAAATAATCGGTAGCATGACAAACATTTGAAACTTCTGTAATTTCTTAAGATTAAGTAAAGTATTGAGATGGCATACTATCAAATTTTATGTTTGTAAGCACTAACTGACATTGGATTTAATAAATAGCTTTTTGAGCACCTATGATATCGATCAACCTTTGTTTTTGACTTTTACCATGAGCTTATCAGTTTATGTTTGACTTATAAAGTTTTAATAACTCTCCAGTTTTTTTCGCCTCGCTGTATTAAACATTTTCTAAACATGACATTAAAATGGTCTCAGGTGGTTCTAGTACACATGCAAAATATTGTACTGTGTACATAAGCTTACTGCTTATTTCCTTGACACTTGTTCGGAATCAATAGCAGTCAAAAACAATTCTAATGCATCGTCGCTTGTAACGTTCATTTTTTTAAATTGGATAACGTCACAAATTTTCATGGCATCAAATGTAATTTTAATTTCTTGATGATCTGAACGTGACATTTGTTAAATCTCAAGAGGCACTTGAAGGTTAATGTTAACAGTGTAACATTGGGTTCAAGGTTAAATCATCATAATACATTGTAAGGATAAGACAGCAATTTACAAAATAAATCAGTATTTATGTGAATTTAGGGTAATACACAAAGGTCATTACATGCAATTGATTTGTCTAATTTACATGTCAGGATCTTGTTAGTTTTCGTTTGTTTTTACATATCTCCAATTTGTCAAATGTGGATGATATAGGCAATTTGAAAGATTAAGTGAAGTTCCTAAATAACTAGTTAAATTCTATGGGAAATATAAGCAGGGATAATCACTATATCAAGTTTATGTGTAATAATCCTTTATTATTAATTAACAGCTTTCCTATATGAAGTCAAGATACAAAGAGCATACACAATATATAAGACAATGGGATTTAATTGCATATAACGGTTTTATCTCGCATAGAGTTGCCAACATGCATTCCTGCTTATAGGTTGCATTTCTGTAAATATTAACAATGCAATTTCCCATAGAAGCACCTTTTACGGCTAAAACTGTACCACTTTTACTATGAAGTTTTGAAAAAAATCTTATCCTAGAATTGATAGTTCATATACACTACAATTTTTTCAAAGGTCAAAATATAGGGCTGTGTGGCATATTTTTAACGTTTATATGCCTAGAACTTTTCAGAGTTAAACTAACACTAATTTTCGGAACGACTCCTACGTCGAATGAAGGGTAACCACAGATTTCCATGTAAACAATATGGACATGTATATTTTCTGGTAACATTCCCAAGTTATGTCGCTGGAACACAGAGAGCATAACTGGGAACCAGTATGTAAACACAATTAATTTTCTATGAATATTCTAAATCTCCCCAAAAGAGGCGTGGTTTGAGAAACAGCTGTATTTACAGAGTGCAACCTGGAATGCTTTATGCAAAAATGTGACCTTCTGTCACATATAGAGGATGATCTGTTTACCCGTAATAAGCGCCTGATATCAATCCGGATTTTTGGTGGGGTTCGTATTGCTCAGTTTTTAGTGTTCTATGTTTTTCATCCTGTTGTTTGTCTTTTGGACTTTTTCTTTTTTTCGCCAAGGTGTTGTTAGTTTATTTTCGAGATGAGTTTGAATGTCCGTTTTGGTATCTTTTGCCTCTTATTTTATTGATCATATTGTAAACAAGAATGCATCCGACTTTTAACAGGTCTTTTGATTTTATTGAAGTTCTATAACGGTGAAAATTTCATGTTTAAAGCAGACATTTGAGAGTATTTTTTAAAAAAGAATTCCTCATATATACATTAAAAATTTAGTATCCTATTGATTATTTATGTTTCAGTTGGCTCGGATGTCTTCTTTTATCATGGATTTTGAAGTAGTAGATAACAGTTTGTCTAGATCTTTAATGAAATGTGCAAATTTTAAGAGTAGTTTTTTTAACTCATGTGTAAAACTTTTGATGTAAATATGAAGAAACAAATGTTTTACCATACTTACGGCTGATATTTCTTAAATAAAACACCATATATGTGTCTGATTCATTTTTAGCTTTGCCAAATAAAAAATAACCCAGCTAGTAGAGGAGATAACTCAGATAAAGTAATTTTGTTATAAAAAGTGTTGTAAATTTTCCTAATTTGATATGTAGCAAGAAAACCATTTCGGTCTTACATTTTATCTTAAAATTTTATCATGTAGTTATATTTCTCACAGAAAATTGAATTTTCCATGCATATGTTTGGCTTTTTAATTGTTTTGATATCAACATCACTGATGAGTCTTATGTAGACAAAACACGCGTCCGGTGTATTAAATTATAAGCATGGTACCTTTGATAACTTCTCAAGGACTACTTTCCACCGCATATTTTACTATTACTGTGTTTTATTTGTGTACAGTAAATCGGCATATTCCTAGGGTAGAAACTTCAAAGTAGTTGAGTGACAGTGAAAAACTTCGTTTGGCATACGTTACTTGTCCGTGACCATATTGTATTATAATATGCATGTGACTTTTAAAAGCTTGTCTTGACATTTTACCTATGGCGCCTTTTTAAAGAGTTATTATCATTAGTTATTTCTATGCTCACTGAACCAGACATTGTTTTAATGAGAAATTGTCGCATAATATCGTTTTAAAAGCTTACTTTCCAAAAAAATACAAAGGTAGACAAATTGGGTCTATAAAATGGAGCACTGACATGCTAATCACCGTCAAGTGCCATTATTTATTAAGACAACAGTAGTTTACCGATGCTCATATCTAATACATTGACAAATCAAGGTAAAAACAAAACTTAAGGAAAAAGGGGAGCGGCAGGATAAACGTGTCCTGAGATGCATGAATCATCCACTATGCGAAGCCACACTCAATAATAAAATTTCACAACCGGTAATAGAGTTACAGATGAATATCATAAATCTAGATATATAGATAGCGTGATGAGACACAACCATGTGAAATCAGTGCACAAAGGAGTAGGTCCGGTAAGGGCCGATTTTGGCCTCAAGTTCATCTAACAAAAGATTTTGGACACTTTTTATACACTTTAGTGTCTATTTCAATTGATTCAATTAGTTTATGTGAAAGATTTAAACTGATTTAGTCATTAAAACCGCTCCGATTCAAGCTTAAATGTGACAAATATATCAAATATGCCAAAAAAACGTCATTTTTCAAGATGGTTTTCGTCAAAAATGAAAGTGGCCGCATCCGTGTTCATCCTCAACCTTTATTTATGTTATGTATAATCATAAAATACATCTTACATTTCAATATTATGAATGAACACGAATGCGGCCACTTTCATTTGAGACGGAAACCGTCTAAAAATTTAACTAAAATGCTTAAATTGTGAAGATTTTAGCAGTTTAGCATGACTTAATGATGTTAGTACCCGATATATGTGCATTGTATTGTAAAAACAACAGCCCATATTTATGTAGCAGAATCATTCTACTTTCCAGTAAATAGCTAAAAGATTACCTTTATACAATTTTGTAAAACTGCTATATTTAAGGGGCCAAAAAGGGGTCTTACTGAACCTACTCTTTTGTTAATAAAGGCAACAGTAGTATACCGCTGTTTGGAATTCATAAATTGATTGATAAAAAACAATTCCGGGTTACAAACTAAAACTGAGGGAAACACATCAAATTAAATATAAGAGAACTACGACACAACAGAAATACAGCATCAAAAGTTAGTGTCCGTAAAATTTACCAGTTATTCTGTTTCAAAACTTCAATGCAGCCTTTTTTTTATGAAAAGAGGACATCATTACATAAGTCGAATATTTGCGTCAATATTCGTTAAATAGAAAGGAATGACAAAACGAGCATGGTTTCTGCTACCGAGGTATAATACAACAGATAAAGACAAAACAATATTTATACAAAACATGCATGCAAGGTAAAAGATTATACACAAAACATCAACAATTTGGAAAACTACACTCTGAAACGTCTCACACAAACGAAAACATTTCCTACAGTTATGTATTTTGAATATAAGAACAAGAAGATGTGGTCAGATCGACATTGAAACAACTCTCCATAAGAAACCAGATGACATAGAATTTAGGTCACTATACGGTCAACAAAGAGCAAAGTTAATACCGTATAGTCAGCTTTAATAGGACTCGAAATGACACATGTAAGAGAATACAAACGGGAAAAAAAGCGGCCTAAATTATGTATAAAATAATGAACGAAAAACAATATGTTAAACAGCTACAAAGGACAATCACTGAACTAATTGGAGATGAGTTCTTATGTGGTTTTTTCCTACTCAAGAATTTGCTACCTGTGAACAATTGGAAAATAAACTAATTATAAGTAATGATAAAAAATATATAGACTCGAAAACAGTCAAGTTATAGATTTTTAATCAATCTTTATCACTCCAAAACATGAACGGTCCCCGATCGTCATTTGTTTATCAGCTTGTATTGAAATCTGGTCTTTTTCGTCCAACTGTACGAATGCTATGGAAGATCCAGAGCTATAATGTCCACTATTACCTCCAATAAATCCCCTTGATACTGACGTTTTATTTCTCATTATTTTGAACGAAGTTTTGATAGAAGTAACCGTAGCAAATACCATGTACAGACCACGATCCTTGCAAGTAAAGATCCCGTTTCTATACTGAGATGACGGTGTAATACCATATATTGTTTTTATGTCAAGTATCTGTAGCACTGATCCAGCGCCACTAGCCGTAAATGATCCTTGTAAACATGCTACCATGGAAACTACAAAAAACAAATAATAATATAAAATGAGACACATCACTTTCTTCTATTTAACCCGTGGAAATAGTTTTATGTATATATTTCTTTTTCAAATCAGTATCTATTTTTAATTTGCTATAATTGTACGATTTATTGCATTTTAACAATGCAGCAAAGAAAATAGTATGCGTGGTTTTTATTTTGTGGAAATGAGAGACAAGATTCGATTATATCAATGGTAAAAAATAAATATCTATATTGCAATTTATGTAAAATACTTTTATGAAAACATCAACTAGAAAGCATTTTTAAGGGGCATACTTTTCTATTCTCATTGTTAGAACGTGGAAATAGATCAGATTTACACCATTTCACGAAACTACTAAATGCAATATTGACACCAATGTCAGATGGGTTATTAAAATGCTTTTCTGTAAGAGTTACACGATATCAAGGCATTCATGAATATATTTTAAAGTCGTAGAAATATAGACAACATCATGACAAACAAAATATAAGTTAACAACTGCTTCATTAAAAGCTAAAAATTGACTAACTATTCAGCTGCTCAGAAAGTCGGAGGCTTTTCCTATTCTACAACTTATACCCTTTATGTTACTAACCTCTCTTTCTGTGCTTTAAAGATTCAATATCAGCTTTCATTGACGCAATGCTCTCTCGCAGGCCAGCAAGTTCGTCTCCATTGCCTTTACCAAGATCAACTTCAGCATACACAGGGGCTCGAACTCCATTAGCAACACACCAGAAACACAGTACACCATAGAAAATCAACATCAACATTTTCCAGTCCAAAATTCTTTTTCAGAATAATTATGAACTTTTGATGAAATGAGATGTGAAAAGTAGGAGTTCTTGGTTGTTTTTGGTGATCTGTTTTGTTTTATAACAACATACGTTGAATGTATAATGTAGATAAGTTATACCTTGGCAACACGTGTTATATTTAATGCATCAAATTTCAGTTGCGTGTCAATGTATTGATTTCAGTTCTATCCTGGAACAACCGGGATCGATCCTATGGAACAAAGAGAGTGTTTAACGTGAATTTGCAACAATAGTTAGAGATTAAAGAACTCAGTCATGGTCGAGAGAAGATTAGCAACAATCAGCCTCCGGCTGTTTTCTGCTTTTTGGTCGGGTTGTTGCTTTTGACACATTCCCAATTTTCATTCTCAATTTTTCATACAAATTCATCTATTTCTCTTGTAAACTCTAAGTTAAATTATTACTATGTAGTGTTCTTCCTTCAGGATGATTTTTCTTTAAAACGTAGTTAATAAAATCAAAGACGTAAACTTCAAGAGATGTGTACAGGTTAATCTCAGTATTTTGAAATATACAAAGAAATAAGTACACATCAGATGGTATGATCAATTTTTTCGAATTCTTTTATTGACAAGAAAGTTGCTGTGTTAGTTGATTAGTTTTGATATACTTGGTATAAATCTTGCGGAACAGATAGGACTGCCACACATGCTTTTCACGTTACTTCATTGTGTGCTTTCTTATTGATTCGCACCATCTATATCCTATCTCAAGGCTTCTTTTGCTTTGATCTTCTCCAGTTGTGAAATGGGCTTTCATGTCTCCGATGTTCTTGATGGTTCTATTTTATAACCCGTCTATTTGTGGAATTAACAGGCTCTTTCATGGTATTTCCAACCAATCCTTCCCTGTAGATGTTTAATCACGCGTGCATTTGTAATTGAACACCTTGATTCAAGCTGTAACTCTCTAGGGGAAATTGTCGTTGAAGATGCGAATGTTGTTGTTTTCTGTTATAATGTTTGACGTTGATTTCTAAACAGGCTTCAGCATAGGAAAGGCATGACTTATTTTTGATTTAATATCTATATCTGTTCTACTTATTTTATCCACGATGCAATTTGTCTTATTCAATTCATCTGCTAAAATTTACTTTTTCCTCCTTTTCCAGGTTTTAACTTTTATTATCTTTTATTTCATGATGTTGATTTTGATCGTTAGTTTTTTGTCTGTTTCATTGATTTTGATGGTTTTGTCTATCATGTCTTTCAGAAAGCGCGATAGTACGACCAGTCCTCTTAATATAGGTTTTCAAACCCTCTTACAAAATTCAATTGTATACTTCTTAATGCAGTGTTTAATAATTGCTCTGTTACATAGTCATCATGCTATCATGAATAATGTAGGAGTGAGTAGGTGTCCTTATTTCACATCAATATTTACGTGAAAAGAGTAAGTGAATGATGATTCATTTATAACATGGACTTTGAAAACCTAATACAATGCTTTGAACATTCGTACAACTTTAGGTGGTATTCCATTATGCCTAATCGGCTGTCACAACCTTTCTCTTTCGACACATTCGCATATTATTCCAAAATAAACGAAATTAATGAAGAGGAAAGATTGCAATTCTTCTGAGTTGTCAATATTGGTGCGCAGTTATAAATTCAGGTTCAATCCACCGTTTTCATTATAAGAAAATGCCTGTTTCAAGTTAGGAATATGAAAGTTGTTATCCATTCTTTTGATGTGTTTGGGCTTCTGATTTTGCCATTTCATTAGGGACTGTCCTCGGAGTTCAGTATTTTTGTGATTTTGCTTTTTAATATTTGGTAAGAAAAGCTACTGCTTGAACTTAAACCAGTTTGTTAGTCTCGAAATGCCCGCTCAATTGCATCTTATAAGATTGAGTATAACACGGCCCAGTATTTTACTTGTTACAGATAGAACTCTAATACCTATCGCATTAGCCGATATATTTATTGAATCTTCACTAACATATCCGTTAACTTTTCTGTTGGTATCTTGTCTTCATCCCAGATTGTTTCAGGAATTTTATATATATTCGAAGATTTGAAGGCTGCATGTTGTATACCTTCTATGCCTGCTGATTTTCCTTCTTTTTTTGGTGATATGGTGGCCCCTGTCACTTCATATTTCTTGATATATTATCAGTTTTACATTTTTACCTATAATGTCTGTCTATTATGCCAAAATGTAAATGCCAATGCAATGTAAATTTGTCCAACTGCCATACAAGTGAGAGGTTTAGTTAGCTAAAATCAAAACAAGTTTAAATCCAGTGGTTTCTACATAAAAAAGCCTATATCAAGTAAGGAACATGAATTTGTTTGAACGTAATTGATCTTTTGATTAAGCCATTTGACAAGGAATTTTCTGTGTTGAATTTTCCTTGAAGTTTTTTATTTAACTTTTTTTAATTTTCAAATCTTTCCCTCGTTTTACTATTACTGTTTAGTCTGGTTCTTAATTTTCCATAATCATCTTCTACTGTTTTTGACTAGGCTATTTTACGAAGACCATCTCAGAGTTTATGTTTTCAGGTCGCCCTTATAATCAGCAAATTTCTTGCAGCTGAACTTGTCCGAAGTGGATTTCTGAAAACCGTTGCATGGCTACAAGTTTATGTTCTTCTTTGTATTATACACCTATGTTCTTTGTTGTTAAGTTTAACAATATATGAGAAGGGACGAATAAAGGGTGCAATGAACAGATTTTTTTCAACTACTGTGTGTGTGGGAGACGTTTGTAAAAGCCTCCTGTTACAGTGTTATATTACTGTTGATCTGAGTGATTCGTATGTATACTTTATTGACTTGAGTTATCATTGATATGTTCATAATTATAAATTAACTCTTAACAAAGCTTTGAATTTTTGAAAAACTAAGGCTTTTCTACCTCAGGAATATATTACCTTAGCTGTTTTTGGTAAAACTTTTAGGAATTTTTGGTCCTCAATGCTCTTCAACTTCGTACTTCATTTCACCTTTTAAACATTTTTTTATTCGAACGTCACTGATGAGTCTTATGTAGACGAAACGCGTGTCTGGCTTAAATATAAAATTTTAATCCTGGTACATGTATCTATGATGAGTTTATTATTATGTAAAATGAATTAAACTATATCCAAATTGCATCGTTTATCGTTGTTTTTCCTATTGAATGTAAATTTTCACATAATTTTCTTTCGACTGAATGCAAGCTGTTTTAGGATACACATGGTTCAATGACAAGGTAACAAAGCTTAAAGTAAAACAGTAGTATCGTATTTTCTTAAATCCAAATTAAAAAATTACATCTGCGTATCCTCAACTATATTTGTCCAGTTAATTAAATAACAAAACAAAACAAAAACCCTGAAGAAAATCCAAAACGGAAAGTCTGTATTTAAATGCAAAATTAAACACTCAAATACATGTACATCAAACGCATGAATAACAACTGTCATATTTCTGACTTTGTACAGACATTTTCTTATGTACCATTATATCAAAATTATTTGGAAAATCTACTGCCTTTAAATAATATCAATATATTGTTATGTTCGGTGTATTTTATCAGTCATACACATGTATCCCCCCTTTCTAGTCGACAAGACTGTCTCTTTTAATTGATATTCAAAATGAATAGAATCACAGGTTTATTGTCATTGTATCATCCAGCTGATGAATGGGGCAACTTAATGTCGAAAAGAAATTTTAAACACATCAAACTGCAGGGCACAGAAATGAAGTGCATGTTCAAACTTATTGCAGCTCAGTACCCAGTTCTTAGCTTAGGTACTGGCACCAAAAAACATTTTTTGTGTGGTTAAAAATTTTCCAGAATTGTTAAAAGAAGGATTACATCTCTCTCTTGAACAGCTCTAAGTCTTTGTCTAGATTTGGCTATACTTTATTTATTTTTTTGTTTCGTTATAATAATATAATGTTTTGAACCAAATAAGAGCCATTTCATTGTAGGTAAAGCGATATATATTTGCGATATATGTTTGGCTTTATAAAAATTTGATATGAGCGTCACTGATGAGTCTTATGTAGACGAAACATGCGTCTGGCGTACTAAATTATAATCCTGGTACCTTTGATAACTATTTACACCACTGGGTCGATCCACTGCTGGTGGACGTTTCATCCCCGAGGGTATCACCAGCCCAGTAGTCAACATTTAGGTGTTGACATGAATATCAATAATATGGTCATTTTTATAAATTTCCTGTTTTCAAAACTTTGAATTTTACGAAAAACTAAGGCTTTTCTTATCCCAGGCATAGATTACCTTAGCCGTATGTGGCACAACTTTTTGGAATTTTAGATCCTCAATGCTCTTCAACTTTGTACTTGTTTGGCTTTATAAATATTTTGATATGAGCGTCACTGATGAGTCTTATGTAGACGAAACGTGCGTCTGGCGTACTAAATTATAATCCTGGTACCTTTGATAACTATATAAATAAACTAACAAATAAAGGAGATGTTTAGATATATTTTTGCGTTATTAGAATTCCATTTATTATATAATGCCATTGATTAGTTATGTATAATAGATAACCAATAATTTCGAAATAAAAAACTCAATGATAACACCTAATATTATCACTTAAGTAAACACTATTTAGTTTTATATGTTATAGAAAAACAAAGTAATTTGTAGGGGAATCCCCGTTATCAGGATGATTAAGATAAATAAAAACAAAGTTTACAACAACAATGGCAGGTAAGAATAACTGGATCATCATTTTCTTTTTTAACTCGTACTATTTCAAAATATAATCGTTAAAACTTGAGCTTAAACCATTTCTTATGATAAAACAAATGATGATGTGCTTTATGCACTTTCAGGATAAATACTCACAAGGAACGCTCAAAATTTTGAATTTGCTTAAGGAAGTTGAAGCCTAAGTTTATATAGTATTTCTCAATTAATCATTAAGTAATTCTAAAATGATGGTTATTGAGCCTAATATTAAACGTGTCCATTGTTTCTCCCACATACTGAATGCCACAAGTGTCACATGTTAATATATAAATTGAGTTCTTTGTTTTACAGTTGGAATTAGAGAAGATGGTATAATTTTGTTTAGTATCGGAGCTGATGAAAGAACTGCTTGTATTGGCAGATTTACAACACAAACCATTCCCTCGACCACATTTTTTGTAGCAACCGGGAGATGGAATAGACTGTTTTGCTCATACAGATATCACTAATTTCTCACGGATGTTTTATACATAACTATAACTAGTCTAAACATCAACCCATCATTGTTAGATCTGTAAATTTCCTTTCGCAAATTTTTTGTTCTTTCCTCGCCGGGATTCGAACCCTTGCTACTGAGATATCGTGACACCAAAATAGTCTGCACTGTAGCCGTCCCTCTAGACCACACGACCACCTGGGCTATATATATACTGGACTGATAGGGACATTTTATTTTTTTTACTTATAGCACGAAAACAGGTTCGGTGACACAATTTTTTTTTTATTTTCTTAAAGCATATTATAAAACCTATCTTTTTACAATTTATTTCAAAATTCTATTTCATAATGTTTTTTCGTGAACAATCTAACCAGATCTAGGCAATTTTTAACGACTTATAGCTTGGAAAAAAGAACGGTGACGCATACTTTTATTATGTTGGTAAAAAACGCATAGTAAAATCTTGCTTTCGGCAAATGTAAGAAAATTCTATCTCAGAAAGTACCTACTTATGATCTACCTTAATATATATGTTCCAACATTTTTACCCCCGGCACATTTTTGCGCCTGTCCCAAGTCAGGAGCCTCTGGCC
This sequence comes from Mytilus edulis, assembly GCA_019925275.1. Taxonomy (NCBI): domain Eukaryota; kingdom Metazoa; phylum Mollusca; class Bivalvia; order Mytilida; family Mytilidae; genus Mytilus; species Mytilus edulis. Next base: position 111,609,773 of record CM034350.1, on the reverse strand, counting down.
TTTGTTAGTCTTGTATGATTTTTAATTTTAGTTTCTTGCGTATAATTCGGAGTTTAGTATGACGTCCATTATCACTGAACTAGTAAAATATTTGTTTAGGGGCCAGTTGAAGGACGCTTCCGGGTGTGGGATTTTCTCGCTGGATTGAAAATCTATTGGTGAACTTTTGCTGTAGTCTGTTCTATGGTCGGGTTGTTGTCTCTTTGGCACATTCCCAATTTCCGTTCTCAAGTTTATGTTCAAGTTAACTTTTTTTAAATAAAACATTATTTTCCAGAATCAGCCACACAAAATTCATCAAAAGCTTTGTTTATGTATATGTGTCAGAATATTGTTGGGACAGAAGAGCACGTGAAAACAATTAGAATGATGAACAATGTCAGGGATAATATAGAAAGCAACGTCGATTCGACAACCATCACCAGTGGGAGTTACGGAGAGGGGCTGGAGTTGACATGTAGTGATCTATATAGATGCACGTTTTAAATTTCATTGAAGTTAGTGAAAATATAAACGTTCATTTCAAATCTGATGCAACGCATATTATAATGACAACAGAAGATGCACAGCCAGGTTACACACATTTACGACTAGTGTATTATCTCAATCCCGGTTGTCAGCACTTTTTGTGATGACATGAATTGTCATTGATATGGTTATATTTATAAATTTACTGTTTAAAAATTTTGGAATTTTTTAAAATACTAAGGATTTTCTACCTCAGGCATAGATTACCTTAGCTGTATTTGGCAAAACTTTTAGGAATTTTGGTCCTCAATGCTCTTCAACTTCGTACTTAATTTGGCCTTTTCAACTTTTTTTGGATTCGAGCGTCACTGATGAGTCTTTTGTAGACGAAACGCGCGTCTGGCGTATATGCTAAATGTAGTGCTGGTACCTATGATGAGTTTATTTATAGTAATCCTGAATTTTGACATGTTGTGAAGCAATAGGAGATGCGTTCTGCATGTCAAATACAAAATTAAAACAGAATTTATTTAAGAACTTAATATTCATGAACCATGTTTATCTGACAAAGATTGATTTTTTTTACATTGCCTTCTGCGTACGAAGTAAATCATGGGTAACACCAGCAAAACAATGGATAACACGATCACATAACTCATGGCCAGGATGTGTTGTAAAGCATACTATTACGAAACACGGTGTTCTATTTGTACCAGTCGGTGTTAAGGGATCGATAAAGGAAAACTTAGAATGGCGAATGTCGTTTTCCGTTGGAGAAAAACTTCTTATATATACATTTGCACATACACAATTTCTTTGCTATGCTCTTTTGAAAATTCTTCTGAAAGACGTGATAGAAGTTGACTGAAATTGCAAAGATTTGCTTTGCTCTTATTTCATAAAAACAATTATGTTCTGGGTATCTGAAGAATTACCAACATCAATTTTTCAACCAGAAAACCTAATGCATTGCTTTATGAGATGACTTATATAATGCTTTGAAAACTCAGTGTGTCCACATTATTTATTCCCGAGAATAATTTGTTTGAGCAGAAGATAAAAGGACACACACAAAAAGTACTCTTAAATAAACTGCATATTTTGAATAGTTATGGTTGGCGGTGTATTGCATTTTCAGATAGAATTTCCAATTTTCCCCCATTGGTATCTCATTTTCACAAATTTCCAAGTAATGAACGAGTCAATAGTTGTAAATAATTGTTATCTTCGATTATGAATGTTGCAGACAACTATTCTTATAGTTTTAATTTTACCCTTCGTAAATGGGATGTACATGTTACTGTCTTTTAAAAGCTCCAAAATAAAGTACCTTCATTCGTACTATTTATCAAAAATGTACCGCGCTGTAAAGAAGATACTACCATTAAACGATATATCCAGTAATAAATTGATTAATAAACAGTACAAAACCGATAGAAGTAGTCTGCTTCTGAATACACATCATGATGCTGTATCGGGATGGCTACTGCTAACTTCGTTTTTCTATGAAAGGAAACAATATAATTCAGCTCTTTGTATCCTCCAGTATTATCTATACAAGTGTACACCTGATAACCTTTTCCAATACATGAATATAACACACATTCATTTTGGATTATTAAATTTAAATTTATTTCAGAAGATGAATATTTGCCGCATTCTGAAATTCCTTCTTCTACACTCTATGATGTTTCGTACGACCGATACGTTATTGCCAATTGAATTTAAATTGGAAGGAGAAGCTACCGAATACATATTTCCGCCAATAGTGTATGCTCATTTCCTTTATTTTTTATGTCATTTTCATCTTAACAATCACAGCCAATATCATGATGCTCTTCGAGATCTTCAATTAACAATGGAAGAAAGCTATTTAATACAAGGAAACTTTAGCAAAGCTGTATCCTACCTTACCCTAGGCATAACATTTCAACTTGTAGGAGATACAACATCTGAGAGACAGGCATTTAAGCAATCTATAGAATTGAATTCAGACTCAGTTAATTATTCTGCGTTACGAAGACTATCATTGATAAGTTGAAACTGATACTATAACGCGTATCAAAATAAATATTTATTTCCTTTGATGAATAAACTTTGTTTGCTTCTATTCGTATATTTTTTCAGCTCACAAATTTTATACATATCTATGGTGTTTATGTTTAACTAATAAACATATTGTGGGTTCAGGATTTCAAAAAAAGGGCCATAAACAATGTTAGCATGTGAGACTTGTAAAGAACTTGTGCATAAGAAATAGATGAAGGTCTATAAATGGTGGACGACCCCGCCCCCTAATATGTGTCTTTGTTAACCTGATTTTGTTTTGTCGATTATGCAGTTGAATGCAATAATGCATTTACTTGAATAGTTTCCGCATCAATATCAACAAAAGACGCTAGACTTATTACAATCGAAGCCATTGAATCATTCAAGGGTAAGTAAACTGAACTATTCGAACCATCCAAAATTTTCACATGCTGTGTAAAATGTTATGAAAGTTGATTTTGAAATATATAAACATATATCTATACAACTAGTTAACCCAGCCACATTTTCATGATGAATTGTTTCGTTCATTTTATAGAAGATAAAGACTAAATACGTTGAACATGATGTATACATAGCTACATATTCTTGGGAATTGCATATTTTTCTTTATATGTTACTGTTTATTTTTGTCGTTTGGTTGATGTTTCATAAAGGCTTTCTTCACATGTCCTCTTTTTATTTATATCTTATCAATCTTGTGTCGTGTGGATAGTATATGATGCATTTCGTTATTCGACATAACTTTTATTTATACAAAATATGGGGGCACGATCAACAACTTTACAAACATAAATAAATTTTTAGAAAAGAAGCCTTCAATTCGTGTGCTACAACCACAAAATTAAGTTTTCTCTTGTTATTAGAAGGGTGTTCTCTTAATTTTTATAATATTATTAACTTGAACTTTTGTTGATGTTTGCAGTTTCTTTAATAGGGCTCTCAATCATAAAAAAAGTAAAGGTTAAAGTAACTTCCACGTTGCATGTTGCTGTAATTTTTGTTAAGGAATCATCAAGATAAAAGGTAAATTGAATTTGATTGATGTTCAAAAATAACAAAATGGACTTGTGACAGGCTGAGAACTCCTGTTGCCTTATCGCTTATTTGTTAAATATATAGCAATAAACGTGGACACAACGTTATTAAAAGATTTGCTGATATCATATGAATATTTTATATGTGCTGCTCCTAGATTAATTTTGCACTATGCATAATTTCAAATTGATTAAACCAATTTTGTATCCAGTCGTTTTACAACTTCTCCTGTGTTGTATGACAGAGTAATATTTTAAACCTTTAGTCCCGATTTCCCCCAAAGTCATGGTTAATGAAACGTCAAACCAAGGCCTGCTGTTATCTCTTGATAAATTCCAAATTCCCTCAACATCTTTGTTTTAATTCGTACTGGAAATGCATGTCATGATGAATATTGTATACTCATGAACGTACATAATTTACCAGTTCATAACTTATTTAACAATGTTATGAACCATACTCAATCATTCGAATGGAAAATAAATTCACACTAAAATATTAATACGAAACGTGGGAGACCAGTGTCATTTGCAATTTATAAATAATTCAACTTCAAATTCCCTCTTGGTAAGTCTTTAAAATATTTTATTTCATTACATATAACATCCATTGATTTATATATTCCAATGCAGTCAGGCTTTTAATATACTTGTTCTCATCACAAAAATAATGCATAAAGGAATTAAAAGTTGCAATGTACGCCGTCATGCATTCCTTGTTTATGATTCAGGTATTGCGCGTGCAGCTTGAAATGAAAAGATAATGTATTTCTTTTATAAGTGTGAATATATATTTCCAATTCGCATTATTACGTAGAATTACACTGGGGTAAAGCTGATGACCGTAACTGCATTCACGGTCATCCCAAGATGTCGGATGAAAAATTAGGTCAGTTTCTGTATTGTCTGTTAAAGTGTTTCTGTATCATTTTCTTTACAAATCATACATTGAAACGATGAAAATTTATAAAAAATTCACACGTAAATCACTAATTACTACAGAGAAATGTGCATGTAACAGGAATTTCGATTTGAAAAAATCGTGAAGATGACCGTAAATCACAATCGAGATGACCGTAACAGAAACAGCGATTCATAACAAGGGTGACCGTAATTGGTTTTAAGATGACCGCAATTTGTAAATGATGACCGTAACTTTTAAAGGATGACCCTCAATTCTAAGAAATATCCGTATTTATATAACTACCTTTTTGTATCAAATGATAAATCGTGTTGGTATAAACATATTAATATGAGAGTATTATCCTATAGGTAGAAGAAAATAAGACGTGCTTCAAATGCAAAGTTTACCATATGTATCTTTTTTAAGGGAGAGGGTTTAATTTTTAAAATGAATTTGCAAAAAGACATGCAAATAAACAGGTAGGGAAAACATGCTACAAAAGCGCGATAAAATGACACCTTACAAGTATAATGAAAAAAATGCACGACAAAAGATTTTTTTTATTTCTGGGATTTCCTTTTAATGCATTATAATAAAAACACATTTTTAAAAATGCCAATGCATGTACACCCATTGATATTATATCGTCTTCCATTTTGTCGTGCAAATAAAATCACAGAAAATATTTTGAAAATATCATACGACTAAACTAGTGAAGGTGAGCTCCAGCAAAGTAGATCCTTAAAATAGTCTTGTACGAATAGCGTATCACAAGGCGGAACGTTGTCAATTTGTATATATACAGAAATGTTATAATATTCATACAGTCTGGATTATACTTCGTCAAAATTATCTCCCCATTACGCCAGTTCATGCTCACAATCGTAGAAATGGAAGCCATTGTAGGGATGACGCTCTGCCAATTTTGCTCTTGAAAACTGACAAATTTATCCACATAGCACCATTATGATCCTTATATGTCAGTTGTATTTTAAAAGACAAATGTATCTACTAGCTAATGAGCATCAGTTAATGATTTTGTCTGCATTGATTCAACTTAAAAATATTGTCTGATCGGATGTCAGGTGGAATTTTCGAAAATTCTTAAGCATTTTAAAAAAAATTCTAATCAAATATTTCGTGGAAGGGCAGACTAAATATTTTTAGTGGTTGAAGATTATAAACCCTAGTTATCACACACAAGAAAATCATATTTTTTCGAAGATATTAATTTTCATCATCCAAATTAAAAGACTGTCGTCAAGAACTTTTAGATAAAATAGCTATTCGAACTCACCTACTGTTTTTGTGATTCTTTAGATAGGTATTTCACTTGACCCATATATTCAATTTTAATCTTTTCGTACTGTCATTTTTTTACGTTATAAAGTCAACCTGTAGCTTTGATATATAAAAATGATAGAATCTGAAGCGAGATGCTATATCAAATACTCTTGGTTTGTACGTTTTAAAGACAAAATATACACCTCAAACATGCTCTTACATAAAAAGGTGCACTCGATTTTCTCTTTTCGATACAATCGTTACCTATTTTGGGGAATTTTTTCTTGATTCACATAATGGAAGGGCAGACACGAAAATTTCTGAACTAAAAGATTGATATGTTCTCCGTCCCTCGTTAAAAAAAATTAAATAAATCAGAGGTTAAGCATTTTCTACATCCAACTTATAGATACCTATGTCGTCGACTTGATATCTTATTGTTTTGCATTACTATGTAATAGATAAATTGAAAACTTATGCAAATGGTGTTTTTAAAATAAAACACTTCGTAATTGAGAAGAAAAATGTCGTTGTATTTGTTTCTATTAACTTTTAAAAATTTTGTCACTATAGTAAACATTACAGTAAACATTTATCGCCTTCTCTGACAAAGAGCTTCGATTCTTTTGTTCTATTTCAAGAGTGTTTCCGCCTGCATATATCAAGACAAATTAAGATTTTAATCTGCTTGCTCTGGAACCATACACATGGGCTCGATTACCGAATATCCATATGTATTATTAATGTTTTTTATGCTTCATTAATTGGCATAATGTTTTTCTGGTCTGTGCGTACGTTCGTCCGTTCGTCTGTTTGTTTGTCCGTTTGTCCAGCTTCAAGTTAAATCTACTTGAAACTTAGTACACATTTTCTTTATGGTATGATCTTTTTAATTCTAATGCCAAATAACAGTTTTATCCCATTTCACAGTCCACTTAACATAGAAAATGATAGTGTAGATGAGGCATCCGTGTACCAGGGACACATTCATGTTTCTTCAAATTTTCGTCGTATCGCTGTCAATTTGTGTTAAAATTTTAACGTCGTTATCAATAAATATTTCATTGTTTACGAGAAATATGCAATTTACTATCATTGTCATAAATCCCAAATACGGCCAATTATATTATAGTTTAAAAAAAGAAATTTATGAAACATATTTATATCCGCCAACCGAGCCCCTATTGAGATCGACAAACTCAAGAAAAAGCTTTCAATACAAATACGGATATTTCTTAGAATTGACGGTCATCCTATAAAAGTTACGGTCGTCCTATATAAATTACAGTCAGTCTTTACAAATTACGGTCATCCTTTACAAGTTACGGTCATCTTTTTACCAATCACGGTCATCCTTGTTATATGTTACGGTCATCTTGAAAATATTTTGATTATGATTTACGGTCATCTTCACGATTTTTTCAAATCGAATTTCCCGTTTCATGCACATTTCTCGGAAGTAATTAGTGATTTCCGAGTGATTCTTTTATTAATTTTCATCGTTTCAATGTATGATTTGTAAAGAAAATGATATAGAAACACTTTAATAGACAATACAGAAACTGACCTAATTTTTCATCCGACATCTTGGGATGACCGTGAATGCAGTTACGGTCATCAGCTTTACCCCAGTGGAATTATATTTTCCTTAAGTATACAGCTGTTTACGTTATATTTAAAAAAAAACTATATCGTGTATGATTTCTAATTATAAAATCCTTCACAAGGGCCCAAATGACATCAAAATTAACGAGGGGCATAAACTGCAAGGAAGAACGTAAAATACAACTGCCAATCACGATGAACGAACAAGTAAAAAAAATGCACGTTGATCTTTTTATTAATTTCACGAAACATGGTAAATAACGCACCTTTTTAACGGCTGCACGTGAAATAAAAAATGACAAATCCCGTTGTACGAAAATAACCCTTTAACACCCTCATTAACAACTGTAAGTCTCTGTATGGCCTTCATCGATGAGCAAATCCCACAACACATGGTCAGCTACAAAAGACATTGAAATGCTAATGTCAAACAATTTAAACGAGAAAACTAACGGCTTAGTTTATGCACAAAATTTTCAATGAAAAAACAGTATTAAACGACAACATCACCTCCAGTTTTTTGGTGGGGTTCGTGTTGCTTATTCTTTAGTTTTCTATGTTGTGTCATGTGTACTATTGTTTGTCTGTTTGTCTTTTTAATTTGAAGCCATGTCGTTGTCAGTTTATTTTCGATTTATAAATTTGACTGTCCCGGTTTTCTTTCGTCTCTCTTTTAATGGCAGGCTCCTTTTCTGGTGCAGGCAAATAAATACAGAATGTTATGTGCTTAAGCATGTTAAACATGTTAGCGGAATCCCAATCCTCTCCCTAACCTGTGACAGGGGTGAACCCCTACAAGCTAGTAAAGAACTTTAAAAATCAGTTGAAAAAGGTTTAACTCATCAGATTGGTACAAATAGAAATACATCTAACAAAAACACAGTTTGGACGTAAAAAGTAAGATCACAAAAATACTGAGCTCAGAGGAAAATCAATTCGGAAAGTCTATAATCACATGGCAAAATAAAATAACAAAACGCATCAAAAACGAATGGACAAGAACTGTCATATTCCTGACTTGGTACAGGCATTAACCGGGTAATTGTACACCCAAAACAAACCAAAAGACAGCAAAAAGCTTATCTCAACGCAAAATAAACCATCAAAACTTGACAAATAAATTGCCATTTGACACTAATTATACATTAATTCAGTCGTTTATTGCAATATTTATCTTTTAATTTTTTTTGTAATTTGTATACAAATGTAACAATATTGTTTCCCAAGAGTAACATTTGTTTAAGGATTTTGCATTGACAAGATAATTGACTTTATAATTAAGCAATATTGAACTTCAGGATATGCATGCACTTCCTACCATGTGCTTTTTCATCATTTTTATAGGTTATTGGGAGCTGTTATCTCTTACAAAAAGGGTTGATAACTTTCTAAGTAAAAGCTCAAAAAAAGGCAACAGTAGTATAACACAGTTCAAAAGTCATAAATCGATTGAGAGAAAACAAATCCAGGTTATAAACTTAAACCGAGGAAAAAAACATAAATTATAAAAGGAAAACAACAAAACAAAAGACAATGCAATATACGTACTAGTATACATAGAAACGAAAAATTAGATAACAACTGCCATATTCCTGACTTGATACTTGACATTTTAAGAAACGAATGGTGGGTTGAACCTGTTTTTGTGGCTAGCCAAATCTTGCGCTTTATACAGTATGAAACATACCGTTACAATGCCAACATTACATGACGGGAACATAGACAAAACAAACGCAATAACACCAAAAACATAGAAACCCATAAACAAACAATACAATAGTGTATTCTGACATGTTAACCAAAAAAATAACAACGAATAAATAGAATTTATCTAGGACAGAATTAAAACAGCATATTGAAACTATAAAATATGTGTCACACATATGTATCAACACCAAAAACATTAATGTCACAGGTAAATTTCTAAAATTTGATGATAAATCTGGATTAAGTTTCTGATTATATTATTTGATTTTTTTTTATAACAATAATAGGAATATTAATAAAGTTTGTAATTGTGCAATTAACTACTTTATGTAACTAGACTTTTTCCAAATCAAACTGTGTAAAATAAGTAAATCCTGTGCACATAATTGCTATAAATTCAAATCGTACAAATAAACTAGGTCATTAATTACCATTACTTTAACCTACGAATAGAAAATAAAAAAATTGACTCACAACTACAAACGATGAAACACAAAAGAATGACCGAACCGACTTGCAAATAAAAATTCGTATCCAAATACATGAACGCTGCATAAACACGTCTTATAACAATGTGAATTCACACTCAGCAAAACAATCATGTTCGGAAATAGGTCAAAATAGAGACAAATTCGTCCATAAATCATTGTTCAATTTCTTGATAATCATAAATAAAGGCAACAGTAGTATACCGCTGTTCAAAACTCATAAATCCATGGACAAAAAACAAAATCGGGATAACAAACTAAAACCGAGGGAAACGCATTAAATATAAGAGGAGAACAACGACATAATACTAAAATGTAACACATATAGACAAAATCCCACGAGAATAACAAATATAACATATATATATAACATCAAAACCAAATACATGAATTTGGGATAGACAAGTACCGTGACACGTCTTATCGCAATGTGAATTTACACTCAAAAATAAGAGAAAACAAACGACACAACGTTATAATGTAATACACACAGAAACGAACTATAATATAACAATGACCATATTCCTGACTTGGTACAGGGCATTTTTAAAGGGAAAAATGGTGGGTTGAACCTGGTTTTGTGGCATGCCAAACCTCGCACTTTTATGGCCATGTGAAATATAACATCAAAATGACAACACAGGACTACAATATAAATAAATTGGAGAACACAATTGACAAAGAATCACACGAACAACAGCCAACAAAAGGCAACAAGTTCAAAATTTTAATACGCCAGAAGTGTATTTTGTCCACACAAGACCTATGTGTGACGCACAGATACAAAAGTTTGAAAGCCGAAACGAGTACAAAGTTGAACAGCATCGAGGACCAAAAGATCAAAAAGGTTGTGCCAAAAACGGCAAGGGTTTTCTGTTAAGTTACCAGAAAATCCCTATAATTTAGAGTAATTTATACTTTTGCAAACAGTAAATTTAATAAAATGAATATTCAAAAGATGTACATGATAAAGCTGAAGTATTAACTAATTACAGGAAACAACTGAAATACATTTACATAACCAGACATTTGAAACACAAAAGTAGACACATCCGAATACGTTTAAACCTCTACGCCAAGTGACGTCCTATTTGAAACTGAAAAATGACGAAAAAATGACGTCATTTGAATTAGTAAAACAGAGCATCAAAAAATGAAAAATGACGTCACATAAGAATGAATAAGATAGAATTAGGATTAATTTAAGATTATATATTTGAACTAAATACTGATATTGCATTTAATAACAAAGCAATAAAAACTTTTGAAACTTGTAAGAAGTGTTGTCTGTATATTTTTATTAGTGATCAATATTTGCTACAGCTCTTCTAACAATAACACGTTAAAATTGACCCTGATATTTTAGTTATGTGGGGCCTTTTTATTTCATTTCCATGCACAAGTTAGTGTTAGTGGTAATTCTTGTTTGTAGCTGTGCTGTGCATGTTTTTTTCTTTCCTGTATATTTACTTTGAGCACAGACGGTCGTTAATATGCAAAACAGGGAAGAAGACGTAATAGACCACTTTCGAGTTCATCCGTCACCGGGAAAAACTCGTCAATTATGCACGCCTTTATGACGTCATTTACCAGATAGAGGGGATCGCCTGTATCCCTGCACTTTTACCGTTCATCAAGCGTCTTAATGATCGTCATTATGCAGGATTAACTAGAAATAAAATTTGTTTTGTAAGTACTTTATCACAATCCCCTAATGACAGCAGTGCTGATTGTCAATTATGAGAATTTAAATTGTCGAATAATTTGAGCAATATAGCAATGTAGTTTTCCAACCATTCGCTCAACATTGGAACGGAAGCGAAGATGCCCCTAAACGCACGAATGATGTTCACTAAAACCAGAGATTTTGACGGAAATGCATCGAACTCGAAAGTTGTCTATTCTATCTTATTCATTCTTATGTGACGTCATTTTTCATTTTTTGATGATCTGTTTTACAAATTCAAATGACGTCATTTTTTCGTCATTTTTCAGTTTCAAATAGGACGTCACTTGGCGTAGAGGTTTAAACTTATTCGGATGTGTCTACTTTTGTGTTTCAAATGTCTGGTTATGTAAATGTATTTCAGTTGTTTCCTGTGATTAGTTAATACTTCAGTTTTATCATGTACATCTTTTGAATATTCATTTTATAAAATTTACTGTTTGCAAAAGTATAAATTATTCTAAATTATAGGGATTTTCTGGTAACTAACAAAAAATCCTTGCCGTTTTTGGCACAACCTTTTTGATCTTTTGGTCCTCGATGCTGTTCAACTTTGTACTCGTTTCGGCTTTCAAACTTTTGTATCTGGGCGTCACACGTAGGTCTTGTGTGGACAAAATACACTTCTGGCGTAAACAAATTTTGAACTTGTTGCCTTTTGTTGGCTGTTGTTCGTGTGATTCTTTGTCAATTGTGTTCTCCAATTTATTTATATTGTAGTCCTGTGTTGTCATTTTGATGTTATATTTCACATGGCCATAAAAGTGCGAGGTTTGGCATGCCACATAACCAGGTTCAACCCACCATTTTTTCCTTTAAAAATGCCCCGTACCAAGTCAGGAATATGGCCATTGTTATATTATAGTTCGTTTCTGTGTGTATTACATTATAACGTTGTGTCGTTTGTTTTCTCTTATTTGTGAGTGTAAATTCACATTGCGATAAGACGTGTCACGGTACTTGTCTATCCCAAATTCATGTATTTGGTTTTGATGTTATATATATATGTTATATTTGGTATTCTCGTGGGATTTTGTCTATTTGTGTTACATTTTAGTGTTATGTCGTTGTTCTCCTCTTAAATATTTAATGCGTTTCCTCGGTTTTAGTTTGTTACCCCGATTTTGTTTTTTGTCCATGGAATTATGAGTTTTGAACAGCGGTATATTACTGTTGCCTTTATTTAGAGCTCGTTAAATTGGTGTTACCTAAACAAATTTTGTGTCTATACTAAAAGAGAGCCGAAAGTGATAGCCTAAAACAAAATGGGAATGTCATGACAAGATAACGGAACACCAACAAAAATAAAAGCAACAGTATCCCGACACAATATAGAAAAAAAACCTGAACTACCAGAACATCTTTAAAAATAAGGTGCTGAGGAAAGGTAAGCAGATCCTGATCTTCCTTGAAATGATAAACCCTCTTTTTCTATATCATTTGTCGTTTGCTTTTGTAAGCATATCTTTTTCGGCAGGGTCGGGTGTCCGTGGTTGTTATGGTAAGATGTTGGTAATTTCTGTTACTCATTAATCTACACTATGAGAATACCTCATTTTGTGTTTAGCTTCTCTTCATTCCATAATATATAAATCATCATGCCTCTGTGTCCTATATATACAATGCATAGTCACAATTGTTATCCTCTCCGATGATTATTCTGTCTGGGTTATTGTGGAAGTAAAAAGAAAATAAAGGGGTCCGGATATTGTTTCCGTCGTCGGACGGACTTAGAGGTCATATATCTTAAATTCCATTTTTTTTTTTTTTAATTAAAGTCACAATATTATCATAAATAGTGGAAACGGGACTATTTCCCGAATATACTATGATCATCTATATACTATAAATAAAATCTATTTGCTACTCAGAATCAATTCCAAATTTATTATCCAACTTAAAATTGATAGTGAATAGCATGCTTTTTATAGTATATGTATGTTAAAAGCAAAAATTAAGAAAACTAGCAGATATATAAAAAAAAATAGAACTTTGGAATTACTTTTGACACATTCCTGAATTTCTCCCGTCATAAAATCTTTTACAAATTTCATCCCTCAACAGATTAAATACTCTTATTCACGATCTAAAAGCCCGTGATTTTGCGGGTGTGTTCTAGTCTATATAAAATCTCAAAAAATGATCAAATAAATTTACTTATACATGTATTCCTTTGCATGATTGGACACAAATTTTCTAAAATTCAGTGTGTAAATCGAATGCCATACATTTTCGGATATTGCAAAAAGGTCTTTTTCAGGACTGAATTTATAGTACAGTATTAGCTGCGTAAGTCTAGTATAATTAAGTAGTGAAAATGTATGCTTGAATTCAACTTAAAATTTAGGAATAATTTAATCCAAACATATAAACATTTTAACTGGAAATAAGACATGTTAGGAAATTATCATATTTCGTTTAAAACTAAGATAAACTAGATATCATTGAGATGGGAGAATAATGTGCATTAAAAAAATTGTATCTTTACCATAGGACATGGGGTTGTCAACTGAAACCAAAGTTTTTGACCTTGACCTTTGACCTAGGAAGTTGCACATAAATTATGACACACCCTTTGGTGTTGGTTTATATACATGTAAAGTATAAACTTTGAAATGATAACGGTTCTCAAGATATAGAGCGGACACGATCTTTACCATAGGACATGGGGTTGTCAACTGAAACCAAAGTTTTTGACCTTGAACTTTGCCCTAGGCAGTCGTTCATAAATTATGACACCCCTCTGGTGTTGGTTCATATACATGTCAAGTATAAACTTTGAAATCATAACGGTTCTAAAGATATAGAGCGGACACGATCTTCACCACAGGACACAGGGTTGTCAACTGAAACCAAAGTTTTGTTACCTTGACCTTTGACCTAGGAAGTTGTAGATACATCATGACACGCCCTCTGGTGGTGGTTAATAAACATATTAAGTATAAAGTATGAAATCATAATGGTTCTCTAGATATGGAGCGGACACAAAGTTAACGTGTTACGGACGGATTGACGGACGGACGGACTGATCACTATAGGGCGACCCGCCTAAAGGCGGGTACCTAATTACATATCCATGTTTAAGTTACATTTGAATAAATAATTATGAATAACCATGATAGATTTAACTAGTTATTTTGTCGTTATTCTTAATCTGTAGCATTTAAAAAAATTGATAATGTCTTTAAAAACATTAAATAACGTAATACCTTGTGTTATAGCAAGATTAATATTAGTTACTATTTTTGCTTTTGATTCAACAGTAACAGCTGTTCCAATAATATTGAATTGTTCAAATCCCTATTTCTAAACGTTTATTCTTAATTTTCATATATGATTGAAAAACACATTGTATAAATACTAGTTTACTTGATATAAATCAGCTGCAATATATTCCAGTTTCGAGTCTGACAAGATGAGGGGTATCCAGATACTGTTGTTTATAACCCTTGTGATGACATCGATATCAGATCCATGTAAGTTGTGTTTGATATATTTCATAATTTTTCCGTTTATAATAACAACACTGGGATCAACGGAAGTATACGGAAGAAATAGTTCTCATCAGCTGATTATTATGAGTGAATCGGCATTACATTAAATGGCTAAAACGGACACATGGACACATCGTTCATGTATATAAGAGGGACGAAAGATACCAAAGGGACAGTCAAACTCATAAATCTAAAACAAACTGACAACGCCATGGCTAAAAATAAAAAAGACAAACAGAAAAACAATAGTACACTTGACACAACATAGAAAACCAAAGAATAAACAACACGAACTCCACCAAAAACTAGGGGTGATCGCAGGTGCTCCGGAAGGGTAAGCAGATCCTGCTCCACATGTGGCACCCGTTGTGTTGCTTATGTGATATCAAATCCGGTAAATAGTCTAATTCGGTAGGTCACATTCATGAAAGAGAAGGGGATTGTAGTTACGACGTAAGGAACATATCCGATATCATTTGTGAAACGGTTATTCTATAACGGTCAACCAACTCATGATGGCGTCCATAAAATTTACAAAGGGATGATTTCAAATTCACCATTTGAAACTCTTGGTTTAATAGCTTCCTTGTGAGCAGCAACCCTCTATCAAGAAAATCATTATAGGAAATGCAAGCACGGGAATATCGTATTAATTGGGATATATGTACCCCGTATGCAGGTGCTGCTGGAATGTTGCTACTTAGAAATGGAATGTTCACAATTGGAAAGTTTTATTTTCAACCGACCCTCATTGTCAATTTCTAGATGTAAGTCAAGATATGAAGCCGACTTAACTGTATCTGTAGTGTCCTTTATCTCTAGTTCAATGGGATAGATGCGTTCCACATAGTCACCAAATTTTGAATTATTTAGTGAAAGAACATCATCTATATAGCGAAAAGTTGAGTTAAAGGATATAACTAACTTCTTATCTTTCTTTCTAAGAAGTTCCTGCATGAAGTCAGCCTCATAATAATAAAGAAATAAGTCGGCAAATAGAGGCGCACAGTTTGTTCCCATTGGACTGCCGACAGTCTGTTGAAAAACACGTCCTCCGAACGTAACAAATATGTTGTCAATAAAAAAATCAGGTATCTTGATAATATCAGTTTCAGAGAATTTTTTGTTTGAATCAGAGTGATCTTTTACAAAGTAGGATTTATTCCTTCCTAAAACAAGATACTTGTATCTACGTTGGCCATTCTATTTTATGAAGCAAAGCAATACCAACTCTTTCAAGTTGTCTTTTAGTTTGGAATGTGGAATACTTGTGTAAAGAGTAGAAAAGTCAAATGTTTTAATACTGTTACAAGATGAAAGAGAGTTAGATTGTATGTACTCTATTAGATCTTTGGAATTTTTAAGTATCCACATCTGATTCACGCCAATACAGTGATGGAAGATCCAGTTCTTCATCTTTGGTTGAAATTCCCAAGGAACAAAAAACAGACCTATGATTATCCAGGATTTCCTCTTTTGTAAGGGTCGTGAGGGTATATGTTGAGTTTCCAAGTCAATTTTTAATACCTAATTCGTTTATCAAGCAGTTAATGTAATGACTTTTACACACAAAAACGATGTTATTTGGGGTTTTGTCTGCGGGGACAACAACATATTTATCATGGAGGTCGGATAGGTGTTTAGCAACATTTGGGTCTTAAAGATTGACGTAGCAAGGGCATTGATGGACCCATTCAGTTTCTAAATTCTGATTTGTATCAACGACCTCACTGCCTTAATCCATTCGGAAAGAGTGTCTACGTCTTTCTCTCTCGCTTAGCCCATTGCCTGACATAATCCTCGACTGAATCCATCAAAATTTTAAAGTTGTATTTCCAATTGATGGATTTAGGCTCACGATATTTCAGACCTTTCGATAACACATTTCGTAAAGAAGTGTTATTAACAATGTTGAGGTCACCGGTAATAACGTGGCCAGCAGGATTATATGTGAATTGGAAACTAGCACAAGTGCAATAAGGAGGTTTAGACTTGAAGTCGTCAATATCGAGGTCCTGCAAAACGTGTTTGTAATTGAAAATTTTAGTTGCAATAGGCTTTGTATAGGTATAAGAAATCATTGGTACAGACTGGTCTTTGAAATAAAGGAGGTATTTTCGATTGAACTAATTTATGATGAAGGATATTGCCTAAGTTGACGCCATCGATACCTTTGTTGGCAAAGGAAAGATTAAGGAAAGATCTTTTCTCTTTTTCCTCTTTTCCAATGCGGACTGGCTTGAAAAGTCCGTGACTTGCAATATCCGAAATTATAGCTTCAAGTTTGTATTTGTTTAAATGAGGGTTTGTAACAGTGGATTCCAAACATAAATTGAACAGAGAATGAAGTTTTGTAAGGGGTAATGAATAAAGTTTCGTGCGAATGTGATGAATACCTAACGGCTTTTGTATAAATTTCAGCAGGTCATTAATAGAGACATCATGCAGAGAAGGTGATGTATAATGACGATGATCATGACTGCTTCTACGTCGAGGAGTCGAGTTGAAAATATTCATCACATTCACCGAGTTACACGAAGGACTAGATAGAATACCTATACCATCAATTTTGTCATTGCAACCATAAGGTTTATCAGACGACACCGTGTCCATGGTGACGTCTGTTTCTGACCTTTTTATACTGGTCGACGTCCGAGCCAGTTTCCTGTTCGGTCTTCGTAAATTCATGCAATTGTAGTTTTGCTACTGGGCGGATGATGTCCTCGGGGACAAAATGTCCACCAGCAAAGACATCAACCCAGTGGTTATAAAAGAGGGACGAAAGATACCAAAGGGACAGTCAAACTCATAAATCTAAAACAAACTGACAACGCCATGGCTAAAAATGAAAAATACAAACAGACAAACAATAGTACACATGACACAACATAGAAAACCAAAGAATAAACAAAAGAACCCCACAAAAAACTAGGGGTGATCGCAGGTGCCCCGGAAGGGTAAGCAGATCCTGCTCCACATGTGGCACCCGTCGTGTTGCTTATGTGATATCAAATCCGGTAAATATTCTAATTCGGTAGGTCACATTCATGAAAGAGAAAGGGATTGTAGTTACGACGTAAGGAACATATCCGATATCATATTACCTATATGCTGTGTTCTGTTTGTTGCATTGTCGTCTGTTTTCGTTGCACTTCATTGTTTCTGTTGTGTTGTTATTTTTCTATTATAGTTGCTGTGTTTCCCTCAGTTTCATTTGGTAAAACGGGTTTGTTTTTGTCACATTCGATTTATAACTTTCGAACAAAGGTATACTGATGTTGCCTTTATTCTATTATAACTCTCCCATTATTTTGGATTGACGGAGACCATCTGTTTCTAAAGTGATGCATAGTTATGTGGCAAGATCACTTAGATTTGCAATAATATCATTAACAGTACCAATGAAACCACGCCAAAAACGAATTTCGACAATCAATATCGCTTCATTGATGATCGAGGCCGACATATTTGAAATGTAAACTCAATACAAATATTCGAACCAAATGGACATCGAGTAAAGCCTAATTCGGTAGTCGAGTAACTCAACATTTTAATTTATATAACATTGACAGATTCAGTTTTACTTCACCAGATGTACATTTCGACAATTAATGTCTCATAAGTGATGTTTTATGCATACATGTTACAAATTCTAAAACCTTATACAAGCGTTGCAGAGGTGCATGCCTAAATTGAAATGATTCAATATTTCAAAGCAGCAAATCTAGAAAAAATACGGAGGCAGAAGATTCATAATGTATATTCAACTCAAACAAAATTTCCCTGAAATATTTAATGTAGGCCATCCTTTATCTAAACTATTTTAATTTGCAGCAAATAATTTCATCTTATAGATGATGAACACACTTGCGCTAATCATGGAGGACGATGTGTGTTGAGTCGACCCTGTCCACAATTGTACACATATAATCAATATCACGTGTGTCCTGATAGACAACTCTGTTGTCTTCCTGGTGAGTTTCAATGAATTTTGGGCGACTGTCTTGGAGGGTTTCTTCATTTGACAACTCTGCTGTCTTCCTGGTGAGTTTTAATGAATTTTGTGCGACTGTCTTGGAGAAAGTTTCTTCATTTGAAATACAATTATGTTCACTGTCTCCACCGGATCATCGTCCCTGATATCTATGATGTTTTAAACGAGAACGTCCAGAACAAATAGCGACCAGAACGGATGTCTGCGGCAATGCACAAGACAGAGTTTTTGAATTTATTAGTATTTTGATTATAACATGTATAACATATTGTTTTTATCATAAATAATAAGACGCCTATGACCTCAGTAATACGTTCGTTCAATTGAGGGCATACGATACAATTACAGGGGAGGAAATGACGTTGCTCACGTAAATCGTTATTTTCGTGACGTCAAACTATGACTTATCGGGGAAAGATTCAGTTTTTCGGCTGATTTTTATCATTTGAACTTATTTAACTTGAAAACGAGTTTAAGGACCCCTCTTTCTTAAAATGTCATTTGGATTGATTACGCAAGAAGATAATGTGTGCCATTTTTCATGAAAACGTAAATTGTGCAATTTTTTTTAATTTCATAAATATACAGCAAAAAATGATGTTTTTTTTCTACACTAATGAACATTTGATAAATATGAGTTATTTCTGAAAAAAAATGTTTAAATTTTAGAATACTCATTAAATACAGAAATTACAAATTTTTCAACAAAAAAAATAATTTGTGTTTATCTTTTAAAACAAAAACGTTATGTCTTTCTTTCGAAAAAGAAAATACGGCCTCAAATTCGAATTTTTAGCAAATATACAAAATTTCTACCTTATTTTACTCAAAAAGTAGCACATGAAGGTATGTTTTTTATTACATATTTGATTAAATCAGGTAAAAAATTGTCAAACACGGGATAAAACTGTATTGTATGCCCTGAAGGACAATGACTGATATTTGTCAATTTTGGTTGATTTTCTTGTTTTTGTCCAAAATACTTCGTTATTTGTTTTTTGGTCTGTTAAACATCGGCGCTTAATTATGTTTTAGTTGTTTTTAATCTTTTAACTTATTAATATGTATGGAAATGATGATCAACAACACGAACTTTCAATGAGTCACATCAGGTCCATATTGTGACACTCTTCCTTCAGTATCTACTGTTTTAAACAATTCTGTTGAACTTTTGGTTTAATTTTTAAATTCTATAAAAAATAAACCAATACACTTAATGAATTCTATGAGCCCAAAGGGCTTTCCTGGTTTCACCTTTATCAACAAGAATCAGCATAGAATATTTGAAAGAAAGGGTTTATCAGAATCGAACCGGTTGGGTCAATATGCGCAATTAATTTCCAAAACGCTGAACGGGTTACATTTTCTTCTGTAGCTCGGTCCTTATCGTAAACTTGGATATGTATGACGACTCGTTTTAAAGCTTAGACATGTTCACATATGTGGTTACTTGTCTTTCGGTACGAAGTGAGAATAATTTTTCCGTATATAAGCATAACCCGAAAATCGTTTCGTGTTGTGGCTCCTCGTGATAGAGAATCCTTTTTGCACACCATAAGTTGTTTGAAAATTTATTATTTTGAATACATTTAATACTTCCATAGGTTTTACGCAGTTATTCTATGTTACTCTACTTCAACACACCAAGGAAAAATTATATCAGTACAGTTATGTAAACATATAGAAATCGACTCAATTAAGTGTTTAAGCTCATCATTATAGATGCATGACTTTACTGTATGGGGGGGGGGGTCTCAATTCTTCTAAATATGGGATAAATAATTGCCTAAATCTATCTCAGTTAGGCTTACAATCAGTGGGTAGTTGTCTAATTGGCAGTCTTACCCACAAATCTTTTTTTTTATAATCAAACGAGTTAGAGCTGAACACGAACTCGAATACAACTAACTATTGTAAATAAACAGTATTTCTAAAATCCAAACGTTTTGTAACAGTTAACTTATCAATATGACCCTGTCAATGATAATTCATGTCAGCACAGAATTGACATTTTAACGTGTGGTTTTCTAGGTTGTGTTGTTCTGTTATTGTTTCAGAAAAGGGAGAAGGTTTGGTACCATTAAAACATTTAATCCCGCTGCAAATGTTTGCACCTGTTCTTATTTGAAGACCAAAATTTTTAAATGTTTTGCCAAATCAGCAAATGTAATCTATTCATAAGGTAGAAAAGATTAATTATTTATAAAATTCAAACATTTTGTAAACAGTTTATTTATAAATATTACCCTGTCAATGATAATTCATGTCAGTACAGACGTTCTGACTACTGGGCTGGTGATACCCTTGGTAAACACCAGGATTAAATTTTGTATTTACGCCAAACGTCTGTTAATTGACTTCCAAATGTAGTGTAGTTTTCTGTGTTATTTTGGATCTCATGACTGTCTTATTGACGTATACCTCATATTTTTATTTAATATTTAGCTAGTTATAAAACCAAGTTTATTCATCATTGTATTCATAAGAAAATACTACCAAGTCAGGAATATGACAGTTGTTAACAATTCGTTTGATTTGTTTAAGTTTCTGATTTTGCCTTTTGATTAGGAACTTTCCGTTTTGAATCTTCCTCGGAGTTTAGTATTATTGTGATATTACTTTTTCTTCGTCCTGAATATGCATTTAGTTTGTCTCTTGATGTGAAATAGTTGACAATCATTATCTTCATCATCAACTTTTATTTTCTCATATTGTGTAGACTAGGGTTAAAATGAACTGGTATATACCAAAATACTAGAACATTTGAAACTAACCATTTCATAATTGAATGCAATTATAAGATATTTTATATTTTTCAGATGTGATTGATTTCACTTAAATTAGAGCAGTTATAGTATAAACGACGAGGATTTATTGTTTTAAATTAATCAAATAAAAAACCAATACGTTGTGACTGTTTTTGTATATGTATACCAACACTTTCCAATCGTTAAATACACAAAAAATACGTGTCTTCTCTATACTCATGTACCGTAGCATCTAAGAAAAATAACTCAACTACAAACTTAAGTTTGTTGACTAGATCGCTGCGTATATAGAACAACAAAGATAGAGTATAAAGAAAAAACTGACAAATTGTTTAATCACAGTAATGTACGAAACAAACTTCAAACAAATGACAGCTAAACTGCGGACAAAAAAAATTGAACACAATGACAATTTATAAACCCAAATGCTCTGAAACTTGAACAGCGGTATACTACTGTTGCCTTTATTTAGCAACAAAATCTGCTACATAACCATCCTCACTTGAACCACTCTTCCACCTTTTGTGTCTTTTCCAACACCTGTCATTAACACCTGCATTAGCCGCCGAAGTGGCACCTCCTGACCGTAAAGAATGTAAACCGAGATTAAGCTCTGGAGCGATCATTTTCAAACGCTTTATCATACATTCTCGTGCAGTAGTATAACTTATAGGCCTATTAACCTTCATCAAACCACATTTATCTTTAGATCTATACAAAGGACGAAATAAATACATGTCTGTGGATATTTCAATATTCGCCAAACCAAGATATCTTAATAACATAGAATAAGGACAAGCTAAAGACTGCCCCTTGGATACCAACACCTCATCTCCAGCTCTTTACTGGTCGGTCTTACTCTTCCTAATTTTAAGTACCAAATAACCTTCTTTAATAGTGACATCATTGCATTTCAATTGACTCAATTCACTAAAACGTAGAAAAGCACTAAAACTTAACAAAATCATGACAAGATCTCGTACAACTGTTAAATCATTGGAATATTGATACATACTACATAAATCAATTAAAATATCTTTTGACACTGGATCTTTCTTATTGACAGGGTTCTTTTGCGGTTCGCTTAGCAGACTCGAGTAAATTTTTCACAAATGTGTTGCTAGTTGGATTTAACTGACCACAAATTTCATGAGCCCACTTAACAGAGTAAAAAGCGGTGTTAACAGTACTAAATATACCACCATTATCTAATAAATGTACAAAATATAAAGCTATATGAATTGGAGATGCTGGCAAAAAAAGCAAACTATGTTCTATACAAAATCTTTTCCATTTCATAAAACCGTAATAATATTTTTTATCAGTACTTTCACTTCTGGCATCTAGTAACCAAGGAGATAAACGCCTCACTAAATTATGTAACGAATGTCCCTCTTCAATTCCACTGTCCTCCACGGCTTCGTGCACAAACTGCTCGATGTTTAAACTTGTTCCAAAGATAAAAACACATCAATCAAATTTTATCTTAAATGCAAGCATCGTTAATGTTCCTTGTTTCCCAAATAAACCATTATTACCTCTCCCTGTAATAACAGAATTCTTTTCTGTCAAGAATTTTTTGTTGTTTATAAAACTTTTTAAATCCCCGTTTGATTCACACAATAACACCTAATAAGGTGCAGATTTCCAAAAAGGAACAACCAAAGTACCGTTTGCTTCGTCTTCCAAAAATTTTCTAATAACTTTACAAGCCAGATTAGGCGGTGGGACGACCCAATTGTTTTCGCCTTTCCAATTTTGTTTAAAAGCATCTACTGCCTCTGTACAATTACACCAAAATTTAGAATTAAATCTTGTACATTTAGTGTTATAGTCTGTGGCAAATCTGTCCACTGTATGAATACCCCATATATTATCTAAGCTATTACAAAAGTCAGTACTGATACCCCAGTCATCACAATCAGAGTATCTACTCAGATTGTCTGCCACTTTATTTTGGTCTCTATGTATCCATTGTGTCGTAATTTTACAACTATTTTCAAAGCATAATGTGCGCAATTCACATGCTTAAACCTGAAGGTCTGTTTTCCTACTCCCGTTTTTTACTATGCTAATGACATTTTTATTATGTGTATTAATTTGTAATGTCTGGTTTTTAAGCAAGTGCAGAGAACTTTTACCTGTTCTATTGACTGCCTCGAGTTCACGCCATGTAGAACTCTTGATCCTCTCATAATCTGCCCAACTACCCACTACAGTGTGCAAACTATTTCTGGGCGTTATCAGACTACTGTTCATCGACTCAGCACTATTGCTATCAATAGCAGGGACTACAAATCCCCCAAAACCAATATATGAGGCATCCGTATAAGCCTGAAGATCATACAAATCTGACTCATGCAGATTCACACCCATCTCATTCAGATCATTTACTGAATTTGACCAAAATCTAAGCTCACCAACCGCTGGAGCTGTCAAAGCAACCAGTGACTTTCAACTGGCTCTAAGAACTATACACTGGTATAATTCCCTTGTCCTTAATCTTACCAGACTTTCAAAAACAACTTGCATTGAAATAATTTGTCCAACAATACAAGCAACCAGTTTTGCTCTGTATAAAATTTTCCCTTTACTGACACCGTCAAGAATTTTTACAATACTAAATAACAACCTATCCACTCGCTCTTGAGTAATTTGAATTTTGCCTAAATACATATCCCACACTAAACCTATCCAAATCAAGTTTTGTTGTGGATACCAAATACATTTATCCTCAGCTATAAGAAAACCAAAATCAGACAAACTCTTTCTGATATAATCACTAGCTCTTTTAGAAGAAACTAAATCACTAGCTCCACCCAAATCATCATCAAGATACATAATTATCTTTAATCTCCAGTACTTAACCACCTCTTTCAAAACTTTTGTAAAAATATGTCCTGCACTTGCAATACCAAAAGGAAAAACATTGAAAACAAAATAGTTAGCCACTCCGTCAGTAACCCAACTGAAACCTAAATATTGCTTGTGCTCCTCTCTTATTTCAATATGATGATATGCACTTTTCAAATCATATCTAAATAGATAATCACCCTTTTCAAATAATTCTCTTGCCACCAATGCATCTTCAAATTAAAATTTAAATTGGTGTATGCAACTGTTAATCTGCCTGCAATCTAACACTAATCTAGGCTTTTGTACTCTTAAAAAGGTACCGTAAGCGGATTAATAACGAATGGCTTATTATCAACCTTTGAAATACAACCTTTTTCTAATAATTTAGATATCTCGCTTGCAACAAAATCCCCATTGTCTCTCGAAGATTTGTTATTAGGCAAAAATACATTTTCTGGAAGTACTTTAAAAGGTATACCGTAACCCTTTTCTATTTCCTGTAAAATATAATCAGTCGCACCCGCTTGTTTCCATTTGTGTATCGATGAGCTGAGTTTACCTACGGGACTGATCAATTTAGTGGGTGTATTAAAATGTCTAGACAATTGATCTACACATTCGTCACGGTTGAGTAAACAAATACTATCATTGACGGAGTCTAGTAAGTGAGCTTTGTTTAAATGAGCTGTTTCCAATGTTAAACTTTCATCAATGAAAAAACTTAAAGAATTACTATGTGTACTTAACTTCTTATTCTTTCTGGGCATTCAAACTGCCAATGGCCTGGTTTATAACAGTTATAACACACTCCTGGACTCCTAACTGACTTAGCGCCACCACTGTTTACCATTATCTGCTGAAGTTGAAGGTCTAGAATATGGAGTTGAACGCTTCATTCTGGATTTTTCTACCTTCGCCTTTCTCTCTGCACGCGATGTTGCCCTCATGATCTTCCTGTCGTCTTCCGAATCATCGGCCAGCGGGTTTGAAGTGTATTCTTGGACTACTCTCCAACCATGTTCACACGAATCAGCCATTTTAACTAGTTTTTGACGATAAGCTAAAAGTTCTATACCTTCACTAATTCTCTGTTTAGCGTGAGCGGACTTGTCATCTGAAGAATCCAAACAAGGTTCTGCTTCCTTGAGTGTCGCGTGCATTTTCTTGTTGAACTTGAACTGGTATTCACAGCTCTTTTTCTAAAATTTGTATGTATCTGCCGTTAAAATGTCACTTTGCAGTTTACACATCTGCGCCTCCAAACGCTCTTTTTGTTGGTTGCCGAATGCTTGCAATCTTGGTGTGAATATTCCATCTAACTTGCTTAAAAAATCATTTTGAGACCTTTGAATTTTTTCTCCAACTATCCTTTTTACGTTAGTTTCAATGTCCATGGGGTCCATTATGAGGAACTGGCACTCAGAAAAAATTTGATGTAGACAGTACGAACGCAAGGCTAGAAGTGATACTCATAGAACTATCTATTTACCACTACAATTTTTGGCGCCAAAAATTCATATGCCGGCCTGGGAAATACCTTACCGAGAAGACAATAAATTCACGCTTTACTCTGTTACTTAATGGTCTGAATGAATTAATTTGATATCATTCATATTGAAGATAGACATATTCAATTTAAAATTTCGAGCACAAAAAACGAAGCTTGATGTTCCTTTTTAGCTCACCTGGCCTGAAGTGCCAAGTGAGCTTTTCTCATCACTTGGCGTCCGTCGTCGTCGTCCGTCGTCTGTCGTCTGTCGTCCGTCGTCGTTAACTTTTACAAAGATTTTCTCCCCTGAAACTACTGGGCCAAATAAAATCAAACTTGGTCACAATCATCATTGATGTATCAAGTTTAAAAATTGTGTCCGGTGACTCGGCCAACCAACCAAAATGGCCGCCATGGCTAAAAATAGAACATAGAAAAATGCAGTTTTTGGTTTATAACTCAAAAGCCAAAGCATTAAGAGCAAATCTCATAGGGTTTAATAATGTTTATCAGGTCAAGATCTATCTGCTCTAAAATTTTCAGATGAATTGGACAACTGGTTGTTAGGTTGCTGCCCCTGAATTGGTAATTTTAAGGAAATTTTGCTGTTTTTGGTTATTATCTTGAATATTATTATAGATAGAGATAAACTGTAAACCGCAAAAATGTTCTGCAAAGAAAGATTTACAAATAAGTCAAAGGACCAAAATGGTCAGTTGACCCCTGTAGGAGTTATTGCCCTTAATAGTCAATTTTTAACCATTTTTCGTAAATCTTGGTTACCTTTTACAAAAATCTTCTCCTCTGAAACTACTGGGCCAAATAAATTCAAACTTAGCCACAATCATCATTGGGGTATCTTGTTTCAAAATTGTGTCCGGTGACCCGGCCAACCCACCAAGATGGCCGCCATGGCTAAAAATAGAACATAGGGGTAAAATGCAGTTTTTGGCTTATCACTCAAAAATCAGAACATTTAGAGCAAATCTGATAGGGGTTTATAATGTTTATCAGGTCAAGATCTATCTGCTCTAAAATTTTCAGATGAATTGGACAACTGGTTGTTAGGTTGCTGCCCCTGAATTGGTAATTTTAAGGAAATTTTGCTGTTTTTTTGTTATTATCTTGAATATTATTATAGATAGAGATAAACTGAAAACAGCAATAATTTACAGCAAAGTAAGACCAAAATGGTCAGTTGATCCCTTTAGGAGTTATTGCCCTTTATAGTCAATTTTTAACAATTTTCGTAAAATTTGTAAATTTTTACTAACATTTTCCACTGCAACTACTGGGCCAATCCATATAGATAGGGATAATTGTACGCAGCAAGAATGTTCAGTAAAGTTAGATCTACAAACACATCACCATCACCAAAACACAATTTTGTCATGAATCCATCTGTGTCCTTTGTTGAATATTCATATAGATGAGACCAAGGTGAGCGACACAGGCTCTTTAGAGCCTCTAGTTCATATTTGCAGTGAGTGAAAAAGTATATATGTTTTTACAATGACGATTATTGTTTTTATCATTCTATATATTCTATCGAGATGTTTAACTTTATTGTTCATATATTTAAGTTATTGTTCATGGTCTTATTTATGCGATTTTTTTTTGCCTTGATTTTGTCTGTCTCTCTCCGACTTATATGATTTGTCTTTCTCCTTGCTTTTCATCTGGTAAAATTCAACCAAAATCTGTGACATAGCTCATTTATTATAATAGACCAAAATTAAGAAACTTGTGTCTTGTACTCGTGTGAATACCACCGTCACTATAATTCAATTATTGTCAGTTTATTGTCTCACTCGTTCTATACTGTATGTCATGTAAATGTGTTTGTTTATGTACATATTGTCTTATGTCTATTGTGCATTAAACTTGGTAAATACGCTGGGTAAATAATGATGAAAGGGAATGAAGCTGTGCATGTAATGAAATAATTGAGATAAAAAACAATCATAAAAAAACAAATGGTAACAAAACACAGAAGTCACCGAAAAATGTCTAGCTCTCAATCATTTCGAGTTATTTATGAAAAAACTAACAGAGGACGAATCCTAATAGATCAATAAAAGTCCACGGTCAACACCAAAGCCCCAAAACACTAAAATCAAAAGAAAAAATAGAAAAAACACAATCTGATGAAACCGCACGAGCTCAGAAAGTAAGTGCGGCATGCAGTATCGACATCTTAAGCCTCTCCTGCTATGCACGCATGATTTATTGTGCGAAACCATAGCCTACAAAAATATATATCACAGTCAATGACAGTTGTTATCCATCCGTTTAATGTGTTTGACCTTTTGATTTTGCCATTTTATTAGGGACTTTCCGTTTTAGATTTTCCTCGGAGTTCAATATTTTTGTGATTTTACATTTTTTAAAGATTAAACAACTTCTCATATATCTTAATATCTAAGATGTTATCTCTACTGGAAACGCATGAGCGTGTGTGACGCGAAATCATATAGCAAGGTTAGTCTTTTCTTTTGCAGAATATGGTCTCAGAAAAGAACTGTTTTTTATGAGGTTCATATGCGTGTTTATAGATTTTTGTAAAACTCTATGTATCAGTATTTGCAATAGTCAATTAAAATCACATATTAACCGAAATATTAACCGAATCAAAAGACACTTGTTGTTTTATTGTATTTTTTCAGTAGAAACCATTGTATTAGATAAATAACAACTGTCATATTCCTGTCTTGGTACAGGCATTTTCTTATGTAGAAAATGGTTGATTAAACTTGGCTTTAAAGCTTGCTAGACCTCTTACTTGTATGACAGTTGCACACAATTCTAATATATTGTCAACAATCCATGGACGCAACAACCAAACATACTAGTGATAGGGAAATCATGTCATAAATTGGAGCGCAGCAGTCAACATTGTGATTTTATATCACTCACTATAAAACAAACAAATATGTCAGTATTCACCTCAGAAACTAACAAAACCTTTAAAAAGACTTATTAAGAAGGGATATAGTTACGATACTGTTGTCAATTCATTAAAGATTGCATATTTTGGCGTTAATATTTATTCACTTATGGGGTCTTTGCCTAGGAACTAAACACATTTATTCAAAAACCAGTTGTTGGCATGGCACGGGTTATGTTCTTCTCATATATGTTATGATGGTATGATACTAAACCCCTAACGAGAAGGATTGTGCCTGATATTTATATGATGAAATCATAATCTTTCAATCAGTTTAATTGAAGTTTGGAGCTGGCATGACTACTGTAGTAGTCTGTTGTTATTTATGTATTATTGTCATTTTGTTTATTTTCTTTGGTTACATCTTCTGACATCAGACTCGGACTTCTCTTGAACTGAATATTAAATGTGCGTTTCGTTATGCGTTTACTTTTCTACATTGGCTAGAGGTATAGGGGGATGGTTGAGATCTCATAAACATGTTTAACCCCGCTGCATTTTTGCGCCTGTCCCAAGTCAGAAGCCTGTGGCCTTTGTTAGTCTTGTATTATTTTTAATTTTAGTTTCTTGTGTACAATTTGGAGTTTAGTATTGCGTTCATTATCACTGAACTAGTTTGAAAGAAGTCTGAGTCCGATGTCAGAAAACGTAACAAAAGAAACTAAACAAAAGAACAATGATACATAAATTAACAAGGACTACTAGCAATTACTGACACGACGGGTTCATACCTTATATAAACTGATTGAAGGATTATTTCTTCATCATATGAAAAATCGAGTACAATCCTTCCCGTTAGGGGTTTAGTATCATACCATCAAAAAATATACGAAAAGAACATTACCCGTATCATGCTAACAACTGGTTTTAATATAAATGTGTTTTTTACGATGCAAATACCCTGAGTGAATCAATACTGATACCAAAAATTGCAATCCTTATTGACCTGACAACAGTAATGTAACTATATCCTTTCCGAATAAGTCTGTTTAAATGTAAAATCACAAAAATACTGTACTCAGAAGAAAATCAATTCGAAAAGTCCATAATCACACGGCAAAATCAAATAACAAAACACATCAAAAACGAATGGACAAGAACTGTCATATTCCTGACTTGGTACAGGCATTTTCAAATGTAAAAAATGGTGGATTGAACCTGGTTTTATAGCGCTACCATTTCACTTTGATGACAGTCTCAAATTCCGTTATATGTACATGTACAATGATGCGTTAACTAAACAGACACAATAAATAAAATAGTCAAAATATGGGTACAACAGTCATCATCGTGTAACAATTTTTAAAGGAACAATTAAACAGAACACAAAAACATCTATCTACAAATACATTCATTGACTCGCTTGTCTGACGTCAGAACATTTTATACGTCACATATATTTGTCGTTCATACAAACAATTTAAAAATTTCACATAGGCATACGCATAGGCATTAGCATACAGGGTTAAAAAAATAAAAGTAATATTATGTTGTCATTTTAATGCATATTTAACAATGCCATGCGAGGTTTGGCATGCCACAAAACCAGATTCACCCCACCATTTTTTTTCTTTAAAAAAGCCCATTGTTATATAGTTCGTTTCTGTGGGTGTTGCATTTTAACGTTGTGTTTCCATTGTGTCGTTTGGTTTCTCTTGTGTTTTAGTGTTAATTCACATTACTATAAGACGTGTCACGGTACTTTACTATCCCAAATTCGTGTATTTGGTTTTGATGTTATATTTGTTATTCTCATCGGATTTTGTCTAATGCTTAGTCTGTTTCTGTGTGTGTTACATTTTAATGTTGTGTCGTTGTTCTCCTCTTATTTTTTAAGAGT
Organism: Mytilus edulis; assembly: GCA_019925275.1. NCBI lineage: Eukaryota > Metazoa > Mollusca > Bivalvia > Mytilida > Mytilidae > Mytilus > Mytilus edulis. The sequence goes on along the minus strand of CM034350.1, from coordinate 111,579,117 downwards.
TTCCCTCAGTTATAGTTTGTTACCCCGATTTCGTTTTTCGTCCATGGATTTACGAGTTTTGAACAGCAGTATACCACTGTTGCCTTTATTTAGAAATAGACCAATATTCAAAATAGTCCAAAAATTATATAGAATTTATAAGAATCCACAAATAGTTCATTCAACTACGCGCTTGAATGATTTTGACGTTTGTGGTTCAACGTATTTTGTAATTCATAATAGAAATATATCATAATGACATAAGATAGAACAATATCATACTGACGGGATCTTTTAAAGTAAGGAGTCACGTTATAAGAACCAAAGAAATACAAAAAAATCGTATATACAAAACACACCAGCAAAAAATGAAAGACAATACAAACACATTGACGGGATGTATAAGTTCCGAACCACGCCAAATGGATATCACGTAAAACAATCCAACAGTAAAAGTGATATTAATAGGTTTGGCTTTTGAGATATATGCCCACATTTTCGTGCATTGTAAATAATACTACTATAAAAGATTGGATGTGAAATATCTGAATGCATAATTAGATATCTGCATATTGATTGATATTCACGAATGATGTCTTTGTATCGATTATAAAAATTAAGTTAATGTATTAACTAGTTTGTGATACCGAAAACCCTGGTGTGATAATTTTTCAATAATTCAGAGATTTTTTTCAGTTGAAATCAGACATTGTGTGGTAAGATAACGTCACCATATAAAAATGAATAATTAACAATAGGGAATGAAAAATCAAACATTTTGCTATTAAGCTTCTTGTTACAGATATAGATACCAAGGAAAAGGACACTGCTCGTTGTTAGTATTACCTATTTTAGCGTCCAGTTGCAAATACTTTATGCATGCATATTCATAACGGAAAGTAATGTATTTTTTTAGTTTGCTTTTGTCATTGCGTAATCGTGACTTTCCTATAGAAATTTTGTTTCTAGTATTCATTTCTCAGAAGAAACCCCAAACATCCTTTGCCTTTGTTTTAAAGTGAGATAATTGTTGAACTAACTTATAATTGATGGATGAATATAGCAGCTCAAAATTAATATGAGTCAGATATGTGTCCACAATTAAATACATTATGCTGATTGTGCATATCTGGTATTTGATAGTTATTTAGAATTATGTTTCAGGTTTTAGTGACATTTAAACGTAATAATTTTAATTAACCATGTATAATTATACTACGTATTCTGTCTTAAATCTTGTTTCTTTAATGTTTTTTAAAAACAAATCTCTTTAAAAACATTATTTCGTTTTAATCTTTTTTATGATGCATTGTTTTCTAAATCGCTTGCTATTTAAAACAGTTTATTTTATTTTTCTATTTTCAAAAGCAACAGTTGTTTAATTGATTATAATATATTTTAATCCGTAGTCAAATACTTCTAACAAAATGTTCCATATGATTTATGACACGTATGTATGAAGGGTGTTTTATTTTCATATTTAAATCAGCAAGATGAAGACTATCATGATACTGTTGCTAATAGTCTTAGCACTAACCTCGATGTGCAACGCAGGTAAAATTTGTTTGAATCATTTTATTATTATTTTAATATGACAACCAACTTCTCGAGTATATTGCTATTGACTTTATTTGTCACCTTTATTTTGTACTTATGGGTTTCATTTTATTTCAGAATGTTGTGTATTTTTAAGTGTTTTTACTTGTTTGGCTTGATTATGAGTTGAAAGGGTTGTACAGTATATACCGATGTAATTTTGTAGTAATTTAGAATAAAATGTAAACTTAAATTTTTTTTTGTTGAAAATGAAACCTGTCAGATTATGTTAGGGCGAAATTGTTGATATTTAAAACCAAAATATAAATGAGAATTACATTTTATACAGAAAATGCAAACGTACATTGTACGGTAAGACGCCAATACAATGCTGAACAGTTGTTACGCTTAATATGTTAATAGGTATGTAGTCTATTTCAAATGGTACACCAAAATCAATTCCGAAAAATAAATTTAGGAAATCTTACCTTTTTTTAATTACAAATACTTGAGAACCCATATTTGATGCTAGGATTGCAACGGAAATTAATATACAAATATTGGTAGAACATGTTATGCCAATTGATACTCAGTATAAAATGTGTAATCAAAAATCTAGTTTTGCGAAGTCAAATAAACACGTAAAATAAGTATGTCGATTTTTTTTAACTGTTTTTCCATCTCGATATGTTTTAACAAATATTTTTTGAGTAAACACATTCACGGGTAGTAAGGTCGTCATATCGATGGTCGTTTAGTACAGTGATTCTGTCATAGTTTGGTTAAGTTAGACATGGTTGTGTTAAGAGTTTTTATTGACAATCAATGACACAATTTAAACATTCGGATTTTTCGCTAAATGAACCTCTGAATATAAATTCAAGCTGGTAAGAATCTTTGTTTATTGTTAAAATGTGAGTACATTAAACATTTTATCATATTGTTATAATTTGACACAGAATAAAGCTTGCGTATATCAAAATTTATAAGTTGTTGTTCGTTTCTTATGTATAAAATACAGTTATTTTTTTACTGTCTGTTAGATCCCATGTTTTGTTATGGTATAAATCTGCCGTCAATTATTCCTTTAAAAAGAAAGCCTAAATTTGCACACAATTTAAGATTACAGAAAATTTGATGTCATGGTTTGGTTCACTAGTGTCATGGTTAAGTTCATGTTCGACATGGTTCAGTTATGAGATTCCTGCCGTGAATGATAGAAGTGTTACGATCAAAATAAACAGACACTATGTACAACTATAAATACTGTTTAACAATATTTTCGCTGATAATCATTTTCGAGTTTAACCCATTTTATCCTTTATCGAGTCAATAAAAAAAAGCTTTTTCTAATGTTATTGTTTTGTTCCTAGACGAGTGGATCTGAGTTTTACATATTAAGGAGGCTCGAGTGAATAAAAATTTCGGAAAAAAACAGTTTTTTTTCATTACAAATTTTATTTATTACCTGTATAGGTTGTTACTCTATCATATGATACAAAAACATTACAAATCAATTTGTGATGGCCCCAGATAACTTTAAAGGTGTATATATCATTGGAAAAGCTCCAAATCATATCCCTTTAGTGCAAAAATGACATTTTTTGGCATTTTAAGTTAGATTGTTTTTGAACTCATCGGTGACCTATTTTTTTTTTATTGTTATTTTCAAAAAAGCTGTACCTCAACTAAACTTTTATAAAGTTTGAGCGATTTCTGTAATTTAGTTCTCTTTTTATTTCGATTTTACTTTTTTCTCGTATTCGTTCAACAAAAAAAGTAACTTTACAAAAATGTAAGCTTCTTTCAAAGGCAGATTGTGAGTGTAAATGAACTAGGACCCCATCTTTTTATTATATTTTTCTTTTAAGTATGAGATAAAGTTCATTTGTGGAAAAATATAGCGAAATCCTATATAATAATAAAATTTTGATTAAGACCCGCCAGCAACATTAAAGATGACCTTTTACTCGCAAAAAATCCCCTCTGAAGAAATAAGTCATCTACAGTAAAACATGTAAAACTAAGATATTATCATTATAGATATTATAATTATAGAACAATCACATATGAGAGACCAATAGAGCAATACATGAATGAATTTCAACAATAGCATTTTTTTTAACGTTGGTGTAGCCGGAATACACTATTGGACCTAATAAAACACATAGTAATATACAATAAGTAAATACAGTATGACTTCCAATGAGACAACTATCTACACAAAAAACCAATACCTTTTAGCAAGTAATAAAAGCATGTCTTTTCTATCGTGCATCTCTTATTCAGATCCGACTGAACTTAAACATGTTAAATGTTTCAAATATAAACCTACTAGATGTCGAAAGGATAAGAATGATAAAAAACAAAGGAGGTGGGCAACATCATTGCTCAGTCATGAAAGATGTGTATTATAAATATCACTCAGTTTTATTTTCCGCTTATCTTGTTCATCCTTTTAATCCGGTACGCTTTCGTTAGGTTTCCGTTTTATGCGGTACTCGTCCATTGGATGTACATTTGACGTACGTTCGGTCAAGTACGTTTCCGTTTCTCGTACATTGCTTATCCTATAAGTGTCCATAGGCATTCATTGCCCGTCCGTTTTATGTGGTAAGTATACCAACGGATACAAATTTGGTTAAAGGAAAACTTTTCATCCGTTCGGCGTCCTTTAGAGCTATCCAGTAAGGTGTGGCCGCAGCTTTAGATAGTAAAATAATAATATTTCGGTACTAATTTTCAAATCAGTCCAAACAATTGTTGATATCAACCTATGATTCAACTTACATAAAACTTGGGTATGAATTGTACATATGAGCGTGCCTAAAATGCAGTTCTCCAAATCAATATATTTCTAAGGGATATCACTCTTTTCACACTAATTTTGAATTCGTCCAAGACATTGCTAATATTAACCTATGATGTAAGTTTGCAAGAATTTTATACTTACATAATGTAATTTCCATTGAATTCCATTAAATTCTGGAAAGAATTGTACATTTAAGAGTGCCAACAACGCAATTTTGAACAAAACTTTTATAAGATATCATATATGACATATTAAGTTTCTTAAAAAAAAAAAAAGCCGGCAAGAATTGTGAACGCGAGACTAGACGGATGAACTCAGAGACGGACGGTCGGAAATACGAACGCCGAATATTTCCATTGACCCTACAACTCGTTACGCGGGGTATAAATGTACGATTTATCCGGCCTTTTTGCCGTTTACGCCGAGCAAATTTGGTCAAAAGACGTTTTCCCTTCTTTAGTTAATTAGTTAATTGTGTTACTTTAACATTTCACAATCGCATTGAAACAAACTATCAATATTAAGGTGCCACAAAGATGTATTAATTTTGATCTAAACCATGACACATGTAACCAGAATCATGACCAATTTCCAGACTCTTAACTTAACCAATGTCAATCGCTTAACCAAACCATACCAATTTGGATATCTTGGTTATCCTGTGTTCATTTTTTTAAAACAACAATTTCAATTTAGATAGTTTAACTAACAATATAGATTCAAACATTTAATTTGCTTTTTATTTGCTCAATTAAGAAGAACTGAGGCATTCATTTTAGGAAGTTACATAACTTATCTATGACCAACTTAACCAAATTATGACAAAATTACTATACTAAACGCTCCTCGATATGACGATCTTACTATCCGGAACATTGGAGAGTCTATCACATTTAATTCTGATATTGTTTATATTGATAATTATTATACCGCACCATCTAACTTTTATTCAAATGTGTTCGGTTATTTATTTGGCTAATGAAATTGTTAAAAAGTAATCCATTATTTTGATAACCTAAAAACAGTTGGTGAATATAGTCATGTCATCTTCAAGACAAAAACAAATGTTACAATTGTATCGATATAATATGCATATTATCATTTTACAAATTTGTATATTTCATTTGTAATAGTTTCCTTTATAAAACCTAGTGAAGTTGACTTGTCTTGGCTGTTGTTGAACAAAAAGTTCGAATTATGGTCGTAGCACTTCACTTTCAAATGTGAAATAAGATTATATCAGTTAGAAAATTGGATGAATAGACTCCATCTTTGCATGATTCTTATTCAATCTTAATATTTCAGGGACAATCATTAAGTCTGAAATCAGAAATATGCAGGTCAAAATGTATCTTAACTAGTTTTTTATTTGACTTGCCTAATTCATTTTATTCTTATAGGTGGACATGTACCTGCACCTGCACCAAGCCACAACTGTCTTGGTGATGGAAGAAAATGCGTACCTGGACATTGACCTTATAATACCGTTCAGATTCGTCTCTCCACTGTTCTCATGGACAAACCTGCTGTATTCCTAGTAAGTTGTATTGTACTTTAAGTGAATGGAAATAGTTTCATTTTAATTAAACCTTCAGTGAAAAAATTCATTAAGCACCGACATCGTCATCAAGAAAATCGTCAACAAGAAAGTCTCCCCTTTTGCATAGGTGTCATGAGGGTTTAGGCTTAAATGTCTCAAAAATTGGTACACAAGTCCATTGTTTTGGTGTTCTTTTCAAGTTTTGTTTTAAATAATTACTGTAACTTTAATTTTGACTTAAGAAGGTGTGAGTGAGGATACTGTCCTGTGAAACATGTTCTTGTTTATATCTTTAGTATGAATTTAATCTTCGATTTTAGTGGTTTAGAAAAATATACAAGGGAGATAATTTTAAGTATTTCATAATGTAATGCACTTATACGAATGATAATGGTTTTTTTCAGAAACCAAGCATTAGTTGGCAGAGAACGTCTGAAGTGTGAACACCAGTGATTACCAGTTGAAATTAATAATAATACTAAAAAAAATAACCATATTTGAACACCAACGTTTTTTATTCATTCGTTATGACCGCATTCCAGTGATTTTAAAAGGAGAACAACGACACAACAGAAACATATCATTATAAGGAACACACACAGAAACGAATTATGACATAGCAATGACCAATTTCCTGACTTGCTACAGGACATTTAAAGAAAAAAATGATGGGTTGAACCTGTTTTTGTGGCATGCGAACTCTCCCACTTTTATGGCAATATTAAAGATAACATTAAAATGACAACATTACATGACAGGATTACAATACAGATAAATGAGAGAACATGTAAGACAGATAATCACACGTATTATAGCTACCAAAAGGTACCAAGTATAAAGTTTAAAACGCCAGACGCGCATTTCGTATACACAAGACTAACCAGTGACACTCAGATGAAAAAAAATCGAAAGGCAAAATAATTACAAAGTTGAAAAGTATTGAGGACCAGCAGTCCCAAAATGGTGTCCGATTACGGTTAGGGTTTTCGACCTGGGATAAGAACATCTTTATCATTTAGAAAAATTCATACTTTTGCAAACAGTATTTTTTTACAAAATGACTATATATTAATTGATATACATGATAAAACCGAAGTGGTGACTAACTACAGAATAATACCAGCACATACCAGTTTATAGATGAGTAAACCAAAGCAATAAACGCACACAAATTGATGTCATACACGAATCTCTAAAACTTTCACAAAAATCAGACAGATTTAGGATAGAGATCGAGATTATTTTATAATGATATAACATTTATTAATAACAATGAAAAAAATACTAATTAATATCAAATTGTGATAGTAATTAGATAATTTATTGTATAACTTGCTATGTCGGTGTTTTTCTTAATTCAAAACTACTTCAACCAACATTAAATAAAAAAAAAAAGTCTTACAAAAAAAGGACATTTTTTTACCTGGATTAGACACAACATGAGATAGTGGGATAATACCAGTATACATCTGCACAATCATCTCTATTAGTAAATATAAGACAATTTGGTATAATGATTAAGTAACACAATTTTGATAAAAAAAAGTCTCCTATGTGTGAGTGTAATTCATTTACACATAATGATGTTTGGGCCTATTTTGATTTGAATTGTGAGAAGTCTGATTTAAGTTCACTTTTGTACAGGCTAGGACTATAGCCAACTATATAAATGAATCATTGCCTTATTAGACCTAATCTTGAATATACAATAGATATGTGTCATTATGTGTGAAGAAAACAATCGTAAGTTAATCCAAGGAGGTGTAGTTCAAAGAAAGAACAATATTTTTTTTTATTGTTTTCAGAACAAATAACAAAAAAACATGAAGTCAATAGTTGAGTTTACACATACATGTATATATTAATAGAGGATTGAGAAACAACTTAATGCAACTTCTATAAATCTCTTTTCACTTTGCGGGTGCGAGTGTTGCCTTGTAGCTGCATTAGCCTGCTCTGGTGTCTTTTACGTGCAAAAAATATGGCTCTCTCTTAACACGAGTCAGTCATTCATCGTCCCCTTCCGACTATCATCGTTATATTAAGACCATACTCGCAAATGTTAGGAAGAGAAAGCCGAAAATTCGATCCCTGAAATTTTCTCCCGAGAACGGGGATCGAACCAGGAAACTTTGTGTTTGTAGTCCAATGCCTATTCCCCATTTCCGTTCTTAATTTTACTAACCAATTCACCAATTAAAGCTCTCGTGAAACCAAAAGACATCTCATCTAGTAAAATGTGTATCATTTATTTTAAAATATGCATATATAGGTACACGATAATTTCTTAAGTCATGATTGCGTTCTTGCTTTTTGCATGGTTATGATTTCCATTAAAGAGGAGGTTTATATATAGGCGAGTGACTTTAACCATAAAATTCAATTTTTAATTCACCCACCTTACACACGGCTAAATTATATATCATTTGAAAGCTACACATCTGTACTATCTTTTTTGCCCGGTCGTAAAAAAATCGTATGGTGCAATTTCCGTCAAATCGAGCTCAAAGGTCAAGGAAGAATAAGTGCAATTTTTCTATAATTTCTGCTTGATTGCATAATATGACTTTTAAATACTGAATTCACATATGCAAAGAATTTCAACTTAAGCAGAGAGATTAAGTCTTGAATCAAATGCATTTGAAAAAATTTAAAGCTTGTTTTTGATAGACAGCACATGTTTTCTGAAATTCGAGTAAAAGTTAACAAAATAGGTGAAAACCCAAATTTTTCTTTCTGATGCAAATGCTTATCACTTAAAACAAAGTAAAACCCTGGAATCACTATCAAAAAAGTTTTTTACATCATAAATTTCCGAAAATTATGCTTACTTCTAATCTAACAGCAAAACATAACAACTCGTACAGTTGCCCAAAATACCGCTATCTGCGAAAAAACAGCTTTTAAACATTTCTTCCTATTTAAACATTGTATGTGGTAAATATAAGATTTAATATACAAATTCTTAAGAATCTGAAAAAAAGTCAAGTTAAAAAAATATGTGCGCGAATCATACTATTGCTTGAAATAAAGGGGGCGAAACTAAGAGATTGCAATCTGCATTGTAACTATCAGACTGAAATACACATCTTCGACTTTTCTAATTGTTTGATTTGTAGCTTCATTATAAATATTGATGTTGTGAAAAGACCTTTTATTCATTTGATGTGAACCATAAAAAAAAAAAATTAAAAATTTAGACAAAAATAAATAAAAAATAAATTGATGATAATTGAAATTTCAAAGACATAAAAAAAAAAATAGTAAACACATTATAAAACTTGACTTCTTGATTGCTTAAATTGCGTTGTTAATTGTTTAAATGAATTAATTCGTCAAGTAAGAAGACTTTTGAAGAAAAAATCCATCAACACGCAACGATTCTAGTTACAACTAGACTTATGGAATAGCTTGAATGACTAGTTCATTGTTCATACGAGGATGACTTCATGCAAGAGTTCCGATGACGACTGAAAAGAAGCTACTAGTATCTTGAAAGTTCACTTTCAACTATATAGAGGATTTCATCTCACTGCATGAATAGTGTCAAATTTGTGACAATGTTAGACTCGTAATTTCTATTGAAATTGAAATTAAAAGACCCGACAGATATAGTTTACTCTATCACGTATCTTGAATACGATGATGAGGTTTGGTTGAGAACAAGTGTTGCGACAAAAGAGATGAACATAAATCAACCCATAAAAACACTCCTTACTACCCAATTATAAACTTTTCATTTCTTGTAGCAACATTATAGCAACACCTGCATATCTATACTACTAAAGGAGGAGACCGAATTCGATGAGCATCAACTCCTCTAAAATAATAACAAGTAGGAAATATTTATGATTGGACGTATAAATAGTCATCAATCGATCTCAAGAAACTGATACAAATCCGGGTCACAAACCAAAACATAGGGACACCCATCAACTATAAGAGGAACACAACGGAATAACAGAAACACTGGACTGCTATAAAAACAAACGTAAACATACAAAGCAATAGATTATTCGATACCAACTGCCGTATGCCTGACTTGGTACAAGATATTGAAAAATGATGGAAAAATTAATGTGTTTGTGTTCTGTTAAATTGTTCGTTTTAAAATTGTTACACGATGATGACTGGTGTACCCATATTTTGACTATTGTATTTATTATGTCTGTTTAATAGTTCACGCATCATTGTAAACGGAATTTGATGAGACTGTCATCAAAGTGACAGGTTTAGCGCTATAAAACCAGGTTTAATCCACCATTTTCTACATATGAAAATGCCTGTACCAAGTCAGGTATATGACAGTTCTTGTCTTGATTTCGCCATGTGATTATGGACTTTCCGATCTGATTTTCCTCTGAGTTCAGTATTTTTGTGATTTTACTTTGTAAACATGGTTTTGAACTAAAGTTCAAATGCAAAGTTGAAATCATACCTTTCCATCATATTGGAAAATGTCTTGTACGCCACTACGAGTTGGTTGACAATTATGAAATATCTATTTCCGCCAGATGACGAATGATAATTTATTTTCGACGTAATAAAATACCGTTATCTCTGCCTTGAATGTCACCTACCAAATAAGACTTGGCACCGGGATATGAATTACATAAGCCACAAGACGGGTGTCACACGATCTTCTTACCCTTTGGGAGACCATGGGTTCACCTCAAATATAATTTTGGGGTTTGTGTTACTCAATCTGTAGTTTTATATGTTTGTATACTGTTGCTTGTCTATTTCGTTTTTTGCCCGGCTTTGTCAGTTCGTTTTTAGTTATGAGTTGATGTCCCTTTAAAGTTTGATATATTTCATTACTCTACCAGTAGTAAAAGTTTTTCAAATTGTAGATCATTGTAGTGTAATATATCATGAAAACGATTTGGTTGTATTTATATATATGACCGTGAACAAATTAAGTTATTTTCGCAGATATTTACTTTCAGGGGATTTTTTTGCCGATTTTCATTACTGCAAGTTAATGTCTTTAAAGTAAAATAATACCAGAGGGACAATCAACATCTCAAACCACGAATCAAACAAACTTAATTAAAACCATGAAAGTCCAAGAGACGAACAACAGTCCACAAAACACAACACAGCATGAAAACGACCCCTGCCTAAAACAGCTGATGATCTAATGATGTCAGGAAGGGTATTCAACGTTTTCATTTTTTTATTTCTCAACTGCTTATAGTGTTTTACATAAAAAATGACCTCCATTTGTGTTTTTTAAAAGCTTGTGTTGAAAATACTCGAAGCATCTTTTATTCAAACAGTTAAAGAGATTATACTTCTAAACACATTAAATATGTCGAACACGATTTTAAACTAGATAAGAAGCAGCAGCATTATATTTAGTTCCTTTACATCCCGCATTAGACAACCAAGTGTCTTCTAAACAAGGTAACTTATTTTAATTGTTGCCTACGATTTAGTCGCAAAGTCGTGTTTGCACTTACAAAAGTTAATAAAGTTTGACTACCTAAAAAACATATTTCACCTCAATTAGCTCGTATATATTCTTTTCGAACTTTAAATATCCCTTCGTTTATCATTGAAAATCATTCTACTCCTTGATCTTGACAATTAACGATGTGCTATCTTAACATAGAATAACAACATGATCGCTATTGCAGATGGCAGATTTTTGGGCAACCGCAAATCCTTCAATAGAAGGCTTTTCTATGAACAATAATTACATCTTAAAATTACAAAACAAATATTTCTTGCATAAAACATATACATTCATCTGTTTTTTAGCATACAAATATCGATCCTTTAAGATATATTTTGCTCTTAAAAACAATTTTTTTTTTTTTTAGAAATTTTTTATGAATTTCAATTTCAGGAAATATTGCGCATCAAACCTCTTTCTTTTTTGTTTGATTTGGAAATACTGTATCATGTTACATAAATTTCATATGATCTTTTGGAAAATTTTATGATACAAGAATTAGAAAATGGCCTTTCGTTTAATAATCGCAAAAAATTGGAATGTTTATTCATGACCTCTGACCTTGATTTAAAAGAAAATGCAAAACGAAAAACAAAAAGGGCTAGTCATAGTTTTTTCCTATACATCTTCGGATTTCAAATGTTTGGCTTTGAGCTTTCCTGGTGAAGGTTAATCCAGAAAAGCGCTTCGGATACAATAAGTTATTAAGCGTGTTGTTTTCTATTTTGTTCGTGTTTTTATCGTGAATGAATAATTTTACATTTTTCAACAATTATAAAGACTATACATGTTAAGTTTGTATGCTTGTTCACGGAAATTTTGGAACAGAATTTGATAGTTTGATATTTTTTTCTTTTTATGCTTTTTATTGTTGTTCTACTCATCATTTTTAGAGCTGAACAACAATGAAAAATGCTAAAACTGATTAGAGAACAAAACTTGAAACAAACTGAAAATTGAACAAAACATTTAAAACGATCCAAACGGCTAACAGTCCAACAACGGAGGTAATAAATTAATTTAGTGCAAGAATAAACAAAAAGCGGTTTCCGGGAATTACCTTCATTCGAAACGCAAACTCTGAGCATTTGAAAAAATATAAATACAACGTTATAAACACAATGCGACCGAAGAGCTTTTCCGAATTTACTTTCACCCAGAACGCACAAAAGCTGAAGTTTGAAACCCAGGAAAGCCATGAACGTATAAATTGGTTGAAAATTGATGTTACCCTAGGTGACAAACAGTCCACCATCAGTTGAATCTATATAATGTTGCAAAAATAAAAAATAAACCACTTTATAAATTTCGAGCGTTCTAAATGCTTTCCTGTCTTTACCTTTGCTCGGAATACATGATCAAACCGAAAGATTTGAAACCTTTTGGTTGGTGAATACGTAGAAACGTCAGAAGATATATCACCAAAAACAGAACTTATAGGAAAAAACAATTTTATCGTAGGTAAAGTCTGCTTGATGGATTTAAACATGAGCATCTTTAAAATAAGATAAAAACATTACAGAACTCATGCAATATGTGTATACTAACTCATATTTTAAAATATGTTTATGCCCTTCATGTGCAGCAGATTTGTAAAAAGTATTTTTTTATTTTCATATCGGGTTAAATGAAAAGAGAGATTTTCAATGACGTTGTCATACAAATGTCATGGCAATTTGCTATTAACGATAAATTTTAGTTAATATATAAAAAGATGTGGTACGATTGCCAATGAAACAACTCTTTCCCAGAGAAAAAAGACACAGACATTAACCATAGGTCACCGCAAAGTCAGCTATAAAAGGCACTGAAACGACAACTGTAGAACAATTTAAACAAAGAAACTAACGGATTGATTTAAGTAAAATACAATGCACGAAAACAAATATTTAACACGGCAAAAAAAAGACAACCACTGAATTACAGGCTCCTGGCTTGAGACAAGCACATACAAATAAAAAGTTAGACTTTTCAATAATCTTGGACAGTTGTGTTACAGATCAATATCAGAACGAACGATAACTAGAGACTTCAAGGAGCCTGGGTCGCTCACATGGTATTTTTATTTATAATTGACGCATGAAATAATGCAACCGTTATACTTTTGCTCAAGTTTCATAGATACAAGTCAAAAACTGCATGTTTCCCTTTGTTCTATTTTATGCCATGTCTATCATGTTCGTTGGAAGGCAGGGTCATCGGACACATTTTTTTCAAACTAAATAATCTAATGCCTATTGGTGGCCAAGTTTGGTAAAATTTGTCTTAATTGTTTCAGTAGAAGACTTTATAAAAGATTACAACAATTTACAACAAAATGTTAAATTTGACTTAAAGAACATACGATACGGTTACAGAGGAGGTAATGACGTTGGTAACGACAAATGTTTTTTTTGCGACGTCTAACTGTGACATATCGGGAAAAAATGCATTTTCATCGACACTTTTTTTCATATGACATTTGGTTAGATTATATATGAAGATTATTTGTACCAATTTTTAAGAAAGTGTCGATAATTCATTTTTTTTAATTTGATAGGTATACAGCAAACAAATGACGTGTTTTTCTACATTCATCAATATCAGTTATTTATAAACATTTTTATAAAATAGAATTTAGCTTATATTTAACTAGATACCCCAATGATGATTATGGCCAAGTTTGGATTAGTTTTGTTCAGTAGTTTCAAAGAAGAAGATTTTTGTAAAACGACAACGGCCTACGAAGACGACGGACCACAAGTGATGAGTAAAGCTAACTTGGCCCTTCAGTCATATGAGCTTAAAATAAGTTGGAAAAGGCTTAACCCATTAAATGGATAGTTTACTTAGAAATTATCAACTTATTGAATAGCTTTTTAAAAAATCAATTTCACTGTAAATTCAATGTGTCATGCATTTCATAATATAATGAACAGAAAGTTTATAAAATAGTAACACAGGTAAAACTCACAATATAGAATTTAAGTTGGGATATTGCATACAAGGTAATAATTTCTTCGGATTTTGTATTATGTTAGCGTAAAATTGTCAAACAAACCTTAGCGGAATTTGCTATTAATGCTCAACTTCATTTAAGTTTACTTATGGATTATACAATAATAGATAGCTGTTTAAAAACAAATTAGATGTGTATTTCATAATAACATGAATACATGTAAGGTGTACAGGACATGTAAGATTTAACGACAAAAATAGTTACGTAGGTGAATATGTTTAAGTCATATGAAACTTCAAATTAAAAAATAGTAATATGTTTTTTATAACTAAATGGCTAGTTTTTATTTAAAATTTTATGTATGGATAAATTTTTTTTACGAAAATTCTATAATTTGTCCAATTTTAGAGGAAATTTACTTTTTTGTAATTTCTTACTTCCAGTATGTTTTCTGTAGCAGTGAACTCAGCGTGACCATTGTCTTAAAAATCCGGTGACTGCAATGCGCATGGATCTGTCATTGAAATACATCATTATCTTATTGTATACACGTTATACTTGTTCTCAATATCTTGGCTTCTTTGTTGATTGTTTACAAAATTGACAATAGGTAAAATACGGCTTCAAAAAACGGCAATTAATTTGTTGCCATATTTTAACTTCATAATAGACATAGATAAATTTTTCTTGGCGATTATACGATATGGATGCGTAAAAATTTATTAAATCGTGTACAAAAGACTACGTTTATGCTACATATTGAAATGAATAAACATTATTTTTCATCAGTCACTCGTTTCATATGACTATAACCTCAAGTATACTTACTGTTGTATTGTTCTATTTAAGTTATATTTTCAGCATTTGAAATTAAACATTTTACCATTCTAATTTGTTTGTCATACACAATGTAAGTGATCTTTACAATAACCCAATTTCATGCTGCTACGACACTGCCAGTTGTCAGTGTTTCATAACTATATGAGCAGTCATATACTAAAATCATCAAAGATACCAGGGTTATATAATACGCACGTTTGCTCTACTCATTAGTAGCAATCGAAATAAAATAGTCGGAAGGATAAATCAAATACGCGCTTGTACATGTTGTAGAAATTTGAAACACAAAACAAACACTGAATCAAGTGTAGAAAAACACATTGTTGCGAATTATTCAACATGTAACATACATTACATTTACAATTGATTTTAAAAAGATTTCATAACTGTTTCATTTTCTAGCATTGATTATTCTCAAGACGACATTGGAATAATATGAATCGCCTGAGTATAACCGATTGTGAAAGCAGATCTCAGGAAAATATGAAGACTGTAACTCATGAATGTACTTCAAAAGAAGATATGCATAATGAATCTATCAATAAAGAGATGTGAGTAGGAGTATTTAATCTTATTTTAGTCTTAAGGATGTACTTATGTGAGGTTTTGGAATAAGTGTCTATTATTCTTGGTGTTTTTTCTTACGATATAAGGTAAATATTTCGTCCCATAACACCTATTTATCTTTTAACATAGGACTATATAGCTCATAAAGGGTAAATTGACAAAATTTCAAAAGATTCTTGATTTTTTTCTTTTGATTTGAGAGCCAAATAATACCAATGCAAATATAAGGTAAAAGTCCGAGTCCTTTCTCGCCATATTTCATAGATCTTAGATTCTTGATTTGTTTAATTTTACTTTTGATAACCTAAGTACATCATTAAATGCCTGATTTTTGTTATATATTTTATCAAGTTTGAACTAGCTTTCAGTGACTGTATCATTTGGTCTCTTGTGGAGAGTTTTCTCATAGGCAAAAAAACACATCTTCTTTATATATTATGAAACATTGTGTGCCTTATTGTGTACCGTGCCATCGTTAGTAGGGAAATTTATGTGTTATGGTCTGTGCTTCCGTCCGTTTTTAGTCAGTTCCGAAGACCGTCTTGTATATTTAATTTGATTTTAAAGTGAAAAGCTTTAATGGTAGTATACACAAAGACTAGTTAACCTATCCCTACGGTAGTATACACAAAGACTAGATAACCTATCCCGCTATGTTTTTGTATTTTTTTCTTAATCTTTGGCATTTTGTTCACAATAGCTTAAGTACAATCCTCTCCAATTATTCTTTAGAATCAAAGTATTATTTCTGCTCTAGGAGATGAGTTTGACGATTTAGTCACACAGTGATCGTATAGAGTGACATTTTATTATCGAATCAAATCTTTCCCTTAACATTTTTGATAATTAATTATATATAGACTATTTATTATGATATCAGATAAACTCTAAAATAATTCTGAGTTATGTCTGGAAGCTGTTTGTTCTAACCATTTTATCTTTAATTGTAAACATATCCCAACTAAGCAAAACGTGTCATTGTTTTGTTCATGTTTATTTGTTAAATCGCTTTATAACCTATAGAAGTCTATATAACATCGAATAAAGAGACCAGTGACTAAGAATAGATATAAGTAGATGTGGTATAAGACAACCTTCCATCCAAATCACAATTTGTAAAAACAAAACCATTATCGGTCAAAGATCGGTTTTCACTATGGTGCCTTGTTTCGCACCAAACAGAAAGCTATAAAGGACTAATGTTAATGCATCTACACGGAAAAACCAACAGTCTAATCTATATAAAAAAAACGAGGGACCGTTCTTAAAATAAATCAATGTTCCGTAACAGAAAACTTGTATCTTTTGAACACGTAAATTCCACTACCCTGTATAGGCTGAGTGCAAACATTTTTAACAATTTAATTACAATGACTATACTTCAGATTAGTAGGTGAAAAGGAAACTTTCTGCCCCTACCCAGACATACCTTATGGGGCATTTCCAAGGGACAGTCCTTTACAATGTTTAAAAAAAATGTTATGTTAAGAAAGAGACAATCAATTAATCAATCGATCAATATATGTATTGTATTACGTTTTATTAAAGTCATTAACTATTTCTTTCAGCACGACAGGTAATAAATGTAATATCTTCATAAAAAGTCATAAAAATGACGTCGGAGAAAAAAGGATTAGAGAATGGGAAGGCCAAATCAAATGCGACATTGAAATAAGATGCGGTGACTTTAAAACCAAGGCACATAGTAAAGTATTGTCTAATGTTTCTGATTACTTCAAAGCCAACATAAATTACAACAAGGACGTGCAAACAATTTCTATCAACAGAGAATTTGTTTCCCCAGACGCATTGAACGATGTCATCTGCTATGCTTATACCGGAATATTTGAAATTAGTAGTAACAAGGTGCAGGATAGTATTGCAACAGCTTCATATCTCCAAGTTAAAATCATTTTAGACGAGTGTGAAAAGTTCATGATTAAGAACATCGATGATTCAAATGCTATTTCTCTACTTCCGTTTGCAAATCGTTTTGATCTCAGCAGTTTGATCGAAACTATAGTCATATCGATATCTGAAAATTTTGATACATTAGTGGATCAAAATGCCTTTACATGTTTGTCCCACGACGATTTTAAGTTTTTGTTGATGAATAGGAATCTTTCCGTTTTTCGAAAAGGGATTCCAGTCGACAATCCTGAATTTCATATAATTAAAGCTGTTGGCAAAACATTAACTGCTAAACAAGTTGATGATGTATCAACCATCAAAGATATGCTAAGTGTTATTCGGTTTTCAGATCTACCGACAAGTGATCTCAATGATTTATTTCAAAATTACCCTGTTTTTCAGATTTTGGATAGATCCTTTTTTCTTAACACGACGAACAGTAGTCTTCCCAATAGAAAATTTTCTAAGTCTATGAAATGTTTTAAACACTCAATACCTTATGCAAGCCATAGCCGCAGAAAATTTACAAGTCGTCTTAACTTCATGAGTTATTTCAAGGATATCACAGATGTTAATGATCGTCCTAGAAAGGTTTGGTTGTGGGTCACACGATGGGAAGGCTTTATTGTTATCGGAGGAATACGAGTTAATTATGAGAGTGGAGAGAATATTCTTCATGGTATTCTCCCAAAGGCTAAACATTCTATTATATCTGAGCATGAATTTGTTCTTGATGAGAATGAAGTCATTACAAACATAAGTATTAGAAGTGGTGTTCTAATAGATAGTTTGTCATTTGATACGAATTATGGTCGTACATATGGCCCGTATGGAAGTGATGGTGGATTTCCATCATCTGCATCGCCTCCACAAAAACGAGGTTATTTCCATTCATTCCACGGAATAATTTATAAAGGACGATATGAATATTTCATTGCTAACATCGAATTTAAATGGGTTGTGTTTGAAACACATAATACGGACAACAAAGACCCCTCAGTCCACAGTAACGAATCATGGTACTGCAAACCTCGATCATCCGAAAGAAACTCACCTTTGAAAGCTAGCGTCTGTTACGAATCTGACGAATTTGACGACGAAGAAATATATGACGATGCAGTAACGATTTCATTAATTGACTAGTGTTATCTAATCATTGTAGATCGTCCGGTTATCTTTTGCCATACAAGAACAGACAGGATATTGGGTACCTATCCTGTCTGTTCTTTTATAGACTCAGTTTATGCACAACAACAGCAATACTATCACCAAAGGAACTTGTCTAAGTGGAACCTTTGCAACCCGACGCTCACACCACAATTTGAAATTAAGAACAAAGAAATGGTGTAACATCGATAAAATTAATCTGGCATAGTAATCAAACATTTATTTGGAATTTGTTTCAACAATAACACGGAAGCGAACAAAAAACACTTCTAACATATATGTACAACCAGTGGGCATATCGAGTTATATGTAAAATAACTTGGCAGAAAATAAAGCTTTTTTCACCATAGTCTGTCCCCACGAATCCATAAACATGATATGAAGATAGTTTTATGAAAATAGATGTACTATCAAAAATATTGATTTTTTATCAACTTTTCTAGTACATATTATGACTATACCATTTAAAACGTGCACCTTCTTATTTTCATAACACCTATTATTTTGTAAAATATAGATATTTCATATCTTTTGGATAGTTTTGGGGTGTTTCGTAAATATTTAATAGATGTTGTTGAAAGCACCGGCCTTAACCTTACGAGACCGAATGTTAAATGAGGTTGTCGGGGGTTTCAACAAAAACTATGGTATAATTTACGAAACATCGGAAAACTATCCAAAATATGAAATATATATTTTAACCTTTTGCAACTGTCATTATTACAAAAATATTTTGCATATATATATTTTTATTTTTTTGCATTGAAAATAATTTGATAAGAGTCTGTAAAGATATTCCCTTGATTTGGGCCATTCAAACGCCACCCACTTTCTAAAAATCACGGACTTCTTCAAAGGCGCGAATAACAGTTGAATAAAATTCATCGACAGTTAAGAAATATCATAATATAGAAAAAATAAAATGATCGCTATATGTGTGCGATGAAGAATAAGACATTACCCTGACACAAATATGTGACGATTTAGATATATAGGAAAAGACTTAATTCTTGACAGTGATAATTACAGACTTTCTTGGATTGCAGCAAACGGGAAAATAGTTTCCAAGGACTGTTTTATGAATTAAGGTTTTAAGAATGCTATCTGACGGACTATAATTATGCTGCAGTGGAGATTTTAAGCATAAAAGAGGGGCGAAAGATACCAGAGGGATAGTCAAACTCATACATTGAAAATAAACTGACAGCGCTACGGCTAAAATAAAAAAAAACCAGACAAATAATAGTGTTACGGCCGGAAATTACCTTTAAATTGTAGCCAACAAAAGACACAAATCAATAATAAAATTTAACAATATTCATTATACAAAAGTTTACAAGAAGTATTACACAAATATTACTGTCAACTTAACTGTCAAAATATGAGTCCAATCTTTTATCTTTATCTGTATCCAGATATCTTTCGGAATCCAATCTGAATATTACGTTCACTACTACGGTCACAATCCAGTATGATGTTGTTTGTAGTATAAAAGTGTCAAACAAAATACTATGAATAATAATGTCTATCGATGTCTAAATCTAAGTGTGAGAGTTTAACTTAAAAAGTGTCTGTATATATAAAGTTGTCACGGAACATTCTAGAACACTCTAGAATGGAACGTCCTAGAAAGTTACAACGGAAGTTTCTAGTAAAATGTAGAAGTTTATATAACGCATATTTTATTAATAGGATCATTCTGGAAATATCATGTAAGTCAAATGGAAAGTTCCAATTATTCTGTGATTGTTCCAGTGATTTCTAAACTTCACAGTTCTAAGATTATTCTGTAAACAACTATCAGGCCACACAACACAAATCAGGCCAACATAAATAAATACAATAATTACAATATCATAACAATAGTAAAGAAGACAAAACATAGAAAACTAAAGACTAAGCAACACGAACAAAAAAAAAACTTGTATGATGTCAGGTGTTCCGGAAAGGTAGGCAGATCCTGCTGCACGTGTGGCACCCGTCGTGTTGATTATGTTATTACAAATCCGGTAAATAGTCTATTTCGGTAGGTCACATTCGTGAAAAGGGAAAGGAATTGTAGTTACGACATAAGGAACATATCCGATATCATCTGTGAAACGGTTATTTCATAACGGTCAACCAACTCGTGATGGTGTCCGTAAAATTTACGAAGGGATGATTTCAACTTTACAATTTAAAACTCTTGGTGTAATAGCTTCCTTGTGAGCAGCAATACTCTATTATACTCTGTATACTCTGTAAAAAAAACTCTGTATAAAGGCGCTACTGAAATATTGCTACATGAAAACGGAAAGCTTACAATTTGGAAGCAGAAATCATCTCTTTTGTCGGACAGTTTTGTTTTCAACCGACTCTCGTTGTCAATTTCTAGATGTAAGTCAAGAGATGAAGCGTACTTAACTGTATCTGTAGTATCCTTTATCTCTAGTTCCATGGGATAGATTCTTTTAACATATAGTCACCAAATTTTGTATTATTTAGCGAAAGAACATCATCTATATAGCGGAACGTACAGTCAAAGAACACTTCTTATCATTTTTCATATGAAGTTCCTGTATGAAGTCAGCCTAATAATAATAAAGAAACAAGTCGGCAAGAAGAAGGGCACATTGGTTCCCATTGGAATTCTGACAGTCTGTTGAAAAACACGTCTTCCGAACGTAACAACTATGTTGTCAATCACGAAATCAAGCATCGTGATTATGTCTGATTCAGAGAATTTTTTGTTTGAATCCGAGTGATTCTATACATAGTAGGACTTATCCCACCCAAAACAAGATACTTGTATTTACGTTCGCAATTCTTTTAAGTGAAACAAATTAATACCAACTCTTTCAATTTGCCTTTTAGATTGGAATTTTGAATACTTGTGTAAAGTGTAGAAAAGTCAAATGATTTAATAATATTGCAAGATGAGTGTTTTTTTTAGATTGTATGTAACCCGAAAGATCTTTGGAAATTTTCAGTATTTACATCTGATTCACGCCACCTCTAGATTGGGTAGTTCCACAATAACTTTGGAGCCCGGCTTTGATAAAATAAAATGTTATAATTTAGAAAGAGGTTTCGTGGAGTATTTGGAAGACCCAGTAATATACCGTTGTTTGTATGGACACTTATGAAGTTTAGGTATCCAATACAGTGATGGAAAATCCAGTTCTTCATCTTTGGTTGAAATTCCAAAAGAACAGGGAACAGACCTATAATTATCCAGGATTTCTACTTAAGTAAGTGTTGTGAGGGTAAATGTTGAGTTTCCAAGTGAATTGTCAATACCTAATTCATTTATCAAGCAGTTGATGTAATGATATTTACACACAAAAACAATGTTGTTTGGGGCTTTAACTTCGGGAACAGCAACATATTTGTCATGGAGGTAGGACAAGTGTTTTGCAACATTTGGGTCTTTGAAAATTGACGTACCGTGAGTATTGATAGACCCATTTAGTTTCTTAATTCGGACTTTTATCAACAACCTCACATCTTTTGTGTTCGTGTTGTTTATTTTTTAGTTTTCTATGTTGTGTCATGTGTGCTGTTGTTTGTTTGTCTTTTTCATTTTTAGCCATGGCGTTGTCAGTTTGTTTTAGATTTATGAGTTTGACTGTCATTTTGGTATCTTTCGTCCTTTTTTTATAACCACTAGGTCGATGTCTCTGCTGGTGGACATTTTGTCCCCTAGGACATCATCCGCCCAGTAGCAAAACTACAATTGCATGAATTTACGAAGATCAAACAGGAAACTGGCTCGGACGTCGCACAGTATAAAAAGATCCGCAACAGACGTCACCATGGAAACTGTAACTCAGTGAATGTGATGAATATTTTCAACTCGATTCCTCGACGTAGACGCAGTCATGGTCATCGTCATCATACATCACCTTCTCTGCATGATGTATCTACTAATGACTTGCTGCCATTTATACAAAAGCCGTTAGGTATTCATCACATTTGCACGAACCTTTATTCATTACCCCTTTCAAAACTTCATTCTCTGTTCAATTTATGTTTGGAATCCACAGTTACAAACCCTCATTCAAACCATTACAAAATTTCGGATATTGCAAGTCACAAACTTTTCAAGCCAGTCCGTATTGGCAAAGATGAAAAAGAGAGAAGATCTTTCCTTAATCTTTCCTTTGCCAACAAAGGTCTCGATGGCGTCAACTTAGGCAACATCCTTCATCATGAATTAGTTCAATCGAAAATACCTCCTTATTTCAAAGACCAGTCTGTACCAATCATTTCTTATACCTGTACCAAACCTATTGCAACTAAAATTTTCATTTACAAACACGTTTTGCAGGATCTCGATATTGACGACTTCAAGTCTAAACCTCATGATTGCACTTGTGCTAGTTCCGATTTCACATATAATCCTGCTGGCCACGTTATTACCGGTGACCTCAACATTGTTAATAACACTTCTCTACGAAATGTATTATCGAAAGGTCCGAAATATCGTGAGCCTAAATACATCAATTGGAAATACAACTTTAAAATGTTGATGGATTCAGTTGACAATTATGCCAGGCAATGGGCTAAACGCGAGAAGGAAGACGTAGACACTCTTTCCGAATGGATTAAGGCAGTGAGGTCGTTGATGCAAATCAGAATTAAGAAACTGAACGGATCTATCAATGCCCATGCTACGTCAATCTTTAAAGACCCAAATGTTGCAAAACACCTATCCTACCTCCATGACAAATATGTTGTTGTCCCCGCAGATAAAGCCCCAAACAACATCGTTTTTGTGTGTAAATAGAATTGAGAATGGAAATGGGGAATGTGTCAAAGAGACAACAACCCGACCAAATAAAAAACAATAGCAGAGGGTCACCAACAGGTCTTTAATGTAGCGAGAAATTCCCGCACCCGGAGGCGTCCCTCAGCTGGCCCATAAACAAATATATACTAGTCCAGTGATAATGAACGCCATACTAATTTCCAAATTGTACACAAGAAACTAAAATTAAAATAATACAAGACTAACAAAGGCCAGAGGCTCCTGACTTGGGACAGGCGCATAAATGCGGCGGGGTTAAACATGTTTGTGAGATCTCAACCCTCCCCCTATACCTCTAGCTAATGTAGTAAAGTAAACGCATAACAAAACGCACATTAAAATTCAGTTCAAGAGAAATCCGAGTCTGATGTCAGAAGATGTAACCAAAGAAAATAAACAAAATGACAATAATACATAAATAACAACAGACTACTAGCAGTTAACTGACATGCCAGCTCCAGACTTCAATTAAACTGACTGAAAGATTATGATTTCATCATATGAACATCAGGCACAATCCTTCCCGTTAGGGGTTTAGTATCATACCATCATAACATATATGAAAAGAACATAACCAAAACTCATTACTTTAACTGCTTGATAAACGAATTAGGTATTGACAATTCACTTGGAAACTTAACATATTTAATTCCGCCACATTACTTATGTATGTGCCTGTCCCAAGTCAGGATCCTGTAATTCAGTGGTTGTCGTTTGTTTATTTGTTACATACTTGTTTTTCGTTCATTTTTTTACATAAAAAAGGCCGTTAGTTTTCTCGTTTGAATTGTTTTACATGGTCTTGTGGGGACCTTTTATAGCTGACTATGCGGTATGGGTTTTGCTCATTGTTGAAGGCCGTACGGTGGACTACAGTTGTTAATGTCTGTTTCATTTTGGTCTTTTGTTGATAGCTGTCTCATTGGCAATCATACCACATCTTCTTTTTTATATATACCCTCACGGCACTTACCAAAGAGGAAATCCGGGATAATCATAGGTCTGTTCTGTGTTTCTTTGGAATTTCAACCAAAGATTAAGAACTGGATCTTCAATCACTGTATTGGATACCTAAACTACATAAGTGTCCTTACAAACAGCGGTATATCATATTGCTAGGTCTTATAAGTGCTCCACGAATCCTCTTTCTAAATTATTAACATCTATTTTATCAGCAATCAAAGACGGGCTTCAAAGTTATTGTGAAACTGCCTATTCTAGAGGGGGCGTGAATCAGATGTGGATACTTAAAAATGCCAAAGATCTTTTAGAGTACATACAATCTAACTCTCTTTCATCTTGTAACAGTATTAAAACATTTGACTTTTCTACTCTTTACACAAGTATTCCACATTCCAAACTAAGAGACAAATTGAACGAGTTGGTTTTGCTTTGCTTCATAAAAAAGAATGGCCAACGTAGATACAAGTATCTTGTCTTAGGGAGGGATAAATCCTACTTTGTAAAGGATCACTCTGATTCAAACAATAAATTCTCTGAAACTGATATTATCAAGATGCTTGATTTCTTGAATGACAACATATTTGTTTCGTTCGGAGGACGTGTTTTTCAACAGACTGTCGGCATTCCAATGCGAACAAACTGTGCCCCTCTACTTGCTGACTTGTTTCTTTATTATTATGAGGCTGACTTCATGCAGGAACTTCTTAGAAAGAAAGATAAGAAGTTAGCGATATCCTTTAACTCTACTCTCCGCTATATAGATGATGTTCTTTCACTAAATAATACAAAATTTGGTGACTATCATGTGGAACGCATCTACTCCATCCTTATACAGTTAAGTCGGCCGCATATCTTGACTTACATTTAGAAATTAACAATGAGGGTCGGTTGAAAACAAAACTTTACGACAAAAGAGATGATTTCAGCTTTCCAATTGCGAACTTTCCATTTCTAATTAGCAACATTCTAGCAGCACCTGCATGCGGGGTATATATCTCCCAATTGATATGATATTACCGTGCTTGCATTTCCTATCATGATTTTCACAAGGAAGCTATTAAACCAAGAGTTCCAAATGGTGAAGTTGAAATTATCCCTTCGTAAATTTTACGGACGTCATCATGAGATGGTTGACCGTTATTGAATTACCGTTTCACAAATGATATCGGATATGTTCCTGACGTCGTAACTACAATCCCCTTCCCTTTCATGAATGTGACCTACCGAATTAGACTATTTACCGGATTTGTTATCAAATAACCAACACGATGGGTGCCACATCTGGAGCAGGATCTGCTTACCCTTCCGGAGCATCTGAGATCACCTCTAGTTTTTTGGAGGGGTTCGTGTTGTTTATTCTTAAGTTTTTTTATTTTGTGTCATGTGTGCTGTTGTTTGTTTGTCTTTTTCATTTTTAGCCATGGCGTTGTCAGTTTGTTTTAGATTTATGAGTTTGACTGTCCCTTTGGTATCTTTCGTCCCTCTTTTATCCATTCGAAAAGAGTATTTACGTCTTTTTTTCTAGCGTTTAGCCCTGAGATATACATCGACTGAATCCATCAATATTTTGAAGTTGTATTTACAAATGATGAATTTTGACTCACGATATTTCGGACCTTTGAATAAAAATTTTGCAGGGAAGTTTTATTGACAATGTTGAAGTCTCCGGTAATAATAACTGAGAAATCAGTGCATTTTCATGTAAAATTTCGTGCTTCTTGTTACAGAAGTTCACCATCAGGTTATTTGGTCTCATCAGCTCAAAAACTAGTATAGAATTTCATTGTTCGGTGTCCTTTTCAAATTATATTACAAATAATCATTTTGACTTTCTCTTACTTTAAGATGGTGATAGATAATATGCTGTCAAGTATATCTTAAAAAAGATTGACATTCAGCGACTTAATACACTATTAATTTCATGATGTAATGAATCAATATAATAACATTTTCCAGAAAAAAAGCATTAGTGTTAGTAAGAGGACGTCATTAAGAACATGTCCGCTATCATCAGTTACAAAGGAATAATTTCAATTTTATCACTTGGAACTTTTGGTTCAAAAGCTTCTTAAGACACTCAGTAGAAAACAACAAATATTTAAATATCTGATATAGTTCAGAAAATATGTTGTTTATTTGATATTGTCATTTCTAAACTAAACATTTTAAAAAGAATTTCGATTTCACAAAAAAAGTTCTAATCTTATAGATTTACTGCAAGATAAAATCAGTACTTTAAAAATCATTGAAACATTTTGATGATACCGAATTCTAATGCAACAACGTTTGTAACGTTCATTTTGATTGGATAACGTCACTTTCTTACATGGCATCAATTGACAATTGATGCTATGGGACGTACGCGCAAGCGCAGACGGCATATGACAGATTTTAAATACATGTTTTAACGTTGTTTTCTGTCAGTTTCATTAGAATGGAGATAACAATATTGTATTTTAAGCTCCGACGGCATCAATTGGGGATTTGATGGTCGCAAATACCCGTTTACTGTCTCCGCTAACGCGTCGCCAGTAAACTTAATTTGCGACCATCAAATGTCCAATTGATGCCGTCGGAGCTTAAAATACAATACAGTTATCTCCTAAATACAATCACTTGATTTAAATTCTTTTGGTATAAGCGAGTTCTTCTCTTTTTCAATATTTTCAATGTGATCATTTGCAATAAAATACATTAACAAACTTTTATTAGACTTTTGAGGCCAATCAGAAATTTACAGGATTTACAGAGAAATATGTGTTGATTCAATATTTTAAAGTTTAAAATGCATGCATATATTAGTACAATGAAAGGGTATCTTCACTTAAACAGGTTTAAAAAAAAATAGCATATGTTATGTTGCTTATGATAATAGTTCTTGTACAGTCATTTTCTATGTAGAAAATAAGTTATTATTTGACATTTTATGGCGATAAATATGTTTTCGTCAATTTAATGAGAACTATAAATATATTGTATTGTTAAAGCTGTAAGGCGATATTATGTTTGCGTATATAATCACGCTATCAGTATCTTATACTAGTCCTTGGTCACACTGTCAGGTGGCAGAGGTGTATTGAAACCATGAGACCATTTAAATCGGAGAGAAAATAAAAACGAAAAAAGTACATAGAACTTCACAAAAATCTTCCCTCAATATATAATAGGAAAATGTTTTCGTTTAGCTTTTGTTTTTTTTTTAGGGGGAGGGAGAGATGTTATGCTTATACAGAGCCTGAATCGCAAACACTTGTCATTTCCTATGTAACTTTCAGTTAACAAAAATGAAACTTAATAGAACTCATATTTTCAATTTTACATTAAATGTGAAAATATGTCAGTAGTGCTTATGTTCTAAATTTTGCTCTAAATAACTATCAAGTGCGTCATACAATTTAAAAAAGTATCACCTGCAATGTACATCAAGGACGAGTATATGATACTATTGTCGTGATTTTATACACAAACATAATATCATTTTACAGCAATAAGATATGTTTATAGTTTTCTTTAAATGGAAAAAAAATATATAAATCTCCTTTAAACTTAAAATACTCAAACTATTAACTTCATAAATATAACAAAGTACAATACTGGGAAGGTCTTAATGTTTTATTGTTTCCTGATTCCAAGTATGTAAAGAAATGCTCTTCTTATCATGTACATTTGTAAGTGCATTGATTAGGTAGTTGCAATTATTAGGCGATCTCATTTGTCGTGCAACATGCAAGACCATTTTAATTGAATTGTTCTCTTGCTTGAAATCATGTTATAATATACAATACCATTATAGCTATAAAGTAATAAAACACCTTTATTTCTTCCCGTTTTTTCTACTTTTTCTTTTACATTATGATCAGATTGAGAATGGAAATCGGAATGTGTCAAATAGACATTAACCCGACCTAAGAGCAAACAGCCAAAGGCCACCAATAGGTCTTCAACACATTGAAAAAAATCCGTATCCGAATAGTGGCTACAGCTAATCAATAAACAAAAATGTGTACTGTTCAGTGAGAATTGACACCATTCTAAATTCCAAACATATTAATGAACTAAAATTAAAATCATACAAGAATAACAAAGCATACATCAAACCAAACATCAGCATCACAATTGCAATATTAATAGAAAAGATGTAATTCTTTTCTTTTGACATTTGATTGTAATTGATTAAGGGGGTCCATAAATAAACAAACATGATATGAAGATGGGTCACATCAGTTTGTAAAAATAATATATTTTTTTTGTTGAAAACACAACCAATAAAGTTTTAAATACGTTATATGATGTGATCAGTACTTTTCCTCGATCGTGATCATAAGTGAAGCATTGTCAAAACGTGTCATAATTGGGTCATTTACAATAGACTATTTTCATATTACAAACTTTTGACTTCGGTTTATATTATTTTTTGACAGATTGCCTACAACATCCTGGTACTCGGTGAATTTAGAACAACATAAAGAAGAAACATCAAACATTTAATCGGTACAATTCTTGGGAGAAATATACTGCGTCATATTTTCTTCACGACAAACTCATCGGAAAATAGTAAAATTTCCCCTCAAATCACACCGATTAAATGTTTGATGTTATTTATAACGTTGCTGTTAATTGATCGAGTACCAGGATGTCGTAGGTAACCTGTCGAAAAATAATACAAAACCGGAGTAAAAAGTCGGTGATATGAAATTTATTTGCGAAGAATTGTTTTTTGAATAATGTGCAATCATGTTAAGCGTCATGCTATAAATATATATATTAGTTTGCATAAAGTAAACATTTTTCAATGTATATGGCACATCACGCCGCCAATCGTCCTTAATCAAATAACAGTTACAAGCAGAGAAGTCATCTTTGGAGCAGAATTAATCATTTATGTTTATATTCTACAAACAAGAGTGTTTGTGCCAGAAGAGAAATGGCAGATATTGCATGCTTCAAATACGGCAATCATAATACATGTATGTATTTGCTTAAAATATGAATACAACTCCGTTTTTAATGTACAATGGAAATTATGAATACTAGACGTACAACTATTCTCCTTAAAATCTCTTTAAACCATAAAAAGCAAAGATAAATCTTCTTCAAACATTACCATTAGTTATGATGATCGTACTTGAAAGTCACATGCTAAGCTCTAATTGCGGTGTCCTGAATTTAGATAGGAAAAGCAAACATTCGCATTAGCGTCATCACATATATTGATCTAATAATTGGATTCAACTGTCAAACTACCTACCTAAGTGTTTTGACTCCGGGTTAGTTGACATTTTATCCGGATTTTTGTGAACGCAAAACGATAGTGTAAGTCTGAATAGGTTAATGTACAATGTTAATGAATCTAGACGTTGAAACTGTCCAAGTTTTTTTTTGTTTTTTTGTTTTTTCGTT
Source organism: Mytilus edulis (assembly GCA_019925275.1). Lineage (NCBI taxonomy): Eukaryota > Metazoa > Mollusca > Bivalvia > Mytilida > Mytilidae > Mytilus > Mytilus edulis. The sequence goes on along the minus strand of CM034350.1, from coordinate 111,549,214 downwards.
TTCTTCAGGTCCGTTTAAAATTTAAATATTCAGCAATTTTTGGATACGTATCCCTGCTCATTGGTACATATAATTTGCATAAATGTAAAGACGGTTCAAACCTGTTAGACAGTATCATCAATATAGTTATGTGCATATTTCATGTAAATACAATGAGACCTCATGATATATCTCAGTCTATGGAAGAAGCGAATCGATAAAAACTTTTCTTATATAACGAGCGGTATTGTCTTATATCAACAAGTTGCATTGTGCGAAATTTCAGACGAATGTTAGCATTTGTACGGAGAAAGGCAGATTTCTCGGGATAAAGTAATGACTCTTTTCTTAAAACAGGGTGACGTTTAACATGACATACGTCTGCTGTATAATTTCCATAAATAATTTTATCTAATAACAAACAAGGTGTATTTAAACTAGAAAATTGAATTGTTGAATAAATGAAACATAAATGCACGATTTATCATTTGTAGATGTACACATTCAATAGATATCATGTAGCAAATTCAGTGGAATGCAATTGAGATGAATTCAATTGTTTGCTAAGCCAAAATCACCTATAAGTCAAAGATACTGCTATATTTTATTATATCAATGCGATGTTTGTCTTATATCATAGCGGTGTTTTTTAATATCAAAAATTTCTAAATGCGATACTTTTCATATATAACTGCTATAGTTTTCTAATATAAAATGAATACGATGACACTTCACAATGCATGTCAAGAAAACCGAAAACATAATTCACAATTTAAGTTCATGACCGGCTTAATGTTGGAGGACCATATCACTAAAATTTCGTATCTGTAACAAAATTAACGCTTACATGAACTGATCATTTCGAAAATGTTGCTTGATCCTATTGATAGTTGAAAGTGTTAACAACCTGTTCAGTCTATTGTTATCAATCACATGGTTTAACTGACTAATTCTATTTGAAGTGATGATGCAATGGCGGAATTTAAATGCGGTTGTAAATAGTCTACCGACCTATAAGATTCTAATATAGGTCCAGTGGCGGATCCAGGGGGGTCCTGGGGTTGGAAACCCGCTTTTTTGGCCGATCAATGCATTTGAATGGGGACATATGGTTGGAACCCCCCTTTTATCCTGGATTTGGAACCCCCTTTTGAAAACGGCTGGATCCGCACTTAAGGTCACACTGTTATAGCCTATCCACATGGGTAAGATCGAAATAGACAAAAAATATCATTACTTAAAAGAAGAAAGAAACATTCATTAAAACAGCTCCAAATAACAATGAATATTCAAATGGTAAAATAAATATTCCAAACAAATTAAAATGTACAAATGCTGATGTCCCTAAGATACCACCGAGTAGCCTCAGACTATAAATTGAACAACTTCACATACAACGAAAATCAAAAATCTGTTCAAACATAAAATGTATTTATTATTAACATTGAAAAGAAATATTGAGAAGGAAAACATTTTTTTTTGGATATCAACGACTTTTCCCGTTGGTAAATCGATATCTCTATGAACATAATCATCTCGCCTCGTGGACGCTTTTTTACATCGCGATGACCGTGAGGGCATTCCGAGGTATTGTTGCCACAGAGATTTGACTTTCGTTTTTGACTAGTAACCGATCGTATACATACGCGAACATTTCTTATCGATCCGTATCGCTTGTTATCAATTTATTTCTTCAACGAATACTAAAAAAATTGTTTAGAAAACAAATAAATAAGATGTAAATGTCTGTTGACGTTAGACATGTGTATATATCTGTTCTATATATATAAATTTAGATCGTTCAGTGCTGTTTATTGAAGAAATAATTCCTTCATGTCATGCTCTATTCTCATTTTAACATGCGAAGGCATCATATTTGTCGATATTTTACACTGAGCGTTAGGGAGGTGTAAAATGTGGTCAAATATAATGCCTACCCATGTTAAAATGAGCATAGAGCATGACATGAAGGAATCATTTCGATTCTAATAGGACAAATTCAGTACTTTTATGGGTCGAAACGTACGAAAATACCGTAAATATTATTGGCTTTTCCCGTTACCTCCCCGAGGAGTCTGTACATTACATTTCATATTTGATAAGTTTAAAAACTACGAGCAGGGTAAATATATGTCGTTTTATAAAAATATATAATAAAAGTTGATGTTATCTGCTGAAATGTATATATTTTAAAGGATAACGATGGAAATAAATTTAATATGAACAGTGAGTTCGTGCGCAGGTGCCAAACATATGTTGTGCTCCTTAGAACACGGCTTTGTTTACAAAGCGTGATAAGGACGTCATATTAGAATTGGTATTTCTATTGACGTAATCGTTCTTGTACCATCATAACTGTCGTTATCGTTAAAGCTTTAGAAGTGTGCTAGTTCATACTATCGTCCTCAGTCAATATACTTCTTTCAGGTCAATATATCCTTGTATCGACCTCATACAAAGGCTATATTTGTATAATATCGCTATGTGATAAAAGAAAAGTGTTTATCGATTCGCTTCTTCAATAGACTGAACAACGCTCTCATATTGTGGTAGCATTCGATTTATTCACTTTATAGTTCAATTGGATATAAGAATATATTCTAAAAGAACAAAATATACAGAAATTTGCACTTGAAGTATGTAAAAAAAAAACATCAAACAGCGCATTATCAATGATGCATATATAAAGAAATAACTATCAAATTACACAGCTTACATTTCTTATTCAACTTATAAGATTTATTTAGTTAAGTATAAGTTTATCAAATTATTCATATCTGTGCGCAATTTTTCATTTATTTTAACATTCGGTTTTAACCAATTTCAACTTTATTGAACTAGCATCGCTGCGTTCAGCACAGATCGACTTTGTCAATAAACTGTCATATGATATGTACATTTGATATATTTTTATATGATTCTGAATATCAAGAAATCTTTAAACTAAAAACAGAATTTATGTTGACGTCATCAATAGTGAACTATATATAACATACATGTTAATTTAAACAGCGACACTTGTACAACAGGTAAACCCACAATACGGATGGAATTTTTCTTACCACGTACGGATATAATAGAGACATTAACAAATAGTATACCGCTGGTCGAACGAGGTGTTCTCATCAAGGTAAATCAACTTTTTTGGGGATTCTCAGTTGTGAATAACTTTAACGTTTTGTTCAAATTCTCAGTTTTTGTTCCTGTATGTTAGACTTGTGATCTCATTCTTAGTGGTTACATACATACGATAGTACTATAAAAGTGTATGTGTTTGTGTGTTCATATTTATTCAGAAAAATGTTTAAAGGGATATAACCAGTTAATTCTTCAAAAATATCATGTTTACTGAAGAATTATTATCAATTTATTTTGTAAATAAGACGAGCAAACACTGTTCGTTTACATTAAAATACTTGAATAGTATTGAAGAATTATTATCACTTTATTTTTCAGGTTTTGTGATTATTCATAATGCTCAATCACCACTACAATAAATGAGTGTTTATGTTCTCTATTTTAATAAACATTTTGCACTCAGTTAATAAATATAATAATGTGTTAAGAGTACATAAAATTGTGTACTGTTTATTCAAATACATAATAATGTTATACCAAAAATATGCAGCTTGTTTCTGAATTGTTAAAAGATTTATATGAAGTAGATCATTTAGGATCCTCGCAATTGATAACATTTGGTAACAGTTAAAAGGCACAAGCATTTAGCGTTTTAACGAGTGAAGCGTTATTTGGATGTACACATAAATGAATAACGAATTAAATTGAATAAAAAACATATTGTCTTTTAGAAATCCTTTTAGCGTGATACTATGAACGACGGCTAGTAATTACGAGAATCTTAGTAATTGTTTGACAGATGGGAGGACTGTTCCTGATGACGGATCACCAAAAACACAGTTACTGGATGAACATATCGACAATAGTGAGATGTAAGTTCACATATTTTATCGATCTTCTGTTAGTAACTTTACTGGTATGTTTATTGCTATATCGTATAACAAATTCTCACTTGTGAATATTATATATCTTGAAAGGAAGTTTTCTCAATTGCATTCTTTTCAACTGAATTGCTTATTATCTCAGGTGAATCATTTCATAATTTTTCGTGTTGGGGCCTTTTATAGCCGATCATACAGCAAGGGTTTTCTCATTGTTGAATGTTGCACGGTTGCTATAAATGCATAGATCTACTTCATTTGAACTTTGATGGATTGTCGTCTCATTAGTAATTTTACCAAATCTCCTGATATTTATTCTTTTTTTTTTAATTTCACCAGCAGAAAAACCTCAAACATATTGACTTATATTCTTATATTCAAAAATCATGATTCGGAATGTCTCACAAAAAACATAGCATTTAATCTACATCTGTACTGGAAATCCCACATTTACTCTTATACTATTCACAAAAACAGAGTTTCTAGAAAGTCCAATGTCTGTCCTTCTGCATAAACCTTTTTAATATCGTTATAAAGAACAATTAAAAACCCGGTGATCAAGATGTTAAATGTCTTTCAAAATTGTTTACCTGTGACGTAACTTTTTGTTGCTTTGAAACATTCGTGTGATGCACAGTTCTATATTCTGTTGTGCTGTTTCTGTACGGTCGTAAATTAATTGTAGGTATTCGTTGTTATTCTGTGGTCAAAATGTCAAAATGTACTATTATATTCTTTTTTATGTATGTCTCTGTCACGAGTGTTCATGCATGTGTTTGTACTGTATTCCTGTCATGTAATGTTGTCATTTAGGCGGTATTGCTCACATTGCCAATAATCTGTAGGTTCGGCTCGCCACAAAACCAGGTTCAATCCATATTTTTTCTTAAAATGTCCTGTACCGATTGAGGAAAAATGGCAGTTTTTATCTAGTAGTTTGGTTCTATGTATGTTGCTTTATTTGTTGCATTTACGTGTTTCTGTTGTTCCATTGTTTCCCTCTTATAGTTGGTTTAACTTTGTATCCCGGATTTGTTTTCGCTCAATCGGCTGATGACTTTTAAACAGCAGTATATTACTGTTGCCTCTATTTGTCACCATTCTTGCTGGATTAAAAGATAATCTTCAAAAATATTGTGATGAGGTATGCTCAACCAGCGTTGTCAATCAGTTTTTGATTCTTAACAATTTTAGAGATCGTCTCCAAAATCACCAATCATAATTAAGAATTGCAATGTGATATTACAATTTTTTATTTTTCTATGCTTTACACTACTATTCCATATGCTTAGTTGAAATATCGGGTACTTTGTTGATTATCTATAAATTCAGTTTCATATTTCAGCCAATCAAAACAATCAGAATGGAATCGGATTCACTTTATAGTATACAGCATATTCAGACTTTTTTCTCAGTGCTATTGAAAATTCCTCTTCTTCTTTTATAATATGAATTTCTTGCAATGTTAGGAGTTTGACCAGTGCTTTATGGCCATCTATGATTTTTAAAGAAGATCCAAAATTTTAAGATGTTCGAAGATAGATTCCAATGAAGTGGTCAAACGACTTTTCACGATTCTCATCACATGAAATTATTGATGATATTGAGTATTTGCGCTTGCTCAAAAACATTGCCAGAAAAAAGTAGATTTTAACCTTCCTTTGTTCGGTTAGTGGACACAATTTACCCTATGTAAAATAAAAATGCTGCATCAATCAATGCTTTTGCGTGTAAATATCATAACATAAAACTACAACATTAAGAAAAATTCACTTGGACGTACACTCAACATATACCCCTACGTGCCCGACAATGATTTAAAAGGAAATCTTTTTTTTTTACTTGTTCCTTCTGAATTGACCGAATAAACTGGAACTTTCCGCAGTGTATTTGATAATTACATTATATAAATGGTCTTAAAATAACACTATATTGATTGGTCATCCATTTGTTCCACACAACCTCTTTTAACAAATTTAAACAGCATTTCATCTGCCAATAAAACCGGGCTTCAAAGTATCTTTACACTACTTACTCTAGAAGCGGTAGTAATCAGACGTTGATACTTTAACATTTATAAGATCTGATAAATTGCATGCAATCTTAGTTTCTTTTCTCTTGCAGCAGTATAACAAAATGACTTTTTTAGACTTTATACAAGTATTCCCTATTCCAAACTTTCAAAAACATAAAGAAGGAATGTATCCTTTTTTGTTTTATAACAAGAAATGGCCATGCATACATTTTCCTTTAGGGAGTTAAAAATCATACCCTGTAAAACCAGATTCAAACTGTCACATATGTGTAACTGGCATTATCAAGGCGTTTGATTTTACATTGTAAAGTTGTTACGTTTGGAGGACTTCCTTTTAAAAAAAAATATGCATTTTCATTGGAATTTTAAAAAATCTCCTCCTCTTGCCGACTTATTTCCTTATTCACATGAGCACTATGACAAATAAACTCATCATAGATACCAGGAATAAAATTTAATATTTACGCCAGACGCACGTTTCGTCATCAAAAGACTCCTCAGTGACGCTCAAATCAAAATTTTATAAAAGGCCAAATAAAGAACGAAGTTGAAGAGCATCGAGGACCAACAATTCCTAAAAGTTTTGCTAAAACAGCTAAGGTTATCTATTCCTGAGTTAAAAAATCCTTAGTTTTTCAAAAATTCAAAGTTTTGTAAACAGTTATTTTATGATTATGAACATATCAATGATAACTCAAGTCAACACAGAAGTGCTGACTACTAGGCTGGTGATACCCTCGGGGAAATAAATCTCCACCAGCAGAATCATCGACCCAGTGGTTGCAAATATGCAAATAAGCTCATCATAGATACCACGAATAAAATTAAATATTTACGCCAGACGCGCGTTTCGTCTACAAAAGACTCATCAGTGACGCTCGAATCAAAAATATTATGAAAGGCCAAATAAAATACGAAGTTGAAGAGCATTGAGGACCAAAAATTCCTAAAAGTTTTGCCAAATACAGCTAAGGTACTCTGTTCCTGAGGTAGAAAAGCCTCAAAAATTCAAAGGCTTGTTAACAGTTAATTTCTAACTATGAACATATCAATGGTAACTCAAGTCAACACAGAAGTGCTGACTACTAGGCTGGTGATACCCTCGGGGAAATAAATCTCCACCAGCAGAATCATCGACCCAGTGGTTGCAAATATGCAAATAAGCTCATCATAGATACCACGAATAAAATTAAATATTTACGCCAGACGCGCGTTTCGTCTACAAAAGACTCATCAGTGACGCTCGAATCAAAAATATTATGAAAGGCCAAATAAAATACGAAGTTGAAGAGCATTGAGGACCAAAAATTCCTAAAAGTTTTGCCAAATACAGCTAAGGTACTCTGTTCCTGAGGTAGAAAAGCCTCAAAAATTCAAAGGCTTGTTAACAGTTAATTTCTAACTATGAACATATCAATGGTAACTCAAGTCAACACAGAAGTGCTAACTACGGAGCTTGTGATACCCTCGGGGAAAGAAATCTCTACCAGCAGTGGCATCGACCCAATTGTTGCAAATAGCCTCATCATATACCAGGAATAAAATTTAATATTTACGCCTGACGCGCGTTTCGTCTACAAAAGACTCATCAGTGACGATTGAATCAAAAATGATATAAAAGGCCCAATAAAGTACGAAGTTGAAGTGCATATTGCTGAATCATGTACAAAATAATGTACCAGTACGAGTTGGAGCAAGGTCAAAACCTAGAAGGTCAAATAACACATAACGTTCAAGGTCATAAGTGCAGGATATCAAGTAAATTGACCTTGACTGGAAAAGCCTAATAATAGTTTTAAAATTAAGAAATTATTATATCATACACTCTTTCGTTTCATTACAAAAGAGTGTATAATGTAATAATTTGTTTCGGGTTTGTTTTTGTTGCTAAAAAGCCAATGAAGCATTTGTAGTTAAACATTCAAATGTGGTATTATTATTTTTTTTTTTCAACTGACTTTTTCAGCGAGAATATTGGGTTTACTGATATGAAAAGCCATTATTACTTAAAAGAGGGATGAAAGATACCAGAGACAGTCAACCTCATAGATTAAAATAAATTGACAACACCATGGCTAAAAAATAAAAAAAAAACAGACAAATAATAGTACAGATGAACACAACATAGACAACTAAAGACTCAGCAACACGAACCCCAACAAAAACTGCCGTAAATATTATACAATTTTTCTTCATTAAATGAAGTTGTTCCTCTTTTCTTTATTTCTTCATGAGATAAATTTTAAAAGATATTTTATTTGATTCATTTTCCATCAATAACATTCGTCAGATAAAAGTCTTATCTATGCAAGGTTGTGCAGTAAAAAAAGAAAGTCATTGTTATGTATAGTTCTGTCATCTTTTATTATTTTCATAATCAATTATTTGTTCTCTTATAGAAAATCCGATACTAAAACTGATGTTCTGAAAGCTCATCTAAATATCAACATTGAAGAAAACAAAATAAGGGAATGGGAAGAACAAAATAACTGCGATATAGAAGTAGCATGCGGTGGAGTTAAAACCATGGTTCATAGTGATGTTTTGTCTAATGTTTCTAATTACTTTAAGTCTAGATCCAATTTCAATAAGCAAGCACGGAAATGTTTTTTGAGCGAGGAATATGTTTCATCCGAGGCGATGCGTCATGTCATAAAATTTGCATATTCTGGGAATCTTGAAGTAAGAAGAGACAAAGTACAAGATCTCTTAGAAACATCTTCTTTTCTCCAAGTTAAACTCATATTGGATGAGTGTGAAATTTTTTTAATCAACATCATCGATCACTCCAATGCTATTTTTCTTCTGCAATGTGCAATTAAGTTCAATCTTAGCAAGTTGATTGATACTTTAGTTCTGTATATATCAGAAAATTTTGAAACTTTTGATGAGCAAAATTTGTTCTGCACTCTTTCAAATGAAGAGTTCAAGTTCTTGTTGATGCAGAGAAATCTTTCCGTTTTTCGTAAAGGGATTCCAGTCAACAACCCTGAACTCCGTATTCTTGAAGCTGTGTGTAACAGAATAACAACAAAACAAGTCAAAGATATTCCAATTGTCGAAGATATTCTTAGTGCTATTCTGTTTTCAGAAATATCCGAAGATGACCTGAGTTCTATATATGATATTTATCCCGGATTCCATACCATTAATAGATCCACCTTTACAAATTTGCAAACGAGTGATCTCAAAGAAAGGAAATTTTCAAATTCCTCGAAACTTTTAGAAAGTTCAAAGTGTTATCTAGAGACATCTCATTTAAAGTCGGTGAAATCTTTCAAGGAAGTTTCAGCTATTGATGATCGTCCCAAAAAGGTAGGGTTATGGGTTACAAAATGGGAACGCTTTACTGTAATAGGAGGAATTCGAGTGGAATATCAGAGTGGGACTAATGTCCTTCATGGCATCCTACCAAAAGCTAGACATTCTATATTATCGGAGCATGAGTTTGAACTTGATGAAGATGAAGTCATAACAAATATAAATCTTAAGAGCGGTATACTTATAGATAGTATCTCTTTCGATACGAATTATGGTCGTACGTATGGCCCGTATGGTGGTAATGAGGGCTATCCTTCATCTTCGTCGCCTTCACAAATACGTGGTTATTTTCATTCTTTCAAGGGAAATGTATTGAAAGGAGAATACTACGATCACTTTATTGCTATCACTGATTTTACATGGGTTGTGTTTACAACACCCAATGCGGACGACTACGACATAACCTGGAAAACAAGGTCGAAATCTGAAGATTACGAACGTTTACCTCGCCTTATGAAAACCAAGTTGAAGATGCATGCTGAAGCCGATAAAACTATGTTGATGGATTTAGACGTTGAACACTATAAACATGAATCACCACTTTCTGCTAGGGGACCCTCAGGTGGCGTTGAAGACAAATATAGTTTAGCTTACAAATTCTAAAATTATTTTTATCTTTATTTTTTTGATACTTAAATAATTTTTAAAGATAATTAATAAAACTTGAAAGATTTTGTGGAGAAACTAATATTTCAAATGGAGGTCTATTATACGAATAAAGGAGTGAAAAAAGTATGCCTCGTAAAAGAAGAGGGACGAAAGATACCAAAGGGACAGTCAAACTCATAAATCTAAAACAAACTGACAACGCCATGGCTAAAAATGAAAAAGACAAACAGAAAAACAATAGTACACATGACACAACATAGAAAACTAAAGAATAAACAACACGAACCCCACCAAAAACTAGGGGTGATCTCAGTGCTCCGGAACGGTAAGCAGATCCTGCTCAACATGTGGCACCCGTCGTGTTGCTTATGTGACATTCGATTAAATGCCCTTGAAACTTAAATAGGAAATAAGATAAAACAACAAATGTTTGCGTTATATCGATAAGGTTGTTTTGCAATATTTCTGTATCATCGCAAAGGTTACCATTATTTCGCAATGGTTTGCGTTATATCGTGGAAGGTTTGCGTTACAACGCAAATATAGAAAGAAACATTTTGAAAAATGTATAGCGCTTATACTCTTCCGTAGTTAGATTGATTATTGATTACTTTAAAAATTGTAACCCATTACCGGTACATAAATGGTTAAAATTATAACAAATTGTCTTACAAGTTGGTGGCTTGTCTAGTTGTTATACAAGGTTTAAGTCCCCTCCGGGAAATGCATACTCCATGTCGTAAATATGACATTTTTTTTTATTTCGTCCTGTTGTATTGCTGTTGATTTTTTCATTGTATATGATATATTATAAGTCCTAAAATTTAAACCTACTACATTTGGTACGTCTCCCAGTTCAACAACCTGTAATTTAGGGGGTGGTTATTAAATTAATGTACATCATCCTTGATTTTCGTTCGTTATTTTGTACAAAAATCTGGTCTTAGTCTTTCTCGTTTGAATTGATCTAATTTTTGTGCTATAAGGCTTGTTATTCAGTAGAGGTTTTGCTAATTGATGAACACCTCCGTTTAACTATAATGCTTAAATCAACGTAATTTTGTCTATGGTCTATAATGTATAGTTCTTGTTGGCAATTGTACTACAATTTTTTATCTTTATAATATTATGGTATTAATTTAACATATATACATATACTGCAGTTTCTGGAATACAGTAGATTGCCAGATTGAATGTTATTCTATGGGCACCAATAGTGTCCCTTTTATACCATTTTTGATCCTGTTACTCAGTCAATGTACGTCTGAAAGCAATTAAATATAAAAATAAAATGCGGATAATCACTATGAGGTTGCTTTGTTCTTTTTGCTGAAGCAAAACATGTTTTTTTTTCTTTTGGTTATAAAACAGATTGATCTCAGGGACATTCAATGTCAGTTTAATGTTTAAACTGTTGTATAAATTATGTCTACGTATATCATTGCATACGTTCTACAGATATGCATGATATAATTTCTTTATTAGTAATACACTTTCCAACTGATTTTACAACGAAATAGTAACATAGGTAAAACTTTCACGAAGTCGTTGATAAGAAATGGGAAATTGTCTCCAAGGTAAATTTGATTTTTGTATTAAAATCTGTAAGCAGATTTGTCTGTCTTTACAATCTAAGTAATGTATCATTAAAATCTAAGTAAATGTACCTTATTATCTAAGTGAAGGTTCTTGTTTGGATTTTTTAACATTTGTCATTTCGAAACCTTTTGTAGCTGACTTTACAGTATGGGTTTTACTCATTGTTAAAGACTATACGGTGGTCTACAGTTCTTAATAGCTCTGTCATTTTGGTCTCTTGTGGATAATTGTCTCATAAGCAATCATACCACATCTACGTATTTGTGTACTTTTATAATCTAAGTAAACGGATTTGTATAATCTAGGTGAATGTATATTTAACAAAATCGGCTGTCACATGACTCTACAAACCTTTTGAGGAATAGAAGTTGATTTAATTGTTCATCTTCATGAACTCGGACATCTTGTTCTAGGAATTTTTCAATCGTAACTATTCTCAAAAATTGTAATTCTTAAAAGTAATATTTGTAGCTTGTAGGCAGCAGTATCTCACTTATGTTTAAATTTACAGAGGCTTCTGACTTAGGACATGCGCAAAAATTAAAAAGTTTTCAAAGACGGAAATTTGTTTCTCCTACTATTTCCTCACATCAACATCATACAATAATCTTAAATGTGTATTTCATTGTCATATATTTTTCTACTGATTCAAATTAACTCATCATAGAGACCAGAATAAACTTTTGTATGTACATTATACGCGCGTTTCGTCTAAAAACAACTCATCCATGACGCTCAAAAGTATGTAGGTGATACTCTCGGGGAATTAAATCTCCACCAGCAGTGGCATCATTACAGTGGTTGTAAATAAACTCATCATAGGTACCAGGATGATTTTGTATTTACGCCAGACACGCAAACAGCCCTCGCAAAATTTCAAAGCATTATAATTTACGGTCGTGAATGTTAACACATTACTTACATCTTGAATGTGCATTACAGTGCTACCCCTTACTTAGCACTTTATGGAGATAAGGGATGGAAACCAAGTTTTGTTAAACAATAACCTACATACTTAGACTTGGTCACGATTTAATAAAATGTCTGCTTGCAGACTTATTATGAAAAAAAAATTTACTGAAGTAATAATCTCACCTTTGATAACGTAAAATCTTTTAAGAGTAGAGTGTATAGATTCTAAAGAACTTGATCGTAATCAGTATTAAAATGTTGAATGTAATTGTATTTCATACAGAAGTGCATATGCTAAATTTACAGCAGGTATTGTGCCAATTTGAATTGAATCTATCAGATATAAAGATACAGATGTAAATGAAAGGTTTTGTTTTAATCGTAGAAAAACATATTAGGATGTAATTGAAGATGAAAAATATTGTTGGGTTGAATTTCAGACGAAAAATATGTAATGATGTGTTAGCTCTGTTCATTCGATTGAGATCATTTGTTACACTTAAATCAACAACCTTTTTATATTAAAAGTATTATGTTTGGAATTACTAACTTAACTTAGGAATTTGTAGGTAAGCGTGAAATTCCACATATATCCCTACAAAGAGAAGATTTTAGAAAATAACAATTTTGTCCTTTTGTCTCTGGTAAAGATAAAACATCCCAGTTCTTTTATACTGGATACTAAGAGGTTTTGTCTGATGAAAGAACAACATATTTATTGTAAACTGAGGATAAAGCATCCACAACCTCTGCATGTAACAATATTTAACAATGATTAGACGTATTTTAAAAAAAATAATATCATAAAATTGAGAATGGAAATGGGGAATGTGCCAAAGAGACAACAACCCGACCATAGAAAAAAACAACAGCAGAAGGTCACCAACAGGTCTTCAATGTAGCAAGAAATTCCCGCACCCGGAGGCGTCCTTCAACTGGCCCCTAAACAAATATATACTAGTTCAGTGATAATGAACGCCATACTAATTTCCAAATTGTACACAAGAAACTAAAATTAAAATAATACAAGACTAACAAAGGCCAGAGGCTCCTGACTTGGGACAGGCGCAAAAATGCGGCGGGGTTAAACATGTTTGTGAGATCTCAACCCTCCCCCTATACCTCTAGCCAATGTAGAAAAGTAAACTCATAACAATACGAACATTAAAATGCAGTTCAAGAGAAGTCCGAATCTGATGTCAGAAGATGTAACCAAAGAAAATAAACAAAATGACAATAATACATAAATAACAACAGACTACTAGCAGTTAACTGACATGCCAGCTCCAGACTTCAATTAAACTGACTGAAAGATTATGATTTCATCATATGAACATCAGGCACAATCCTTCCCGTTAGGGGTTTAGTATCATACCATCATAACATATATGAGAAGAACATAACCCGTGTCATGCCAACAACTGGTTTTTGTATAAATGTGTTTAGTTCCGATGCAAAGACCCTATAAGTGAATCAATATTAACGCCAAAATATGCAATCTTTAATAACCTGACAACAGTATCGTAACTATATCCCTTCTTAATAAGTCTATTCAAAGGTTTTGTTAGTTTTTGAGGTGAATACTGACACCTTTGTGCTTTATAAAGAATATTTCCATAAAAAATTGGATGTGAAATACCTGAACGTATAAGAAGTCTGCATGTTGAGCTATATTTATGAATGATGTCCTTTGCATCATGATGAATCCGTTGATTTCATTTGTTATGTTAAAATGCAGATTATTCTGTTTACAGTAAATTTTAAGAACCTTTCAGAGTAAAATAGCACGTCCTACTTATCAAGAGATGTTACAGAAGACGATTACCATGTCGACTCTGTCTCGCCCCTTTTCGAGTTTATGTGGTTCATTTAATTTTTGTCTTTAACTTGATTTGTCCATGATAAATTTCTAACATCGGTAAACTTCTCTCACATTTGTATGTTGTATGGTTTATCTGAATCAGGGCAATCAGTTTTTCATGCATTTGTTTTTTGAAACATATTTGAAACGAAATAAGAGTAATTTTAAGATTGCATTGTCATTTTCAATTACATGAAAAGGAGCATTTGCTAATGAAACAATAATTTGGCTTTTTAATGTCCTTAGTTCACATAGTTGTACAGTACAATATAGATTTTGTTTATAAACTTGACAATCTATCTGAATGAACCAAAGCTGTTAGATTATGTATACAGAAATGCATTTATAATCTTATACGTACAATATTACATGGGTTTTTAACTTATTTGAGAAACCATGCAGAGGTTGTGGATGCTTTATCCTCAGTTTACAATAAATATGTTGTTCTTTCATCAGACAAAACCTCTTAGTATCCAGTATAAAAGAACTGGGATGTTTTATCTTTACCAGAGACAAAAGGACAAAATTGTTATTTTCTAAAATCTTCTCTTTGTAGGGATATATGTGGAATTTCACGCTTACCTACAAATTCCTAAGTTAAGTTAGTAATTCCAAACATAATACTTTTAATATAAAAAGGTTGTTGATTTAAGTGTAATAAACGCAAATGATTAGCTGAGGATGTTGGTACCCCTGTAATTATCTTCATTAAACAAGCCAACAAATCTGATATAAATTGTTTGTCTGGATTTGTTTTTTTATTATTTTACAAAATAATCAGATCAGCTTCATGGCTACTGCTGCTGTATTCGTATTAAGAATTCTTTCCAACCTATTTCGTTTTCAATACATATTTGATTCAACCTTCAAAATGTGAACAAAACTAAATATTCTCATATAAACATATAACAAATGTTCAGTTTAAAGAAGCTATTTCATTGGTTTTTTGTTTTTGTTTTGTTTTGTTTTGTCTTTGTTTTTGTTTAGTTTTGTTTTTGTTAATGTTTTTGTTTTGTTTTCTGATAATTTTTGTTTTTTGTGTTTTGTTAGTTTAATTTTCATGTGTTGGGTTCTTTAGCAGAGGGAGTATATTTTCACTATTGAAATGAAAACATTATAGATAAAATTAATCAGAGAATAAGTATGCGGTACTGCAAACGCACTTGCATTAATATAAGTTATATATATAACTATAGTAACAAACTAAATTGTTTATTTCTAGCATTCTTAATGCGACAGCATGCTAGGGAGTATAAATCGCCTAGAAGGAACAAAGACTGTCAAATCAGTTCTTTTGCAGACAGCTATTTCACATATACGAGACCTCAAAACGAATAATTGCTGTATGAACCGATCTACACAAGGGAGATGTAAGCGCAAGTATTTCATCCTAATGATATGTAATTTTTTACACTTGGAGATGGCTTTTTTTTCCTTTGGAGACTTAAGCTTCTGACGTACGATGAATATTATAATCCTGATATCTTTTTGCAGTTATTTCATGTGATAATTTAATTTGATAAAACTAAATCGTTAGACATGATGATTGTCATATAATTAGTTTACTTTGTTACTTCTAGCTGTTGTTTCAATCATAACAATGATCCGAAAAGGCGACTTATTAAATGGTTGCATTTGCAAAGAAGATTGTTTTCATTGATAAATTCATTAATTGCTGTTCTAAGTCTAGCCCCGAACGTTAAATCAAATTCAATAAGAAATGAGCGTATCCTGCGTTGTGCAAATCTTTACAAGTTTTTCCTAATTCATAGATGGTAAGTACTTATATACCATCATAATGTAACAATAAATCCAAAAGATGCTTTAATGGCCTATTTCTTATGATATTTAACTGTTTGGAGTGTTTGATGTATTCCGCTAATAGAACTTGTTGTGACTTTCGTCCTTCTTTGTAAAATAAATGATGTGGTATGGTTGCCTATAAGACAACTATTCAGAATAGTTCGAATGACGAAGATTAAAGGCCTCATTCGCCTTCAGCAATGAGAAAAACTATACCGTATAATCAACTTTAATAGGCCCCGGCATAAAAAAACGTGTGAAACATTTAAACTAGAAAACTAACGGCCTAATCTATACAATACAATTAACAAAAACAACAATGAGACATGAACCAACGACAACCACTGATATGCTGTTGCCTGACTTGGGAAGGGGCGAGATTAAACATGTTTAAGGTAGATTCATAGTATACCGCCATCTTGGATTGTACAATCACAGTTCAAAATCAGTTTAGATATCTGCCCAAATCAGATTTTCAATCTAATGGATAGACTGTTTATTTATGTAAAGAAAACTTGTTAATTTATTGTATTATTCTAAATATTTTAACAAATATCAAACTTTTTGGTTTTTAAAATATTTTTTTTCAAATAAGCCATTTAAGGGGAGATAACTCTTTTAGTACAAAATTTATACTGGGCTAATAGGGAATTTTTTTTATTTTTACTTGTTGAAAGCAAACAGGTTCGGTGACACCATGTTTTCTTTTTATTCTCTTAAAACATATTAAGAAACCTATCTTCTCACAATTTATTTCAAAATTCTATCGCATAGAATTTTTTTTATGCACTCCTATGTGTTTTTTCATGAACAAATTAACCAAATTTAGGCAATTGTCAACGACTCATAGCTTGAAAATTGCACGGTGACCCATACTTTTTATTATATTTTTGAAACAAGCATAGAAAAATCTTCATTTTGGCAAATTATAAGAAAATTCTGTCTAAAAAAACATTTACTTATGATCTACTTTAAAATACCTGTCTACTTTATTAGTTCGGGATTTTTTTTCGTCCTGAGTATGTATGAAATATTCTACATTCATCAAGCAAAACTCATTTAGTCAAACAATCCACCCGTAGAGTATTGTATTATGTTTTAATAATATAGGGTTATTGCATGAATATTGGGGAATATTGTCCCGAGTAGAACTTTATATTGCACGAGCTTGCGAGTGCAATATATGTTCTACGAGGGACAATATTCCCCAATATTCATGCAATAACCCTTTTATTGTATAGCAATATAAAATTTAAAAGTAAAAATTGGTTTAAACTAAGATTTTGTTGTTGATGACATCATGAATTTTGAAGATTTATTGCACTAGTGCAATATTAGAATTTATTGCACGCTAACTTTTGGTTACTTTCTGTGGGAGATATTATATTGCTATACAATAAATTAACTTATTTTTATCAATCTTTTTGTTCTTACAGAAAGCCAGTTGATAAAAATGAGGTCTTCAAATTACATCTTATTATTACTGTCGAAGAAAAAAAAAGAAGGGAATGGGAAGAACAAAAAAACTGTGATATAGAAATAAGGTGTGGTAAATTAAAAACCAATGCCCATAGTGTAGTTTTGTCAAATGTTTCTGATTACTTTAAAGCCAATTTAAAATTCAACAAGCACAAACGGAGTATTTTCCTCAATGAAGAATTTGTCTCCCCCGATGCGTTAAACGATGTCATAAACTTTGCATATACTGGAATACTCGAAATAAGTACTGACAGACTACAAGATGTTATTGCAACAGCGTCATATCTCCAAGTCAAACATATTTTTGACGAGTGTGAAAAAGGATTGATGAACAACGTCGATGACTCCAGTGTTATTTCTCTACTTCCCTTTGCCATTCGTTATGACCTCACCAATTTGATCGATGCTATAATACTGCGTTTATCGGAAAATTTTGAAACATTTGTAGATCAAAATGCGTTGTGTAGTCTTTCTAATGAAGACCTCAAGTTCCTATTTATGAACAGAAATCTGTCCATTTTTCGTAAAGGGATTCCAGTCGACAATCCTGAACTTCTTATCCTCGATGCTGTTGGTAAAACATTAACAGCCAATCAAGTCAATGATATATCATCTGTGAAGGATATTCTTAGTGTTATTCGGTTTTCAGAAATACCAAAAATAAATCTGGGTTATTTATATAATAATTATCCTGCTTTTAAAACAATTGATAAATCCACTTTTTTCGATTTGCAGAATAATGTTCATCCAAAAAGAAAATTTTCACAGATTCTGAAAAGTTTAGAATATTCAAAGACTTGTGCACAAAATCCTCATACCAAACTTCCGGATCAACTTCAGTTGGTGAAAGTTTTCAAGGAAATGTCAGATATAAATGATCGACCTAGAAAGATTAGATTATGGATTACACGATGGGAAGGGTTTACTGTAATTGGGGGGATCCGAATGGAGTATAAGAGTAGAACCACTGTACTTCATGGCATCCGACCAAAAGCTAAACATTCAATTTTATCGGAGCATGAATTTGAACTTGAAGAGGATGAAGTCATAACAAACATCAATTTTACAACAGGTATACTTTTAGATAGCATATCTTTTGATACAAACTATGGGCGCACATATGGCCCGTATGGTAGTGATGCTGGTAAATCGTCATTTTCATCTCCCTCCCAAAAACGGGGTTATTTCCATTCTTTCCGTGGAATTGTGGTAAAAGGAAGATACGATCACTATATCGCTAACATTGAATGTGCATGGGTTATGTTTAAAACACACACTACAGACTATGGAAGACCTTTGAGAGAAAACTGCAAATCTAGAAACTTGCGTCGTCATATCGATACCAAGTCGGTATATAATTTATCATCGGAAGAAAGTTCAGAATCAAGTATGTATTCTACAATACATAGTTTAGCTTAGGAATGTTGAATTTGGTTTTGTTTGTGTCGTTTTAACGCGAAAATATAATGAATACATTGTATGACAATAAAAAAAACAGGGATATAGACTCAAAAAGAGTGTGCCTTGTTGTATTCCACCAAATGCAAGACATTAAACCGTAATTGTTCAATAAGTGTATTATTTGTGTAAAAGGAGACAGATTTATAAAACAAATTGCTTGTTTCAGAATTCGTAATATCATTTTATTTCTATAATATCGTTTGATAATGTTGATGTATCTGAATAATAACTTTTTAGACTAAATAAAGGCAACAGTAGTATACCGCTGTTCAAAACTCATAAATCTATGGACAAAAAACAAAATCGGGGTAACAAACTAAAATTGAGGGAAACGCACTAAACCGGAACATGAATTGAGCTGGATGATAATTATCAAAACAAACAACCACGTTTGCCGTAATAACCATGGTTGACAATAGGAGTCATTTGCAACTACATTGCAAAGTCACAGTCGATGTTACTTATATTAATAAACTATTTTGATTTTTTTTTTCAATTTTACGGGTCTGGCATAACATAGTGTTAGAAATACGATATTTGAATGGTTGATACCGTTAATTTCTGATTTTACGAACGGAAACTATCGAATCCCTTCCTGACAGTGGTAACTCTTTAAATACAGTTATTGTAGTAAATATTGCCCCATGCTTGCAATGAGGATTACATGTTATCCTGATCATCCTAAAAATAAAGTTTTCATTCTTTTTATGGAGTTGAATTCAATGGGCTATTTCCTAGGTAGCAGTATATTTGCATGGAATTATTTAATACATATTAATACTAACGCTTACGAACCTTTTACAGACTCCATCTTATTTGTTTTAGCGTTATGAACTATCGTTATCACTTATGATCACCGTTATATTCCATTTCTGTTTACCACAATCCCGTCTTCTTTTTCAACGAATGTGACTTATCAACGAATCGGACGTTTCATGAGTCGATGCCACTACTGATGGAGTTTATATTCCCCGAGGGTATCACCAGCCCAGTAGTCTGCACTTCTATGCTGACATGGATTATCATTGATATGGTCATAATTAATCTATCAACTGTTTACAAAAGTTTGAATTTTTGAAATACGAAGGCTTTTCTTTCTCAGGAATATATTACCTTTGCTGTATTTGGCAATAACTTTTATGTATTTTTGGTCCTCAATGCTCTTTAACTTCGTGCTCTATTTAGCCGTTTAAACTTATTTTGATTCGAACGTCACTGATGAGTCTTTTGTAGACTAAAAGTGCGTTCGTTGTAAATACAAAATGTTAATCTTAGTTTATATGATGCGTTTATTCACAGGTGCAAATAGTTGGGCAGAAACTGTTTATCGTTCTATGGGTTTTCAGAACGTTGTTTGTCTGTGGTGGCTGTTAACAAGTTTTGCATTTCAGTATTATCAAAGTTGTTTTCTATTCGAGCTGTTTGTTGAAATAGTCGATGGTTTAATTTTGTACGGTTTAATTGACATCCCCATTTTGATTTTACCTCCGATATTTTTGTTAAATACATTTTGGCTGCTTGATTTGAACTATTGTCACGGTTTTTGTGGGGATATTTCTGTGAAGATTTTTTTTGTGGTCAAGCCATTATCTGTTATTATGCACTTCTGCATTTGTATTGTCCCCTTTTTTTCTATTTCTTATTCCAAACCAATAATATCATTGTTAGAATACAAAGCAAGCACGTGAACTTTTTTGTATTCTTCATGAGTATATTTTTCTTTAACTTTTACAGTGAGTTGACTGTTAGTGTTGCTCTCCACCAATTGCAACTTATTCAAAATTCTGACCAAATTGCAATTTGTTTTATCAAAGCAAATTGTTCAACTGGTCAGAAATTTGAACTTACTGCTGTAGAAAACCACAGCCAAGTCATGAAAGTGCAAGGTGATAATATAAAACATACGTACAATCCTACAAGACTTTAACTCGACTAATGTTGTTGTGACAAAATCTGTCTATCAGTTTGAATAGGTATATTATAGTCATTATTTTGAATTGCTATAAAAATGTCCAAACTAAGCTTTTATATAGTTTTTCTTCCTAAAAGTATTCTATATTCATTAGAATCAGACACTATGTGAATTAAACTATTTCATATTCTGTAAAATATGTGTAAAATTGCAATGAGTTTGTAGGAAGTTTCCATGGGGAGATAATCAATTTTTCTTTCAAAAAGTCTTTACTCAAAAGAATAATGTTTTAGGTTATCTCCCATGGAAACTTATCAATAGCATATTCTTATTTCACACATATTTTACTGAATATATGATGTTTTATGTAAAATGATATCTGATTCTTATGAATATAGAATACTTTTAGAAAGAAAAACTATATGAAAGCTTAGTTTGGACATGTTTACAGCAATTCAAAATAATAACAGTTCCTTCAGCATGGAAATGACTATAATATACCTATACAAACTGATAGACTTATTTTGTCACAACATCATTAAACATGTTAAAGTGGAGTTAAAGTCTTATAGGATTGTAAGTATGTTTTATATTATCACCTTGCACTTTCACATTTTGACTAAACACTTTGTTCAACATTCTGACCAGTGGAACAATTTGGTTCAACACAACAAATTGCAATTTGGTCAAAATTTTGAGTGAGTTGCAACTGTGAAATAGTGACGCTGACGACAAAGCGCCACATTCCGGAAACGACTGACACCGTTCTCACTTCTTCATGTAAAGTCTTCTTATTACGTCCATTTGTGAAGAAGAACCTGTGATACATCATTGTTTTTGGAACAGAACTGAATCAGATCTTCTATCCTTTACAAATGATGTGTTTGGTTTTTTTTTAATTTGTTGTTCAAATCTTAAATCAATGCATACAGTTCGCGTTTGAAAAGTAATTATAAAATGCCATAAACAGATGAAGGATCGGGTATCCCAAAACATGATATACACCATCACATTCTGTTCATTGTTTTTTTTTTTTCTTGTTTTAATTGTTTTACATTTTGTCCTTTATGGTTTGTTTACGCGGTAAACGTTGTGTTCATTTTTGAAGTCCCTACCTATAATTGCTAACATTCAAGTCATTTGGTCTATGATCAATGATGAATATCTGTTTCAGACACAAACATACTACATCTACTTTTCATAATCGTATGATATTGTATTGACATATATATACTTCAGTTTCTGCAATAAAATTTATGGACACCAATAGTGTTTCTTTTACATCATACGTGTTCCTGTGATTTTTTAAATCATTTGATACTCGTCGATATGCATTTAAATAGAAAATTAAAATACGGCTGATCAATATGTAGTTGATAGTATTGCTTGAAAAAGCAAATTTTTTTTCTAATAATAATAAGAAAATTGACTTAAGGTAAGTAGTTTAACATCACAAAGTAACCTGAACTTTCTTAGGTATTCCTTGTTAATCTGTGGTTAACATGTCAAAATATACTTTAGTTATATTACTTACCTATATATTTCTCTGTTCCGAGTGTTCTTTCATTTATTGTACTGTTATGATGTCCTTTTATCGGTATATTTAACATTGCCATAAAAGTGCGATAATTAGCTAGTTACAAAACTAGTTTCAACCCACCTTTTTTTCTTAATCTTAAAATGTCCTGTTATAAGTTAGGAATATGTCAGTTGTTATCTAATAGTTCATTACTATGTATGTTGCATTTTTGTTTGTTTTTGTTTCACTTCAGTGTTGCTAGTATTTCATTGTTTTCCTCTTGAAGTTGATGTGTTTACCTCAGTTTTCGTTTGTTATCCCGGATTTGTTCTTTCTGAATCGATTGATGACTTTTGAACAGCGGTATACTTCTGTTGTCGTAATTTAATGCAATTGGCTATTTCTGTTTCACGCTGAAATACCAATACAGAGTTAACTACTAAAAGGTGATATTACTATCCCTACTGTAAATATCCGATTTTCTGAAGATGTTCACATTTATCCTTTTATAATAACATTAACGGTTTAAATTTTATAAACCAAATTCGTACTTCCACAATAAACACGTATCACAAATTGAAGAGCCTATTAACAGAAAAGGACAAAGAGTTTAGCCAAAACCATGTAAAAAATTGGAGCTTTGCCTGAGGGACATATATTCCTCAATTCAAAATAATTTCCCAAAACTTTGCGACAGCAAACTTTGATAACATAAAATTTGTATGTGCATGCTTTTACCAAATTATTAAATAATATAAGCAAAAAAGCCCTAATACGGGTAAATCAGCATGTGCAATACTGAAAACTTTCCACTTGGGCTAATACAAGTATTGTTCCCTTCCGGTTTCAATTTTCTTACGTCATTACCTGACTTTGGTGTGTCGTTATGTATAAAAACATTTTTATCATATTTTTTTCAATTAAACTCTTAAAATAAACAGGTTAAATGATTTGCTATGTTTTGAAACGTCTTACAGCCTTGAAACGGACAAAAACAGGGCCAATATGAAAAAAAGCCAGATACACAGCCTTGTGTTTATTTGTCATATATATATATATATATATATGGGTTCGAATCCCGGTGAGGGAAGAACCAAAAATTTGCGAAAGCAAATTTACAGATCTAACATTGTTGGGTTGATGTTTAGACGAGTTGTATATATATATGATATATATATAATTTGTGTGTGTTTGTTTAACTGACATCCTCTTGTACACATTTCATATTGTATCATTATATTGTCATAGAAAAGGATGTAGCACTCGTTTCTATTCTAACAAATATATGGGCATTTTTCAATAAAAGCGTAAATTTCAGACCTTAAAAAATGGAAAATCAACTTGTCTAAAATTTAATTTCAAGAGTTATTTTGAATACCTCTATAATAGATCTGTTTGTAAACAAAAAGTGCAATCTTAAATATTCTTTAAAATGATATTATTTTTATAATTTGTGTACTGTTTCGTAGGGGACTTTTGTCCCCTACGAAATTTCTTCTAAACACATATATTTTTTGCAATTTTAAATGTTTCCTATAGACATTCCAGTTTGTTTACTTTAAATACTAGAAAAATATCATTTTTTTTCTGAATTGGAAAACCATTTTTATCGATAAAGATTAGACTGTACTTCACATATGAAGGTTCAACTCATGTTACGTAGTGGACATTTTGATGCGTTTCGTAGTGGACAAAACCGTTTCGTAGTGGACAAAAAGTTTCGTAGTTGACATCAACCCTATTATATGTTAATAAAAACATAATAAAAATTACATGAAACTAACCCTTGTTATTTGTTTTGCACGAATATAATTGAAAAAGATTTAAAAAAGACTCTATGGTAGTGGTAGTGTCCACTACGAAACGTTTTTCTCCCATACTTGTTTCGTAGGGGACCGTTTCGTAAGGGACGTATTCGCATGTTTTATTTTTTCCCCACAATCCCTATATTGCAATAGTAACAAGACTGAGTGTATTCATCAAAGCATTTATCAAGCTGTACACTGATATTTTTTTCATAATTTTAAAACCAGATACTGAAGGAGATTTGACCCGTTTCGTAGGGGACATTATCAAAAATACGGTATCACTCTGGTCCATTTGATGTGCTCAATTTTTCTTACCAACAATTTAATTGCCGTTATAAAAGCATCACTTCTTTTGTAAGACCCTAATGTATATATCTCTTGCAAACAAAAATTACATTGATTTTATAAAACTGTTTATTGGCAAATTTTAATGACTTCGTTTCGTAGTGGACATTTTGTGAGGGACACACCTTCTGAAATTAAAAAACCTATATTGAAATGTGTTTATTAGAATATGTTGGCTCTGAACATACTTTTGAATTATTAAAGAACTTAAGTAAAGTAAAAAAAACATTTATTTCTTCATTTTTTGACGATATTTTAGAGTATGAATGTTGAACAGGCGGTCTAGGGACATGCCATTTTGGTTGTTTTGGACCATTCAGGAGTCAATATCTTATCAATCCCTCTAAAAATAAACTGTTTCTTTGCTTTAAAATGTTAAATCTAATTCAATGTACTGACTGCACAAAAAACTACTTGCCAAGATCAAACACATTTTTTTTTAAAGTGGATAGGACAAGAAAATACGTTTTTATTGAAAAACGCCCATATGAGCTTATTGATTGTGTTGTTTGGGTTTTTTTTTTTCTAATAATGTGACTATAATTGTCAGTTTGTAAACATCTGAAAGGCATATTGTATTTTCCTTTGTTCTTACTTTTCCTTTTTCTTTAAACATATAACGTTAAATGATTCAGAATAAACATCTTAAATGATACATTCTTTAGGAAAGAGTGTAGTATCTACCCTTTGGGTTGTCTGGCCACTGTTTTTGAAAGATTTGTTTTATTATGTTTTCTGTTAAACTTTTGATTTCTTCCTTATAAAGATGAATATGACAATTTATTGTTCCTTTATTAAGACCCAGAGGAAGATCTCGTGAGAACCAAATTCTGTTACTAGTATCTATAATACTAAAATAACGATGTGTCAGCCGTCATCGTGTAAAAACAACAACTCAAAGAATTCAACTTTATATATAGCGATTATAGGACAATGGAGTAGATTTAAAAATACACCAATTCAGACCCTATTGTTTTCCACAAAATTAGTATTGCCAATAATCAACAAGTTCGGGGTCTAATCCGATACCGATACTAATAGAATATTTTAAACCTGATGCCTTTTGTTATCTATTATTCATGTGTTTCTTTGCCTAATACGTTCTCCTATTTATTTGTATTGTAGTCCTGTAATATTATGTTGTCATTTTAATGTTATATGTAACAATGCCATGAAAGTGCGAAGTTTGGCATGCCACAAAACCAGGTTCAACCCACCATTTTTTTCTTTAAAAATGTCCTGTACCAAGTCAGGAAAATGGCCATTGTTATATCATAGTTCGTTTCTGTGTGTGTAACATTTTTACGTTGTGTTTCCGTTGTGTCGTTTGTTTTCTCCTATATTTGAGTGTGAATTCACATTACCTTAAGACGTGTCACGGTACTTTTCTATCCCAAATTCATGTATTTGGTTTTGATGTTATATTTGTTATTCTAATCAGATTTTGTCTAATGCTTAATCCGTTGCTGTATGTGTTACATTTTAATGTTGTGTCGTTGTTCTCCTCTTATATTTAATGCGTTTCCCTCAGTTTTAGTTTGTTACCCCGATTTTGTTTTTTGTCCATAGATTTACGAGTTTTGAACAGCGGTATACTACTGTTGCCTTTATGTATATTCATCTGTTACTTATTACCTTATCTGTACGTTCCGCATCTGACAGGCGCACCACCAAACGGTTTATTTAGGATTTTGCTTTATACACAGATCATCATCACAGGGTTGACACTACGTCATTGTCAAATTGTTCCCTATTGCAGTATATCAATCAGTAAGACTTTCTAAGATAACAATACGAATTCGAAAAAATCTGGACTTAAAATAAGGCATAAAGGTACAGTTTATAATTTGTTAGCGGGCATGACGTAAAACAGCGAATAAAAAAAATCAACTTTATTTATAACTAATATAGGACAATGCTGTTGATTGAAAAATACTCCATCCCAGGACCTATTGTTTTCCAAAAATTAATATTACCAATAAGTGATAAGTTCCAAGTCGACGGGTTTAAACAGAAAGATCTTTAAAGCAGAGAAAACTGTGTATCTAATAATTGGCATGACTTTATCAGATGACAATACCAATACTTAAATAAGGCTTACGCATAGTTATATACTTAAATTCTGTCACGGACCCAGGATATCACGGGTGTGTTCTAGTATAATAAAAGAAGTACACCAAGTGATTTATCACTGAAGCTTTATAACATACTATAGGTAACCTTATCTTTATCAGGAGATGTATATGATGTATCAGCAAAAGCATTGTGTAATTCATTAGGGTAAATGGTTGTTTATAACTTTGAGCGTTTTCAGAAAAATATTCTTTCAAGATTTCAGCTTCTATAGACTCAGTATGTTCTTTATGTGATATGAATACTTCTGAATAGTTACTTGAACTGCTTACATGGGCATCAGCTCATATATTAGCCTTTTCATCGGTAGTTTCATATATTTTATATTTGTAAATTTGGCATAATTCAAGAATTAATTGTTTTACCCATCATTCTTTTAATTGTTTTACATACTTGCTCTATGTTATTATTATTATTCGAGCCACTGCAGAAGGTTTCCCAATATTGTTGTTGTGTTAATTTAATAGTGTTTCTACGTTCCTTTTCCATTTCTTTGTATAATAAATAATCATTTCCACCCCCGTATGTCTGGCATTGTTAGGAGCTTTATTGCGTTCCTTTACCACCCTTGTACAGTTTTCATTCCACCAGAGTACCTCTGATTTATTATTTTTCCTCTTTTTCTTGGAAGGGATGTTCTCACTAATATTGTTAATGATATTGTTAATGAGATGAGTATATGATTCATAAATATGATCGGTAACTATGCTCTCACTAAGTTGTTAGTTGTAAGTTGTTAGTGACATGAGCTGGCAAACCCATCCCAATCAGCTTTTTTATAGTTCCAGCTCTAGTTCGCTGTTTGAACAAGATGAGGTTTGATTCAATGTTAATTGTATAACAAAATCGTCACTACCATATACGGATTCATTATTTACTGTCCACGTTATGTGGTGTGCTTCGTGTTGCTTATGTTATAACAAATCCGTTTTCAGTTTGGTGGATAATGCTTTCATTGGCAATTATACCGCATCTTCTTATCTATTTAACATACACTACGTTTATGAGAATTCTTTAAAGTATACTGTTGTCGTTGTCCACTCGTTTCGTATGTTTTATCGGGGTTTGTTTTGCCATTTGTTTGGGACTTTCTGTTTTGAAGTTTCCTTGGAGTTCAGTATTTTTTGTTATTTTACTTCTTTTTTTTAAAATACATGGAAGACAAATGTAATCTCAAACAATATTTTCTTGTAAAACATCTTAAAATTTTTAACATTTATTGCAAATAAAATAATTGTCTTTTCTTTTATTATCTATCAAATATGTATGTCCGAATAACATGCACAAAATAGGTTTTATTGGCTTACTTTAAAATGCTTGATTTTTTACTTTTCTCTTCGTTTTTTATAACAGATAACTTAAATAACTTAATGGAGTAATATACATGACAACTCTATTTAAATCGACAAAAGTTTCATACTGTTTATAACGGGTTTTTTTTATAATATGCCGATATTAATTTGTTAAGGTAATGTAACTGAATTTTCAACACAATTATATTTGTTTTTGGGGGGTGGATGAAAATTTATCAAATAAAAATCTATAATTGCCATCATGCCAGTAGCAATACCGAACAAAAGTGCGTCTTATTGGAAGGGGACATCTATTGATTTTCCTTGGATGCTTGATACACATATTACTCTTACAAAATACATAAGGTAGAGAAAAAAAAGATAGTATTTGTAAATTTTTCTTAACATTTCGTTACAAATTTCATTCCAATTGGCTATCAAACGTTAATTAAAGTTTAATCAGCTGAGTGTTAAAAAAGTTAAATGATAAATAAAGAAGTATATTAACAAAACAAATGTGGCACTATAAAAAAAAAACTCGGTAGAAAAAGGCACATCCTGTCATTGTGTTATTGTGCTATGGTTTCTTTTTGTATTCTTGCCTTTCATGTTTGCTAATATGCTTGTCTGTATGCCTTTTTGTGTTTCTTTGTTACATATGACGTGGCTATGTATTTTACATCCTTCATTGTTTTATTATGCTATTGTATTTTTTTTTCTTTGTCTATATGCTTTTCTGTGCTTCTTTATTATATATTTGTTTGTTTTTATGGTGATTAAAACTATTAAATAATGTTGATTGCTATACCCTAATTTTTGTCATTTTTAAATGATATTTCTGTTTGTTTTTCTCACACTATGTTGTCAATAAGACATTCAATGCAATTGTCATACAAATGAAGGATTTAGCTCGCAATAAAACCAGGTTCAATCCAACATTTTCTACATAAGAAAATTTTAGTACCAAATTAGAAGAATGACAGTTGTTATTCATTTGTTTTATGATTTTGAGCTCTTGATTTTGTCATTCAATTATGGGTTTCCGTTTTGAATTTTACTCGGAATATACATGACAACTCTACTTAAATCGACCTTTTGCTAAGCTGTAATTTACCTTACCGGTCGAGCTACACCACAATAATAAATCAAAGAATGCAGGGTTTTTTTCGGTTAACTGACCAATGAACTCAATCTTGTTATTAAAAACATGACAGTGAAGATAACGTCATAGTGTAACTGTTTATAAGTTTATCAAAATAAAATTTCACAGATGGCATCAATGTATATTTCGTATGCCGTCCTTACGCTTGTCCCCACTTTATAAGAGCAATACTGTTTCAAGATTGAGGTTAAACACAGAAAATATGTATACTGATGAAACCCACAATAAAGTCGAGGATTGAAGATATGAAGTTTACCTCAATGTGAAATTACTTTTTTGTTTTTACCATGTAAACGAATTTGTCTGTCTTCATAGTCTATTAAAAGCACACCTTTTGCGTTTATCATCTATTCTGACTCTACGAACATATTTAAAATGGTAAGGTGTTGTAAAAATTCAGTTTAGTTTAAACATTATGCATTTCAATTTTCCAATGTAACTTTCCTCAAAAGTTAGTAACTAACAGTTATAATTGGAAAATTACAGGCAACAGTTCATGTAGCTGACTGATCTTCGAATTCAGAAGATACAAATGAAAGTAAAAAAAAAGATTAGAAGGGAATCGCAAAATAATCTAACATGAGTGATAGCGTGAGGCAACGCGGATGATTAAAAATCCCATTTATCCTGATTCTCTGTCTCATGCGGTAGTGTATTTTTATCGACTGGGTATGAGTGGAATAGTAAGTTAGTTATCCCCGGAGATGCAACTATTGTCTGAGGCATAGCCTATTCCACGAATATCTAGTCAGTAAGTGTTTTATTATATCGAAAAAAAAACAATAAATGGCGGTAAATTACCTATCGTCATATATAAAGCAGATACCCTACCATAATGTTTACTTCATAATTATTTATGAAATCCTGAGGCTACGTCTTGAATTGACGTCTACCTTAGATAAAATAGATAAATCCTCACGGTATTTTAAAAAATCATCCAATCCCGTAGCTGCATTAGAAATTCCTTAAAATATAATGACGCTTGCGGTCAAATAATTTTATTAAGGTCCAATAGTTGTAAACTATTGACCGTTCTAATAATTCAACGCTTGCAATTTAAGATAAAAATAAAAATATTGTGTACCTATTTTATAAAAAAATTGATAACTGAGGTATTATAATTACTTATTTCCCTTATCACTGTCCTTATAATAACTGCAATTTTAGTTGACATGGGTTTGTTACTTCATTACCGCGCTCTAAAAACGAACTCAGTTAGTACATAACGTTTAACGTCCAGATTTAAAATACCCAAGAAGATTTCTCTGTTACTAAAACTTAAAGGCAAGTTTTCAACCAATTACAATAATATAATTTTTCTTGAATTATTTAAATTCTAATATTTTCATCATTTAATACTTTTGTACAACTGGTTATTATTGGAAATTATTGGAAAAGAATATTGGTATTAAAATAAAGGCGACAATAGTTTATCGATCCTCAAATCCCGAAAATTGATATGCAGTTAAACTCCCGGAATCTTTGACAGTCTTTGACCAGCAGAGATTCTGACCTGCTGTCATTATCTCATCTCTGCTTTTTCACATTTTTATCTTTTTTTTATCCGTTACATTGTTAAAATTAAAGTACGCTGTTTGGTTCAACGGAAATATGAAATTCTTGTTGAGATAGCACCGAAATTTCAAAAAAAAATTGATTTCGGGAAGTTATTTATTTATGGAAAAGTACTGAAAATTGACTGTCAATGTTGTTGAATAATACTGATTGCTTATAGCATGTTATCTCAACTTGTTCGATTCGCTCGACGTGTATGTAACGACATACTCGATTTTAACAAAAGAAAAATGATTACACTATTCGTAAATATGAATCAACATACCTTCAGGTATTTCACATTCATTTTTTATGGTAATATTCTATATAATGCACAAAAAAGTCGACATTCACCCCAAAAGCTAACTAATCCTTTAAACTTGCTTATTAAGAAAGGTTATTGTTATGATACTGTTGTAAGTTCATTAAAATGACATATTTTGGTATTAATATTGATTTACTCATAGGGTCTTTGCATTGGAAATAAACACATTTATTCTAAAACCATTCGTTGGCATGATACGGGTTATGTTATTCTCATATATTTTATGATGGTATGATTCTAAACCCTAACGGGGAGGATTATGCTTAATTTTCATATGACGAAGACATTATATTTTAATCAGTTTAATTTAGGTCTGGAGCTGGCATGTCAGTAACCACTAGAAGTCCTTTGTTAATTTATGTATCATTATCATTTTGCTAAGTTTTATAAGTTACCTTTTCTGACATCAGACTCAGACTTCTTCTAAACTGAGGTTTACTAAAGGTACTCATGTGTGTTTGTTTATTCTACGTTGGAACGACAAAATTATTTTATATTTCTTCCTGTGTGACGTTTACATTCTGACGTCAAACATGCGACTTTACACTAAGAGTCGATGTGAATGCAGTCACAGGACTTCAAATATTTCAATCCTTTATCGGTTGATTTAAAATACATATATCAGAAAGCAAGGAATGTGGTTGTTAAATTTGATAGATGCTTTTTGTGCGTCTTTGTTAAATATTTATTTGTTTTTGTTCTAATTGAGATTGTGACACGGTGATGACTGCTGTACCTCTATTTTGACAATTTTACCTATTGTGTCTGTTTTGTTCACGCATCGTTGTAAATATAATGGAATTTGATGTGACTGTCATATAAGTGAGAGGTTTGGTGCTATAAAACCAGGTTCAATCCACCATTTTTGACATTTAAAAATGCCTGTACTGAGTCTGGAATATGACAGGTGTTATCCATTTGTTTGATGTGTTTTATCATTTGATTTTGCAATTTGATTACGAACTTTCCGTTTTGAATTTTCCTCGGAGTTCAGTATTTTTGTGATTTTACTTTTAACTGTAGGTACATGTTTAATCCCGCCGAATTTTTGCGCTTGTCCCTATTATCGCTTTGTTGAAGACCCATTGCTGGCTGTCGGCTGTTTTCTGCTGTTTGATAGGGCTGTTGTCTCTTATACATATTCCCCATTTCCATTCTAAATTTTAATGTTTTTTAAATATCTGTCTAGGACAAAAGTCCGAGTTGAAACGGCATTTCTCAAAATAAAAAAGCAGATTTGTTTTTATGTTTAGCACAGCTTGATACAGTTCAAGAGGTGATGCAACGATTTTACAGAAGTTTAATATATGCTTAGGAATCCAATTGTTTGGGATTAGTGGTAGTACATATGTACTTCGCTTTGTTGTGTAAAAGATTAAAGACGTGTATAGATTTCAACTGTTTACTATTCTGCCTGAAGACGTTATGATACAAAGACGTAATAAACATGTGACGTTACAATACGTTACGTTAACAACAAGTAAGTGTCTCTGTATTGCGGTTAATTCGTAACACTCCGACCACAGGAAAATGAAAAGGAAAAAACTTAATAAATAAAATTGAAAATTTCAAACATTCACAATGAATAAGAATCACTTAAAAGTTCATATATATATATAAAGAAATTGAATTTACCCAACAGTCTCTATGTAAATCACAAACATGAGATCGACGAAATTTGGTAGCATTTACAATATCGAAATGTTCATTAGAAACTTCCAGTCAATGAGTATATTTGATCAATCGGACGATTTGTTAATCCGTTTTTTCCTTGATCGGCTACTGTGTAATTTCTGTATTTCTGATTCCGTGTTTAGTCTAATGATAATTCTCGATGTTATGTTATCGGTTATGTTATAGTTCCTCGGTAGCTCAGGCAAATTTTCTCTACATGGTATTGTTGTGATATAGTGAGTGTCGCGATGTGATATAGTTGACTCGTATGTCTCGTAGTAGTGTTTGTCCTTTTTTGTAGATTCATCACGCGTAACTCCTGTAGATTCCAATTTCCAACTTAGCTCCAGATCTGTCTCTTCCTTCTTGTGTTGTACCAATACATTCAATGTAACAGTTGGTACTGTTGAGTCTTTTATCTTTGGCATTGGTCCAGACAATAAATATCCCAGTTTTGACTTAACTGCAGTGGGACCCATTCCTCGTAGTATATCGTTTACGACGATGTCCCAGTAGTAATCTGCTCCAATCAACATAGCTATTTCAAAATGTTTATCCTTACTCATAGGATGGGCTAATTCTATACCTTGAAGATATGACAATGTTAACGCTTCGTAATGGGTACGATTTGATAGCGGTGCGGCGATTGTTGGTACTATGAGTACTTTCATTGCTAATTTACCTCCATGTATAGTCTCCAAATGAACAACGGCTTTTTCTAGGTTTTTTACATTACGATTAGTTTCTCCAAAGGCAGCAAGACTGACTTTAGTTTCTCCACAGGGTTTTAGATGTAAATTCCGTGCTAGATCCTGGGTGATAAACGATTTTTGTGACCCTTCATCTAATAGAATATTTGTTAAAATAGTACTATTACCTACTGAAACTTGTGATACTGCTGTTTTCAAGAGTACATCGATTTTCTGTTTTACGGTATTTTCATACGAGGTGTAAACTGTAGCTGTATGTGTTTCTACTTCATCATTCATAGTATTTACGGCTGCGCTGGTATGGCTTGTTGTTATGTTCTCTGTGTGTTGTTTGTTATAACATAAGCTAGTGTGATGCTTTCTGTTGCAATAACGACATTTATATTTAGACGTACACTCTGAGATTTTGTGACTTCCAAAGCAGTTAAAACAAAGATTTTTTTGTTTGATAAACGCATAGCGATTTTCATGCGTTGCTACTTTTGTGCACTCTGATGCAAAATGTGGTTCTTGGCAATAAACGCATACTTTTACCTTATTGTTCTGATTTCCTACGTTCTGTTGTAAACTAGTGTTGTAGCTCGGTGTTGCTGCAATATGGAATGGTACGGTAGGTGTCAAAGTATCGGACATTTTGAAATTTCCTGCTTCTTGTACATACATCTCCTTTGATAAAGCTTCACGCAGCGATATTATATTCTATCTATTTTTTCCGTGTTCCCGTGTTAAGTTTTTCTTCATTTCTGCGGGTAGTTTCCCGAAAATTATGGGTACAAGAAGGGATCCCTATGTGTCTTGCGTCTGACCTAGAGATTCAAGTCCCCTAATGTTGGCTTCTAATCTGTCGTAAAATGACTTAATGCTACTGAGGGTAAATGACGGACTTGGTAAATCAAGAAGATTTTGCATGTGTCCGTTGATAATTTTCTGTTGCTGACCGTAACGCTCCTTTAGTAAAATTGATTGCCTGGTTATAGTTTGCGTTGGTGAGGGCTAACCCTGTGATACACTGTGCTGCTTCGTATTGGAGTTGTGAATTTGAATAGCTAAACTTTTGTATGTTTGTAAGAGCAGGCCGGGTTGTGGTGTACGGTTGATTCAAACGAATGTAATGTAAAATATCTCCCGAAAATGAAGGCAAGTCAAACTTTGGTAGTCTGTGATAGAAATTCGGAGAAGGATTATAAATAGCGTTTGCTCCGTGATTTACAAAAGTGTTTTGAATAGCATCCTGTGCCTGATTTGTATTGTGATTAATATTGCTACTTGTTGGAAGTGTTGGCATATGTGCTGCTGGACCTTGATTTAAAAAATCACTCACCGAAGGTTGAAGAACGCTAGCTCCTGAGTTTGATGTTATGTCCTTGAATTTATGAATAGACACTTCCAAATTTAAATTGAATTCATCACTGTCGAAAGTTTCTGATTCCATGTCTCCGACTTCTGATCCATCTAAAATCTGTGTATCCATATTTTCGAGTAATGTCCTCTTCTCCACCAGTGTTTCTGTGGCTGCTGATAGTTCTTGAATTTCAATGTCATTATCTGCAATTTTCTTTTTGGTCCTGGTGGTAAGTCTTGTGACGGCGCTTCTGTGTCCACCACGAATTGCTTTCAGTTTCTTTATAAGTCACGGCACCAATGTTTGGGATTAGTGGTAGTACTTCGCTTTGTTGTGTAAAAGATTAAAGACGTGTATAGATTTCAACTGTTTACTTTCTGCCTGAAGACGTTATGATACAAAGACGTAATAAACATGTGACGTTACAATACGTTACGATAACAACAAGTAAGTGTCTCTGTATTGCGGTTAATTCGTAACACCCATAGAGGGAAAATAAAACTGTAATACCAATTTTTTAGACTTTTCATTGTTGGGCTAAATTAACTTTTAGACGAAGTATATGAAATGAGAATTAAGCTCTGTTTAAACTTGATATAGATAGAGTAAAGCTGTGATAGTGGTAATATTTTCACATATTCAGACGTGTGTGAAGAAAACCTTAAAATACCATACCGCTAGATAAGATAAAAATCATTAAATAATAAACATAATGGGTACGGGCTGGTAGAAGTACGAGTAGCTAATTATAGTGTACGAATTGGTTGAGTACGATTTAGCAAAGTTGCGAGTTGTCGTGTACTCATGTATTTTACCCTTTTTTATAGCTGTCATATGGTTTACCAGGCACAACTCAGTTGATCTCAATAAAGTAAAAGCTATAACGCATATTAGTCCGTTTAGAGTATATTAGTTGATATTTTTTTAGAAGTAAAGTATATTGCATGTTACTACGTAGGAAACGTTTTCTATGATGATTTGATTTACAACCACTTGGTCGATGCTACTGCTGGTGAAGTTTTTATTCCCCGAGTGTCTCACAAGCCCAATTTTCAGCACTTCTGTGTTGACATTAATAATAATTGATATGGTCATAATTATAAATTAATTGTTTATAAAAATACTAAGGCTTTTCTACCTCAGGAATAGATTACCTTAGCTGTATCTGGCAAAACTTTTAGGAATTGGTAGCCCTCAATGCTCTTCAGCTTGGTACTTTATTCGAGTGTCACTGATGATTCTGTTTGTAGACGAAACACGCGTCTGGTGTAAATACAAAATTTCAATCCTGGTACCTATAATGCGTTTGTTCACCTTGTCGAAACACTAGATTTAATGCATTTTTGAGTTCATGCGATTGTCCCTGTTTCTGTTTGTAACCTTGATGGGCATCTTTCTAAACTATTTACGAGATTTGAACATAAGGAAACTTTGGTGTGTAGTTAAATATACTAAAGCGACTTTTCACTGCACGATTTTCTGAACTAATGACATTCACAAGACAATTATGGTATCATTTGCAATCACTCCTTTTCGTGTAACAAATACCCACTAATTCTAATTGAAATTTCAATTACATCGTTGCTTATATTTTCTTAAAAAATCCCGAAATTACTAAAAACTTGTAGCTTTATCTGAATCGATCAAAGCTTTTTTAACACATACATTTGCGCATACATAATCTTCCACATTAAATGAACTCGCATTTAAAGACGAACTTCCGTAATTATCGCAATGGATACTAATTGTGCAATCTACTGGTCGGCATGTATTTTACTCATATGAATCAGTGAGTGCTTGAAAAATACACTACAAACCAGTAAAGTCTGAAATGGCCTATATCTGAACTCGACTGTACTGATTTTTACTTGACCAGTCTGAATTGGTCTGAGTTTTACTCGACATTACTTGACCTCAGTCTTAATCATACTCGACTGTACTGATTTGTACTTGACCCTTATCTTTGTCATTGAAAATAGTCTGAACTATTACTCGACCAGTCTGAAACAGTCTTATTCCATATGACCTAATTTTTCTGTCTTAATCATACTCGACCAAAGGTCTGAACAATACTTGACCAGTCTGAACCATACTTGACCAGTCTGAACCATACTTGACCAATTAACTTCCACATTTTTTTTTTAATTTACTGTTAGAATAAATTTCTTTTTTTTTTCTGACATGACAGCCACACTAGAATAAAGATATATATTAACATGGATTTTTACATCTTTTCATAATTCTCAGATTTATCAAACAGAGATAGTTAAATCAAATTATCTTATATAATAATTTAGGTGCTTCTTTTTTTTTATTTTCCTAACTTCCCAAATAAAAACAACATAGGTTTCATGGTTACATACAATAGTTATAATTATCTTTTTAATGAGGTAACAGCAGCCTACAAAATCACTTAAATCGTTTAACCTCAATTAGAAATATATCTGTTATTATAATTTGGGATATTCTATAGATAATGTATATCAAATTGAAAAAAGAATTAAAAAAAAATTAAAGAAAATAATAAAATTGATTAGTGATGATGTATAAATTAATACCTCCTGCTTGGGGCAAACTCATTAAACCGACCTCACCTGGTCAGAGAGTATTAAATTCTAAATAACATTCATCCAAAGTTGCAACATCCTGTTAAACTTAAATCGCAAGGCCTTTTGAATTCGCTAGATAAATAAAACACGAGTTTAAAAATAGGGCTTTCTTTTTACCTGTAAAACACATTTGTACTGAGGTAATAAAACCTCATTAAAGTGCTTCTTGTATGTCAAGTATTTAATGTTGACAAAAATTATTTAAATTTAATTGAAATAAATAAATGTTTTATACTGCAACTTTGGAACACATTTCCTTTTTTAAAAGATTATCAAGGATTGCTATGGAAGTTCTAATAATATCAAGATTATATTAAATTCTTGGTTTTACAAAACAAAGGTGTAATTTTTTTGATTTATTAAGTTGTTTTATATTTCATTTTATATATAATTATTTAAAATAAGAATATTCACTGCATTATTAATTTAACACAACTGACACTATAAATGTATTTACTAGACTGAATTTTTTTAGTAACCATAAAATATATATGAAACATTAAAAAAAATTGAACAACATTGAAACCATAATATTTATCAAAGGTACCAGAATTATAATTTCGTACGCCAGACGCGCGTTTCGTCTACATAAGACTCGTCAGTGACGCTCATATCAAAATAGTTATAAAGCCAAACAAATACAAAGTTGAAGAGCATTGAGGATCCAAAATTCTAAAACGTTGTGCCAAATACGGCTAAGGTAATCTATGCCTGGGATAAGAAAATCCTTAGTTTTTCGAAAAATTCAAAGTTTTGTAAACAGGATTTTATAAAAATGACCACATAATTGATATGCATGTCAACACCGAAGTGCTGACTACTTGGCTGGTGTTACCCTCGGGGACGACAAGTCCACCAGCAGTGGTATCGACCCGTTAGTAAAAACAGTTATCAAAGGTATAAGGATTATAATTTAGTACGCCAGACGCGTCATAAGACTCATCAGTGACGCTAATATCAAAAAAGTTATAAAGCCAAACCAGTTTAAAATTGTTGTTCAAATTTCTAGCAAGGGGGCAAAAGCTGTTGTTAAAAACAGTTCCTCAATTGATGAAATACAATAGATAAGTACAAAAAAATAGGTATTGGTTGGTTAAGACTTGGTTGAGTATGGTTCAGACTAGGTCGAGTATGGTTCAGACTAGGTCGAGTATGGGTCAGACTAGGTCGAGCATGGTTCAGACTAGGTCGAGCATGGTTCAGACACATTAATAATGATTAAGCACTGGTCGAGTACAAGTTCAGACTATTACGTATGGTTCAGACTACAGTCAGGTATAATCTGGTAAATTTCAGACCAATTCAGACTGGTCGAGTAAAATTCAGTACAGTCTAGTACAGACATAGCCCATTTCAGACTTTTACTGGTTTGTAGTGATATATATACATATTTATCATATACTTAGCATTAATATGATAGCTTTTGCATATGTGTAATGAACGGAAGAACACAGCCATAATTTCACGACCGGGTTGGTAACCTATATCAGTGGCCTCTCGTACAAAAATGGCCTCTCGTGCAAAAACCCATGACAGTGCTTATCGTGCAAGTTACTTCCAGTATTTCTGGTATCGTTTGTTTACTTTAATATTGTAGCGTCATACATTTTTTATTCTGACGTCCAAAATTTACGGGAACTTTTGTGATGTTCGGTAATGGCGGGCAAATAGCAATAAAGTGTATTTGATACAGTGGTAAATTGTTTGTACAAAACCATCTGTAATTGAAAAACAGATGTAAACATCCTTAAATTCAATGATATAGATTTTCAAAATGATGATAGTTTAGTACTTTCAGATATGGATCTACAGGAAGTAACACTTGTTAAAGGACATTGACAATTATGAATCATTTTTATAAAGTTTTTTACTGTTTTATCCATATAACTATTTCTGTGACTGTATCTTGTATTAATTTGTAGGATCCTTTACAATAGATAATCCAGCTGGTTTGTAACAATTCCATCTTCATGCTTTATATATCATGTACTGTATTGTCAGCCTTGTATCACTATCAGTGCTGGTGATCCGATGGATAAATCTGTTGTAGAGTTGTCACTGGTTCAGACGTACTTATACATATAACTATTTCTGTGACCGTATCTTGCATTAATTTGTATGATCCTTAACAATAGATAATTCAGCTGTTCTGTAACAATTCCAGGTCATGCCTTATATACCATGTACTGTATATTGACGCTAGATTAAAACTGACGAGGAAAGGTAACACCCGGACACCGAATGCTTTATTATTGTAAAGCCAAGGTGGTCGTGTGGCCTGCGTGTCGGATACAGTGCAAGGCGATTTGGTGTCACGATATCTCAGTAGCATGAATTTGAATCCCGGCGAGGGAAGAGCAAAATAAATTGTATGGTCACTGTTAGATATTTTTAAAGTAGTAGTCTTGTTATGTTTTTACTGCAAGTATATTTATTGAAAGAAATTATTTGAGAAACCGATAACATTTGTTGTTTACTGTAGCTTTAAGGAAATACGATACAGTAGCAGGGGCAGATAATAACGTTTTCAAAACTGTTCGTGTTGTTTTCGCGACGTTGGTAACCAGAACGTTGTAATTTCGCGATGTTTATAATAAGAACGTTAACATTTCGCGACGTCGCTTTAAAAGAAGTCATATTTCGCGGAATATTCACTGACGTCATTTCGGTTGCGCGAATTTAAAAAAAGTACCTGCTAAAAAAGTGGCCATTTCTTAAAGACGGAGAAATCCGCCGAAAAGCAGTGAGATTAAAGGAAATACTTGAAATGAACAAAAATAAATCAAATACAATTTTGCATAACGAAATTGAAGAAATAGTGATAGACACAGAAGAGAGTATTGACAGTATAACATGGAAAGACGCAAGAAGATTTGTGGAGCTTTTTAGTCTGGTACTGAATGACTGTCAAAACTGCACGGCCCAGCGGAATCTGCTCAACGTAGAGAAAGAAAAATTGCAAGGAATTGGGGTCTATCTTACTATTCGTTGCTTAAACTGTAACATGTTGAAAAACATTTTACCAATAACACAATTCGGAACAAAACGACCTGCAATAGCTAATTATGAGTATTGGTAGCTGCTTAACGTCCAGCGGCAAATATTTAATTGCACATTTATGACATCCAAATGTTATTTTAATGAAACTTAAAGAAATGAGAAAACGTATGAAACCGTGATAAATGAGAAAAAAGTAACAAAATCTATATCGCGTAGGGTGGCCGAATCGGGCCGGGTCTGGTGTTGAAATCCATACACAAAAGTCATTACTACGGCGTGTTGTACAGCTGTGAAATATTTTTCATGACGAGAACAGTTATTTTTATTTATTGATAATAAATTCGAATTTTGAAAAACGTCAGAATCAAAATAGTTAAGTTTGTGTCTTTTTTTTCTTTTCTTGTTAAGCATTTGGCAGCCTCCAAATTTTACGGAGAATTGTCATTGTAAGGCCAAATTTAACAGACTATCAATGAAATAACAAAACCGACTTCATGTGAGAGACCCTCCTTGGTGGACAAATTAAGGTCGTATAACACCCCTATTCAGAAAATAAAATAATAAATAAAGAGAGTGTATCATCCTGTTCTGGATTTACCGATTTTAATTGATATTTTAAAAACATATAATATTGTATGTGTATGTAGAAAAACTGTAAATAAAAGTCCGTTAAAAAGATTTCAAAAAATATATTGGTGTCGTTTTTGGTTTGAATTTAAGCAAAATATTACCAATAGATGCAGAATTGTCACACGTTAGTTTGTTTAATTGGTTGTATTCTTTTTGTATATGAAACTGGATGTAATAGACCAAAACAAGAAAACGCCCGTATTTTTCAATATAGCTCTACTTCTAGACAAACAAGTACGCCAGTATTCATACGTATACGCCGTAAAAAAGGTCATGTAACTTATCTATTGATAAAGACATCGTTCAATATTATTCTCTTATACCGGCTGCTGTCCTTCTTATGAAATATTATATTACAACTTCATTTTCGGTCGATTGAGGCAATAATGGCACGAGTTAAATTGCACGAAACAGCTCTTATTATAAAACAAGAAGTACTGCTTATAATTTAAATTTGAAAGATGATTATCTTTTGAATGTAAAAAAAAATTCAAAGTACGTCGGGACCTTTTAAAGTTGACGATACGGTATCGGTTTTGTCATTGTTGAAGGTTATACTGTTGTCAATTTATGGTATCGCCTCACTTAATTTATAGTTGGTTCACATTTTGTCATGTCAATAATGTTGTCTGATTCCTCTTACAGTATACATGAAGCAATTTAGAACTAATGTCGGACGGAGATGCACCTTTATACTTCTATCAGATTTTCTTTTTTGCCGTAATCTGACAAAGCAATCTGCTAGAATCCTTTTTATAGTCTTTTTTTTTATCATGAAAAGGTTCCTGTCCAAATTTCGTTTCGTAAATGTTTAACACAAATGTTTTTCCATTTTATGATTAACCATCTTATAAATTTTTATGATAAGTATCAACGCTTTGAAAAACACCTGCATATACTTGACAGCGAACTCGTGTACGGCGGGAATGATTACACCACGTTGTTGCGATTAAAACTTAATTTAACGTAATTTATCACCATACTGACAGACGTCGTAAAAAATTAAGGTATATAGCTTTTATTGAAAAAACAAGCACATGGACCTCATTTTTTTTTGCAATCAATCAAGTACTGTTTCAAGAACACTCCGCCAAAATTTCAGGAAAAAATCAACGATCAAATGTTTTCTGCACTTCCGATTAGACGCAACAATATGGTCAATTTCTTTATTTCGGATATAGCAATCTAAATGCGGAACATGATGATTTGATTTAACCTTAAACTTGTTTCAGCATGTTGATGCCATGGATCAAGGGAATATTTTACAAAAAAAACGGTTAAGTTATGACTTTTCGTTCAAAAGTATTGTTACTTTCTTTAAAAGTCATAATTTATGAAATTTCAGGGATTTTCTTCCAAATATGCAAATTTCGAACCAAATTATCTCAAAAAGTAAGTCATGAAGGTACTTTTTTCTTTGCATATTTGAAAAGTACACATTAAAATTTACCTTCTATCAAAATTTTAGCAAAAAATCAACGAGGGATCTCTACTGTATCGTATGCCCTTAATACAATTCCTCTCGATAATGAGTTTAAAGTTACAGACATCAACTAATTATTATTATTCACTCATGTAAAAATTTACTTTTTCATATTACATTCAGAAGATTTGAATAAGGAAAGTCTAGTTACTGATGCATTTTACCAGTATAAACCAGGTCCCATAGACATATAATTACATTTTCAACTATATATTATATGGTATTCAGGTTTCAGACAGGGTATATATTGTGACATTCCCGGCTTAGATTGTATAGGGATATAAGCCCTAAGCCGGGAATGTCACAGTATATACCCTGTCGGAGACCTGAATTAAACATATATTACTGATTACCCCTGACTTAATGTTATTTTCCAGTGCAGGTATTTCAGTGTTGAATATTCACAAGGCAGCATGTATATTCATTACATGTGTATTGTTACTTTAATATTTAGAGTAATTCATTTAAATGCACCTTTTTTAATCTTGAGAATTTGTTTTCTGTTAAAAAATAGTTTCAAAAAAGTTTTTAGATATCATATGTGTTTCGGCGTATTGCATTTCCGCTAATTTTTCAAAGTCCCAATGCTACGTTTCCTCAAATTTAAAGTATACGTTTCCGCATTTTGTATTTATTACTTTTCCGGAAATTTACCTGGTAAATAATAAATAATTGAATATATATTGACTTGAAAAATGTTGCTATGTCCTTATACAGAGACAGTTGAAAGCAGTTTCCAAAATTACCTAAATGTAGATTAGAAATTCACGAGACATTAAGACAAATAGATTTGAACACTAACAAAATTGAAACTTATTTTAACTTTTAATTAGTCAATGATTTTGATTCGGGAATCGTTATACTTTCATGTTTCACCATCTTGGTATGTCTATGTAATGAAATGACTAATATTTGCATAGATGGCACATTTAAATCCTGTCCGAAATTCTTCTACCAACTCAGTTTATTCGATACATGGATGTAAAAATGGTAACTACATTCGTCTTGTATTTGCGTTACTTCCACTTAAATCCGAGGAATGTTACACGAAACTGTTGGATCGGCTTATTGATGTGTGCACTACCCGAAGAATAACTCTCCAGCCCGATGACTTTGAATGTGTAATGCATACTGCTGTTACGAAAACACGAATAGTGCCGAGTCTTTTCATGCCCACTTGAACGAGCAGTTTTACGCTAGCCATCCTAACATTTTTTGTTTGTTTTTGTCGATGTGTTATTGAAACTGCAAACAACATCTTACATAAAGATGAGAACTCTAACTGTAAAAGCACCCGTTTGGAAATGTGAAAAGGAGAAGATGGACTTCCTTAAGTTCTTGAACAAAATACAAAACTTGTAAACGGTGAATGTACTACTGTGGACTTTGTGCGGCGTGTTGGCTACAAATATTCTGCCGGAACTGACTTATGAACTCATATCAAGATATTTCTCATTAGTGCTGACTTTTGAACATACGTTTTCATAGATTTAAATGATGAAGTTTACTTGCATGTTATGATGACCTTTGACTTACTTAATATTTATTTTATATTATGGCTTTGCTTTCGATCAACAGGTATTCCTCAATTATTTGCGGAAAAAGCAATAATTTATCTTTTCCGGAATAGTTACTTTTTTCCGGAAAAGTAAGATATTTATTTGCGGAAACGTAAACTTTTTTTTCCGGAA
Source organism: Mytilus edulis (assembly GCA_019925275.1). NCBI lineage: Eukaryota > Metazoa > Mollusca > Bivalvia > Mytilida > Mytilidae > Mytilus > Mytilus edulis. Next base: position 111,505,007 of record CM034350.1, on the reverse strand, counting down.
ACGTCATCTTTTTTTTCCGGAAGAGTAATGCCAATTTGCGGATACGTAAAACGCCGATGTGTTTGTATGTGTGTGTGGCTTTGTTTTTTACCCATAGGCAACACAAAGAAAAAAAACCAACCTGATATGTTCGGCATACGTGATGGATTTTGTAATTTGCTGTGAACATAATTTTATCGTTTACGTAATAATTAATAAAAACACTTTTATAATCCTGGTACCTTTGATAACTATTAACATTAAAATTAAGTATTAAAAGTGTAAATTGCGTGATTTTGTATTAAAAATGTATTATTGACTGAAGGACGTCATTATTATCCCTCTGTGAGACTCTGACATTCCTAAATGTTCTGTGTAGCTTTTGACTACGTCACAAAGTAACCGTTGTTATGATGACGTTTTTGAGGTTCCAATTGGGGAAAAAAACGTCGTATATACCCCGGCAGTTTCCTGAATATATACTGACATCTCTGTGTTGTTATCCAATCACAAACATCGACACATTTGTAATCCGTAATATATTGTGTTATGTCAGTTTTGAATGTATTTTTCTACTGGCTGACTTTTTTGTAATATCTTTAACAGAGTTTAGTTTCCAATTGAAGTTCAGGACTATACGCACGTGACATTCTGTGTCAACCATCTTTTTTAAAGCAGTAAGGTCAGAATATTTTTGCTTCGTTGATTTTAACACACTGTTCTCAGAGTATTGTCTGATTAACTATATTTTTACAAGTCTGTGTTTAAATTTCAGTATTTATGCATTTGCATGAGTTATCAGTTATTGACAGCTAGTCATTCATTGTGCACTTTAAACTATTACAGATATACATGCTTCAATATCATTATCAGTAATATAATAGTGGTAGGTGATTGAAGATGGGAGGTTGGCTCTCAGGTAAATTTTATTATACCATTTTTAAGATATGAGTCAATTTGTCTGTCTTTATATTCTAAATAAATGAATCTTAATCAAATCCGCTGTAAATATATTTAGAATAAAATTGAGAATTGAAATGGGGAATTTGTCAAGCGACAACAACCCGACCATAGAGCAGACAACAGCCGAAGGCCACCAATAGGTCTTCAATGTAGCGAGAAATTCCCGCACCCGGAGGCTGTCCCCTAAACAAACATGTATACTAGTTGAGTGATAATGGACGTCATACTAAACTCCGAAATATACGCAAGAAACTAAAATTAAAAATCATACAAGACTAACATAGGCCAGAGGCTCCTGACTTGGGACAGGCACAAAATACATGTTTTAGTTTAATTGTTCATTCATTCGGACATCATATTATTACATTTTTTCGGTAGTCACTATACGTGAAAATTAGATATCTTATAATATACGATGTTCTAACCTACTTGATCGATTAATAATGAGAAATAAAGTAAAACCGTTTGTCATTTGTCATGAGCAATCGACAGATACCACAAATGTATAAATAATAACACCTTTATAGTGTAGATTTTGTTTCTGGAATTAACTCATAAGTTAGATAGTTACTAACGAACAGATTTTTTTTTTAAAAGGACACCAGTTACATTTATTATCACCAATAATAGTTATCATAGGTACCAGGCTTATAATTTGCTACGTCATGAGCGCGTAAGATGTGGTGTGAGTGCCAATGAGACAACTCTCTATCCAAATAACAATTTATAAATAGCATGCATTAAATACAATCTTGATGACAAATGCTGAACCAATTCAAGCGATAGCACTTAAACACGTTTTCTATAACAAAAATATACATTTCATGTGACAGCAGTTAGTATTACAATTAGCGTTAAAGAGCAATGGTATTTCTACCACCTCTCATTAACAATGTAAAATATGTTTTTACATGAAATCAAATTTTTGAATAAATTACACAAAAATGTATATGTTCCGGACCATATGAGTATCTGGACCATACGCGTATGGTCATGACCATATGGGTATACTCATATGGTCCGACCATATGAGTATATACTCGTTTGGTTATAAACGGGCCGGACCATATGAGTATTTGGACCATATAGGTATTTTACAAATATGTACAAGAAACGTTGAAATTATACAATAAACTTTACCATAAAAAAACACAACCTTGGTAACATGAAAATAGATTAATTTTATAATTCAAAGGTTACATGATTATACATAAACACTACATATTGAAGCCACAGTTACACGAGTTAGTTATCATCACTTATTGTGTTCTTGCAAATAGTTTTAGGATGGCATTTGCTACCACACGGTACCATTGCTTTTCTGCATTTGCACGTTCTAGTGGTGCATGAACCTTTGCAATTACACCGTTTGCTAGCAAGGGAAAAGCTAGCCTTCTTAGTAGCTGCGTGCAGAGATATTGAGGTTGTGGACCACTCTGATGTGTCTACGGTGTTATGCAGAAGTTCTAGATCACCAATATCATAATAAGATTGCAATATACCATATTGACAGGACAACTTAAATAAAGTTTGGTCTTTGCCGTTGACGTCATCTACTTTGCATAATAAACGTGGAAAATCACCAGACGCCCTATCAACTACCGGTATACGCACAGTAACAAAACAGCCTTTTACGATATGGGCATTCGATTTTGTCATCTTCTTATTGTACTTACGCATGGTGTTTTGAACAGAGTGTTTATAATTTTTCTCCACTATTTGCCTTATTTTGTCATGTGTTGAGTCGACACTTGTCAACGACAATGTTTCTGATACTGTATCAGTTTCTTCTGTCAAAAGATCATGCAGGATTATGCAATCAATATCTGCCTCTATATCAAGCCGCCTACGTTTTGCAACAGAATCATGATCCGTCTGTGAGTCATTGTCCGTCTGTGAGTCTATGTCTGTATGTGCGTCATTATCCGTCTGTGAATCATTGTCTATCTGTGAGTCTATGTCTTTCTGTGCGTCAATGTCGTGGTGTGAATCATTGTCCGTCTGTAGGTCTATGTCGGTCTGTGAGTCATTGTCCGTCTGTAAGTCTATGTCGGTCTGTGAGTCAATGTCAATATTAAAAACCATATAAGATGCGATGACAGCAATTAAAAACAAAAACACATATAGGAAAATTCTGAATATTGCGCTGCTAAAGAACTGCTAATGCTGATTTATGTAAAGATTAAAAATTAATCAAAGCCATAATATGTAGAATTCTAACCTCTTTTGTTGGAACACACAGCTCATTCTCTAAACCTAAAACGGCACAAGTTACAAGTTGGAATCCTTTGTCTTTGACATATTGCCGAAATCTGGGTGTATCTGTTTTCTGTCCGTCTTTAGTGTCAATTATAAGACTCTTTATCCTTTCAACCTTTTCATCAGTTAGTAAAACAGTTGACTTCTTTTGTAAAAGTTCATTCAGAAATATTTGAAAGTTATCTTCCCAAGACGACATATTGCCATTCACTTGTAACAATAAATCGGTAATGACCATAGGACTGGTATAAAATGTGTTTACTATAGTATTGACCAGTGAGTAAAATTTACTATATGAAACTGTTTATTTTTATTAAGATAATTGTTTAATTAATTAATTAATCGACCTTTGATAGCGTCTTCTCAATGACGTGACAACTAGAAAGATCATACCTTATTAAAAGTAAAGTCTTAACAGTAAACGTGTTAATTACCCCGACCATACGCGTATGGTCGGACCATACACGTATGGTCGAACCATATGAGTATATACCCATATGGTCATGACCATACGCGTATGGTCCAAATACTCATATGGTCCGGAACATATATAAACCACACAATGAGATATAAAAGTGTCAGGTGATAATTGTTATATTCTTATTTTAAAAGTTGTCGTCGATTTAATAATAAAAAAAGCGTAAATATATGAAACGAACATGGGTTTTTATTTAAGACTGAAATTGTATTCTTCTTTTTTATCACATCAACATCGTACAATAGCCTCCAATATTTTTTGCTTTGCTAAAAAATTGTAGTAGTTGTAAGCCCTTGTTAAGATTAAAAACATGCTATTTTACGGTCATAAACTTCAACAGAATACACGAAACGATTGGAAAACATTTTCATAGTTCAACTACAATTAATCAATTATACACTTCTTCATAGCATTTATAAAGATTCACAATACAAAGTTAGATTAAAGGAATAGTATAACAGAATAATGAACTATTGTCAAACCTATAATGAAATTTCAAACCTGTACTTTTGGGGGAGGAAAATTATTCAGAGATAGCAAGTGCGACCCAAATATGTTAGACATTGACAGATAATCTGAATGGACTTAAGCTTTTCGGTCATGTATACATAAGATAATTCATAATCTACTGTGTACAATGAACAAATGGGTTTCTAATCTTTCCTAAGTCGTTGATAATTTATCCTCTCCTTAACCAAATAAGATGTTGTAACAGTTGTCAAAGTCATTATCAAAATATTTTGTTTTGTTGTGTATTTTTTTTGGGGGGGGGGGGGGGGCAAAATCAATATTTTTGAATTGCTAACAAAAGACAAGGTAATTGACAGCATAACTAGAAAACCAACATATTCATAAAGTGGTCATTTTAGAAAATCTTAAAATCTACACTTCTCTCGTTTGATATATTCACACAAAAAATAAAATAATGTTATAACTATTGAAGGTTAATAAAAAAAATTGTTTTTAACATATTTCTGACGTTTTTTCCTCGCCATTCTCAAAGTAGGTCTTTCAAAATCATTATGATATCGTATATTCAACAAGCTGTCTCCATTAGATGTGGAAATTTAAACTTTATGAGATCTGCTGCAAAGCTTCAAATTCGATCTTTAACAGAAGTTTTATTAAAAAAATTGGAATCTTAGATACACCTTTCTTGTGTCATTTCCTGAAAATCTTATTTTGTGAAGATTTTCATGGATTTGATAAACATATATTCGGACAATGATTGTTTTTACAACATAGTAGATGGATTGATATTTCAACAGATAATCAGTATGTCAAATGATATGAATAGTTTTGCAACCATACTGGTTGACTTGTTGTTTTGCTCATATGAACCAGAATACGTATAAAACTGTCTCAACAACAAAAAGAAGAAACATATGTTCAATGTTCTTTACTTTCATCGCAAGATATCTTGACGAAGTTCAATGACTCAATAACCTACATTTCAATAAGAACTTGTATCTTATTCAGACAATTGCCAAAAACAAGAAGATAAAAAAACCAGGTCATTTAATTTCACTTTCAGATATGTTGATGATACTTTTAACATTAACAATCCAAACTTTTCTGATTTAATTCCATTGATAACTCCTTAACTTGAAATTTAAGAAACAGCAGAACGGTTTTCTCCGACTTATTCTTAGACCTATACCTCAAATTTGGTATATACAGTCATCTCAATACCAGAATCCATGACAAACGAGACAATTTTGATTTTGAAATTATCAATTTCCCCCACCTTAGTAGCAATATACCAACTTCACCTGCATATGTGATATACAGTTCCCAACATTTTCGGTAATAAAGAACTTGCAGCTCAAATTACGACTATGTTAAACGTCACCAGTGCCTGATCAGAATGTTGATGAACCAAGGTTATGTCAAAGAATGTCTCGTAATTTTTCTAAAAAAAAAACTAAAAAAAAAAATAGGCCATTGGAGGTACAAAGACCTTGTTGATAAATATTCCGTATCAACTTCACAAATAATACACTATGATCTTGAAGTAAAAATTCTGGGTCCTGAGGTTGTTGATCATCTTAATAACGTGTTAAACTGTTCTTTTTTTGTCTTTGTGAATATAACTTTTACTGTTTTGTCTTTATTCATATCAACTTAATGTAGTTGTTCTTGAACATACTGTCATTGTGTTATTGTTCTACGATGATTCTTGAATTGTTGTCTTTCATTTTTACTTGTGTGCTATGTCTATATACCTTATGTTTTTTCTTTTGATACATATGACGTGGCTCTGTACCGATTACTGTGCTATTATAAAACATTTTTGTATTCTTGTCTTTCATGATTGCTAATGTGCTTTGTATTTTTATGTTTCATTAATACATACATGACGGGGCTCTGTACTTATACATCCCGTCATTGTGTTAGTGTACTTTGGTAAGTTGTTTTTGCTTTGATATTTTCTTAGGTTAAACAATGCAACATTGCAATTTTGAGGAGTGGGAGAGGGAGTTGGAGCACATTTTTAGTTTAGTTTTTAGGGGCATTTATTTCTTCTGACTACCCTATATATAGGATATTTTGTAGAGTTATCTCCTTCCACGTGGTGGTATTATATTTTAACCTATCGTACGTCCCGGAAACCTATATATCTCAAGAAAATGAAATTTAATAGGTGACGTTGCATGTAGGGTAATGATCCGAAGTTCCAGGACTATTATTTAGATATGCCAAAAAAAAAGGATCCCTACAACGAGTCTTACGTATGATTCGTCAAGCGTACGTACCTTTCGTCAATTTGTAATAAAGCTCTAATATGTTATTGTACTGATTAAATGGGAAGTTTATGGCACCTACAAATTTTCGTGTAATCTTCACCAGATTTTAACTTGTAAATAGTTCGGACTAGGTTAAAAATCAGTGCATACCAATATTTTAAGGACGTTCTACTATGGAATATGTAAATGGGTAAAATAAAAAATAGCTTTATTACTGACGAGTGGGAAAATTACATCTAGAAATTGATAATGAGGGTCAGTTGAAAACAAAACTTTACGACAAAAGAGATGATTTCAGCTTTCCAATTGTGAACTTTCCATTTCTAAGTAGCAACATTCCAGCAGCACCTGCATACGGGGTATGTATCTCCCAATTGATACGATATTCCCGTGCTTGCATTTCCTATCATGATTTTTTTGATAGAGGGTTGCTGTTCACAAGGAAGATATTAAACCAAGAGTTCAAAATGGCGAAACTGAAATCATCCCTTCGTAAATTTTACGGACGCCATCACGAGTTTTCTATGTTGTGTCATGTGTGCTATTGTTTGTCTGTTTGTCTTTTTCATTTTTAGCCATCACGTTGTCAGTTTGTTTTCGATTTATGAGTTTGAATGTCCCTTTGGTATCTTTCGTCCCTCTTTTACAACTGTTCAACTTTAAAAGACGGCGCCACATGTGGAGCAGGATCTGCTTACCCTTCCGTAGCACCTGAGATCACCCCTAGTTTTTTGTGGGGTTCGTGTTGCTTATTCTTTAGTTTTCTATGTTGTGTCATGTGCACTATTGTGTGTCTGTTTGTCTTTTTCATTTTTAGCCATGGCGTTGTCAGTTTATTTATGAGTTTGACTGTCCCTTTGGTATCTTTCGTCCCTCTTTTAAAAGAAAGTCATATGGACAATTTCAGTGTATAAGCTTAGGACATTTGTTTTTGTAGTGACCAGTATTATAACACAATGTTAACTGATGTCCCTTAATTTCTAGCTAGCTTTAAATCCAGGTTTAATCTCCGTTTTCACATAAGGCAATGCCTGTACCAATTTAGGAATATGACTGTTGTTTTCCATACGTTTAATGCGTTTAGGCTTTTGATATTTTTGATATCTTGTTCTTGTTTTATTGGAACTACTGTTGCCTTTATTTAGAAAATAATCAAGGTATCTCCATGGCTACTTCTTGAGAATTTGTAATATAAATTCTTTTTCCATAGGAATTTTCAAATGTTCAGATAGTAGGATCTATTTGTCAAGGAAAAGGTTTTTTTTATTTTCTTTGCTTTTTATTTGGGGAAGGGCGGTTGTTATTGGTTCGAACACATTATACATAACAAAGGCTAAGAACACTGGAACTTGCTACGGTACTATTGATTATATTCAAATACAATAAAATATATAAAGTAAGGGAAAACATCTTTAATGTCTAGCTTTTTTTAGGCAACACTCGAGAGATAGTGAATAATCGCCATCGAGGAGTGCAAAGCAGTTCTACTTTGCCAGGCAAAAGAGAGGCTATCAAAAATAAGATAACTCAAAAGCAAGGGTTGCTGCCTGAACCCTTCTACACAAGGGAGATGTAAGTATTGTATCCATATGAAATCTATCAAAGTGATAAGTTACAGTTTTAGTTTGAGGAAATCCACAATGGCGTTGTGGTCAAACTATATGGACACTAAATACACCATGGTGTTTTACAGACACATATTTATATTGACAGATGAATTAAATGCTTGTATTAGTTATATTGGCCTGACTTAAAATTTACACATTGTGATAATAATTGTTGCAGTTTTCCATTGCTTTTGTGTGAAATAATTCATTAATATATCAATATATAACAACAATAAGTAAATTTTCGCTTTATTTTGTTGTTTTCTTTTATCCCAGAAGTCAGAATTTCTGTGTTATCATTATTTTTCATTGATACGGTCTTAATTGCAATTTAACTAATCACAAAACAAAACGTTCTACCTATGAATTTTAGAAATACTAAGGATGTTTTACCCCAGGTACATATTAACTTATCTGTATTTGTCTAACCTTTCGCAACGACAGGTCCTCAATTTTCTTCAACTTGGTCTTTTTGGGGCTATTTAACTTTCTTGAATCAATGGCCACTAACTAGATTTATTTTAACTCGCTTCTAGCTTACCAAATTCTAAGCCTATGAACTTCAATGAGTTTGAGATTTGTTACATGATAATTCAAAAACTGAAGTATTTAGATACATTCATTGTATTGATAAAATAAAAAGGCATGTTGTCAAGTGTACTAGGTTTCCACTACATGTTTAATCAATAAACAAAACATTGAAGTACTAACGAATGGTATTCGAAGATGATGTAGCTCCGAGATTCGAATGCACTTTACCTTAATGTTTCGAGTGCACTGTAAATTCTAATGATCAATCATTGACTTGTTTAGTTCAAATGCATATGCTGTTTTCCTTATATTTACTACTAACACATTAGGTAAGTAAATGGAGAGCAGGATCATTTGTGCATTTTCACAAGAAAATTTTTTGAAAAATGTTCAATTAATCTATTGGGCTATTCATAAATACTCTAAACTAGTACGCTATGATCATTTCATACAATGCACTTAAGAGCATGTGTATGTTCTTTGAATAAGATGTGAGTAGGTTAATTTGCTTAATTTTCTGAAATAGTTACTGTGTTTGATCATAATTTTCATTTAAATCGTTTTATTCCATTTACAAAACAAATTATCATCAAACTGCTTATTTTGATAGGTTATATAAATTTGGATTTTGAAGATGAATAGATTACCTTATTTTTATTTGGCAAAACTAATGGAATTTTTTGTCATCAATGCTCTTCAACTTCGTACTGTATTTGGCCTTTCAAACATTTTGTTTTGTTTCGAGCAGCGTAACTGATGAGTCTTTCATAGTCGAAACGCGCGTCTGGCTCAAATATATATTTTTTCATCCTTGTATCTATGATGATTTTTTTTTATATAACATTATTTTTAAATAAGATTATATGAGAGTTTGTTTTTTTCAAGCATTGATTCTTGCAAGGAAAAGAGTTCTGTCAAACAGGGTGAGATTCGATATTATTTAATGAATATCTTATCAACATGTAGCAAAACTACGGAATGCTCAAGAAAAATATGTGGGGAGCAAAACAAATCAGTAAGATATTTCCATGGAAATTGAAAAAACCTAATAACAGTTTAAAGAATAGCAAATTATTTAAGGAATAACTGTAATATTTTTTTCTGTCTATGAAGAAATAACATAAAAATGTGGTGCAGACTGAATAATCCGCGTAGCGTGTTATTTTTAAGTGTGCACCACTTTTTGTATGTTATATCGAATAGGCAGAAAAAAACATTACAGTCATTTCTTATAATTTGACTCTTAATTTCATTTTAAACTGAAGCATTCATGAAAAACGTTAATGAAGTCCTGGTCACATGACAAAATTATGACTATTGGATGATAAACAAAACGACGTCAGCCAATCAAAAGACGTGCTACATCCAAAATTAAATTATTGGAATGTATAATCTTTTGTTAAAAATAAAAGATTGTATAATGTAAAATTTATTTATGTATTCCCATATGTTTTTAATAATCTTGCAGTTAGATTTGATATATATACTATTACGGTTAAATTTTTTTAACTGACTGTTTCAACAAGATAACCATGCGAGCCCCTTATGCTTGTTCCTTTAATCAGCATTTTTCTTTACAAAAACATAGTTTTAGACTTTTGTTAGATGAAGTACCTGGTAAATCTACTAAACGCATATAAAACGCTTTGAAAATTGTTCGTGTGTAGCAATGACGTAGAGCGCTTTTGATTGATAAATTGATTTAGATTGACATGAACACGTGACGTTGTTGCAATGATCAAGGACGCTGTAGCCTTATATTTTCGGGCATAACGTCCGCTTGATCTTCAGAAACGAGCAATACTTTTTTAATTTAAAAACAAAGAATTGATAGAAGAAACAACTATATAATAATTAAGAGATGTTCCAAAATATATGACTGTCAGCATTCATTCTTTAAATTATGTTAGACTAGAACTGTTACAATAATTCTTTTCCAAAACTATTGCATAGTAGAACAAGTCCTATCAGTAATTATTCATAAGCCCTCATGAAAACTACACTAGTGACTGGTCTACAAAATTTCTCTTAAATTTTTTCAAGAAAAACAAGAACTATTCCCAACTGTATGAGACCCTATGGAGCTTTAATGTTCACGAGAAATTTATATATATATTTGATTTTTATAAGTAAGTTCACGTGATTTTATCCAAAACTGAAATTTTTGATTACAGTCTTATCAATACTCAGTTATGCAGTAAAACAAGAATGCGTTCATTTTTGTATAGTAGTTGTGTTCTCTTTTTTTTTTATTTCCTTAACCTTTTTTTTTCTTTTCTCCCTCAGAAAGTCCATTGATAAACCTGATGTCCTGAAACATCACCTGAGTATTACCGTTGAGGAAAGAAAAATAAGGGACTGGAAAGAACAAAGAAATTGCGACCTAGAAATAATATGTGGAGAATTCAAAACTAAGGCACATAGCGATGTTTTGTCCAATGTATCTGATTACTTTAAGTCTAGCTCAAATTTCAATAAGCAAGTACGAACAATCTTTTTACATGACAGCTGTATTTTCTCTGAGGCGTTGTGTGATGTCGTAAAATTTGCATATTCTGGGGATCTTGAAATAAATAGAGACGGAATTGAAGGCATTATAGCAACAGCATCTTATCTCCAAGTAAAACTCATATTGGATGAGTGTGAAAAGTTCTTAATCAACAGCGTCGATCAATCCACTGCAATTTCTCTTCTGCAATGTGCTATTAAATACAATCTAAATAATTTGAATGATAATATAGTCCTGTATATATCTGAAAATTTTGATACGTTTGTTGAACAAAATTTGTTCTGCACCCTTTCTAATATGGAGTTCAAGTTCTTGTTGATGCAGAGAAATCTTTCTGTTTTTCGTAAAGGGATTCCAGTAAACAATCCTGAACTGCATATTCTTGAAGCTGTGGGAAAAACAATAACAGCTAACCAAGTTAAAGAAATACCACCTGTAGAAGATATTCTTAGTGCTATTCGTTTTTCGGACATTCTTGACGATGATATCAGTTCTATATATGATATTCATACTGCCTTCCATAATATTGATAGATCCACCTTTACAAATTTACAAGCAATCGACCTCAAAGAAAGGAAATTTTCAAATTCCTCGAAACTTTTAGAAACCACAGAGTGTTATCTACAGACAACTCACTTAAAATCGGAGAAATCTTTCGAGGAAGTTTTAGCTATAAATGATCGCCCAAAAAGGATATGTTTATGGGTTACAAAATGGGAACGCTATACCGTAGTTGGAGGAATTCGAGTGAAATATCAGAGTGGAACTTGTGTACTTCATGGCATCCGACCAAAAGCTAGACATTCCATATTATCGGAACATGAGTTTGACTTAGATGAGGATGAAGTCATAACAAATATAAATCTTAATAGTGGTATGCTTCTAGATAGTATATCTTTCGATACGAATTATGGTCGTACGTATGGACCGTACGGTGGTAATGGTGGATATCCGTCATCTTCGTTGCCTTCACACATACGTGGTTATTTCCATTCTTTCAGGGGAAATGTATTGAAGGGAGAATACTACGATCACTTTATTGCTATTACTGAATGCACATGGGTTGTGTTCACAACACCTATTACGGACAATAACGACAGACCCTGGAAAACAAGGTCGAAATCTGAAGATAACGAACGTTTAACTCGCCTTAAGAAAAACAAGTTCAGGATTAACGTTGAACACGGTAAAACTATGTTAAAGCATTATAACATTAAAACTACGTGCAGGGAAAGGCGATGGAGAACATGTAGAACTTGAAACGTTTGGTGAAAACTACTTATTCTAAATGGAGGTGTCTTGTTGGAATAAAAGAAAAGTATTATATTAAAAGCATTTAGTTGTATCTCAATACGAAGTTGTGCTTGATGAGAAAGGCGAAACAAACAGCCATCTTTGATATAGAATGTTTATTGACAGTATGTCTTTCCACGTTCCCCTATAGTTTTGTCCATCTGATGAGTTAAGCCTTTTTCAATTGAATTTTATAGTTCTTATGTTGTACTGTTACACCTCTGTCCCAGGTAAGGAAGAGGGTTGCAATCCCGCTAACATTTTTAACCCCGTCACATAATGTATGTATGTGCCTGTACCAAGTCAGGAGCCTGTAATTCTGTGGTTGTCGTTTGTTTATGTGTTACATATTTGTTTTTCGTTAATTTTTTTTTTATATATAAGGCCGCTAGTTTTCTCGTTTGAATTGTTTTACATTGTAATTTTGGGCCTTTTATAGCTGACTATGCGGTATGGGCTTTGCTTATAGTTGAAGACCGAACACTTACCCATATTTGTTAATTTCTGTGTCATATTGGTCTCTTGTGTAGAGTCGTCTCATTGGCAATCATACCACATTTTCTTTTTTATATTTCATTGTGAATTATAACACTAAGGATATGTAAAATAGGGCCTCTTTTTACATGATGACGTCTCCATCTAAGTCATTGATAACAAGTTTGCAAAATCACAGTCGACTTCACTGTTAAAAATTAAATGGTGTTTTTTTTTAAGTATCTGTGTTTTGTTCACACATCGTTATCAATATAATGGAATGTAATGCGACTGTCATACAAGTAAGAGGTTTAGCTTGCTATAACACAAGGTTAAATCCACTATGTATAACATGCCTGTACCCAGTAAAGAATATGACAGCTATTATCCATTCGTTTGATGTGCTTTACCTTTTATTTGTCATTTTGGTCTCTTGTGTAGAGTTGTCTCATTGGCAATCATACCACATCTTCTTTTTTATATTTCATTGTGAATTATAACACTAATGATATGTAAAATAGGACCTCTTTTTACATGATGACGTCTCCATCTAAGTCATTGATAACAAGTTTGCACAACCACATTCTACTTTACTGTTAAAAATTAAATGGTGGTTTTTTTTTTTAAGTATATGTGTTTTGTTCACACATCGTTGTCAATATAATGGAATGTAATGCGACTGTCATACAAGTAAGAGGTTTAGCTTGATATAACACAAGGTTACATCCAACATGTATAACATACCTGTACCCAGTAAAGAATATGACAGCTATCATCCATTCGTTTGATGTGCTTTATCTTTTATTTTTGCCTTTTGCCTAGGGACTTTTCGTTAAGAATTTTCCACGGAGTTCGGTAATTTGTTATTTTAATTTTTTTTCAAAATAAGGATAGCACTGCAGTATTTAAACAATCTTGAATTTCAATCTTATCGATTCCAAACTTAATTTGCAATCGTTAAATCTTCATCTGAAGGTGATAACTCTTTAAAAACAGTTCTGTCATTCCGGATCCTTAACCATGGTAGGAAAGTTAAATAACATGTAATTATAGTTTTAGTTGATAATTGATCTTTTCAATGATCTTTACCCACCACAGCTATTTATTTCTATTTGGCACGCTTCGTGCTGCACATTACAATTACAAAGCCTGTGACTGATCAAAATTATCATTATTTTGGCCAATTATATCCATTTGGGTTGTTCACTAACATTAGACTAAGCTTGCTATAAAAAAACGTGTTGACATTAATTTCAATTATATGGTAACTTTTATAAATTATCAGTTTGAAAAAGTATTCTTTTTTTCGAAATACTAAGGATATACTTATCCATGGCATAGATTACCTTAGTCGTATTTTGCACAACATTTTGGAATTTTGGGTCCTCAATGCCCTTCATTTCTATACTTGTTTGGCTCCTTTACTATTTTGATTCGAGCATCACTTGTCAGTCTTTTGAAGACGAAACACACGATTAGCAGATAAGATTATAAGCATAGTATACCTTCCACCTCCAGGAATTGCATACTAGTAAATCAGGAATATGACAGGGCTTTTTTGTTCGTCAATTTGTCTAGATGTAATTTTGTTTACTGTATTTAAAATCTTTGGAACTGGTATTTATGATATGCCATAAGCATATGCAGAGATAGGCGTCCCACACGTTTTAAACCTACCACAATTTGAATGTGCCCAAAGTCAACAATCTGTAATTTAGGCTTAGTTATTTGTTGATGTATACTTTATTTGACTTTCGTTTGTTGATTTGTAATTAAATACGGCCTTAGGTTTTATCGTTTGAAAACTTCTTATTTTTGTGCTTAAATGCTTGTTATTCAGAATAGGTTTTGCTCATTGATGAACACCTACGGTGATGTATAATAGCTTACATCAATGTCATTTTGACTATGGTCAATAATAAACAGTTGTATCGTTGGCAGTTGTACTACAATTTGTTATTTTTATTAAAATAAATTTGGCTATTTATTTTAGGTATTTTTGACATATAGCTCCTCAACAATTTTCGATACTTATACATCTTTGGATTTAAAATGTTTGACTTTGAGCGTTCCGGATGAAGGTAAATCCAGAAAAGCGCTTCGGACGCAAGAAATTATTTAACGTGTTGTTTTCAATTTTTTTTATATAGAACAGTCTTGTATTAACATATATGTATATGCTTCAGTTTCTGCAATACAGTTAATCGCCAGGTAGAATGTTATTCT
Organism: Mytilus edulis; assembly: GCA_019925275.1. Classification (NCBI taxonomy): domain Eukaryota; kingdom Metazoa; phylum Mollusca; class Bivalvia; order Mytilida; family Mytilidae; genus Mytilus; species Mytilus edulis. The sequence goes on along the minus strand of CM034350.1, from coordinate 111,489,941 downwards.
ATAGGCACTAATAATGTCCCTTTTATACCATTATTGATCCTGCTACTCAGTCTGTGTTTGTCTGTAGGCATTTCAATAGAAATATAAAATACGAATAATCACTGTTTGGTTGCTTTTTTCTCATGCTTAAGCAAAACATTTTTTTTTTAGTAATATAACAGATTAATTCCAGGGATATTCAACCGTTTAATGATCGACTTAGATGATCTCAGATGAAATGAAATATATCAAGAATTTAAAATCGATACTTTAAGCCGGAAGAGTATTAGTTAAGGTTCAAAATAGGCTATAAAAATGGAAAGCCATGGAGCTCTTTTTCGAAATACTTGATTTTTTAAAAATGGTGGAAAAAGGCTCGGACTTTTATCTTATATATGCATTGGTACTATTTGGTTCTCAAATTAAAAAAAATTAAGAATCTGCTCAAATTTTGTTGAATGACTTTGTTATGGGCTATTAAGTCTTAAATGAACAGATAAATGCGTGTTAGTGGGCAAAATATTTTACATTGTATCTATCGTACGTGAAAACACCAAGGATTCTGAACATCTGACAAAAAATCAAAACCCTCAACTAAGTACATCCATAATGTTGAAATTATTACATAACTTCTACGTATATACTTGCACTTGTTATAAACAGGTTGTCATCTTGTTTACTTTTACTCCTCAGTTTTCTTTTCCCTTTTACAGATATTTATGATCTAATTCCATTTTTAGTCTTACACTTTCCGAAATACTTTATATCGAAGTAGTTAAATGGGTAAATTTTTGACAACAGTAGTATACCGCTGTTCGAAAGTCATAAATCGGAAAAACAAATCTGGGTTACAAACTAAAGCTGAGGTAAACACATCAACAGGTAACACTCTTTAAAAATATAATTTTTTCTTCAATTGTACATAAATTGACGTCAGTTTTGTACACATTAAATCTCTGGTCAGTTTAGGATCTAGGAGGAGGGGGATTCAGGAGGTAAAACCGCCTTTTTTATAGCATATATTGACGATCAATGCATTTGAATAGGGATATTAGTTGGAACTGACCCTTTATGCTGGGTAATGTCTCCCTTTTTTAAAAAATGGCTGGATCTGTCTTAGCTTTACTAGTCAGAACTGAAACATATTAGTGGCGAATCCAGCCATTTTAAATAGGGGTGGTGTTCTCAGCACACAACAAAAGGGGCGGAGTCGAAAAATGTATCCATTCAAATGCATTGATCACCCAAAATAATTTTTAAAAATGGCTAGATCTTTCCCAGCTAGTCTGGTCAGAACTGATACACTTCAGTGGCGGATCCAGTCATTTTGAGAAAGGAGAGTGGAGTCCAACCATGTCCCCATAAAAATACATTGATCACCCCACAAGAGGGCGATTCCAACCGGGAACCCTCCCCTGGATCCACGACTACACATTACTTGGACCTATGTTATTTAGAGATTGATGCAAAAACAACTCAATGTTCATTAGGTCCCCCTCTTTAGAATGACTGAATCCACCCTGCTTATCCTGGGTGAGGTTTCCCTTTTTAAAATGGCTTGATCTGTCCCAACTAGTCTTATCAGAACTGCAACACATCAGGGGCGGATCCAGCCATTTTTAAAAGGAGGGGTCCAACCAAATCCCCTTTCAAATGTATTGATCATCTAAAAAAGGGGCGGTTCCAAAAGGGAACTCTTCACTGGATCCGCCACTGCACATTACTTAGACCTAGTTAGTTCGGAACATGTGATTACTTAATTTACTTATAAAGTTCCTTATTAAAAAAACATGATTTAAAAGTAAACACGTTGATTATATTTTGCTGTGTGAAATTGGCCTAAATATGAGTGACGGTACAGCCCTTCGATTGGCCCTGAACACATATGTATACTATATGAAGGTTTGTCTATAATTTGGAATCTACATGATACAGATATACTGTTCCCAGATAGACTTTGATCTTAACTATGTATTGTCAATATTGAAAATAAGTTGATCCATCCTTTTAAAAAGTTGTGTTAACGATAATAAATCCATGTTCCCCTCCCCCTTTATATATTTAAAAGGCTACTTTGTATTGCTAAGTCTTTAGTCTTTTATTTTCTATGTCATGATGGGGTACTACTGTTTTTCTGTTCGTTATTTTTTAAATTGCCATGTTGAAGGTCGAACAGTGATATATAGTTCTTAATTTCTGTGTCATTTTGTCACATTTGCAATCAAACCACATCTTCTTATTTTTGTATCTTAATATTCTGAGAAAATGAATCATTATAATACTATTAACAAGATCATTTTAATCTAAATAAACTGATCTTTATAATCTAGGAAAAAAGTAAAATGTCATAAATACCGAAATCTAAGAAAAATTCTAAATAAAATACTTAATCAAATGGCAAAATAAAAGAGCTCAACTACATCAATCGAATGGATAACAACAGTTATATTCCTGGCCTGGTACAGGCATTCTAATGTAGAAAAGGGTGGATTTAGAACAAAATCTGCCGTCACATTGATCAATTATTTTGACTCTAGGAATTGAAAGTCATTCGATCGTTATGGCCTCTGAAATGTTTGCAATCTAACATATATTTATTATTGTAAAATTTGTAATTTTTAGGCACCTACTATTGTTCATATAAGTACAAATTAGGCTTTAAATCAAATTCTGTATTTCATATTTGATAAAAAGTTCCGAAAATTGGAGCATATCATCTCTGTAAACGGATAATCTATAACAGGCAACTAAAGCGTGATGGCGTTCGTAAAACTTTTGAAGAGACTATTTCAACTTCACCACTTTGAACCCTTGTTTTAAAAAAGAGGGGTAAAAGGAACAGTCAAACTCATAGGCCGACAAAAAACTGACAACGTCAAGACAAACAGACAAATAATAATACACAAGACACAACATAGAGAACTAAAGATTAAGCAACACGAACATCACCAAATTACTGGGGGATGGGATCTCAGGTGCTCCGGAAAGGTAAGCAGATTCTGCTCCACATGTAGCACCCGTCGTATTGCTTACTAGTGAGCAGCAGTCTTATATCAGGAAGATCATGGTAGGAAATACGACCTCTGTAATATTGAATTAACTGGAAGTAAACACTTTATATTCAGACGCCGTTTGAATGGTTACTTTAGACAACTGGAAATTCTCAATTAGGAAGATGAAATTATCTTTTTTTTTGTCGTTAAGTTGTTAACTGCGAGTTAAATGCAAATTTTCACAAAACATTCGATTCATTTAAAAAAAAAAACGTACAAAGAAAATTGTGATTATGAACGGATCCAAGGTATTCGAAAGAGGTTGAAGTTCCCGTTAATTGGATTATACTGACGAGCTGAGCGATTCAAACAATAATTTGGACGATTATATGCAAAAAATGTGTAAAGATAATGTGGAAAACTTGAGATTTTCAAAATTATTTAGCGATCAAAAAATAGGGAGAGTATGCTCTCTACACCTGTATCATCGAATGCACATTTAGGTATGCATGTGTGAAAACCTCGTCCCATATATTCGTAAAGGTTAAAACGAAAAAGTACCATTTGATAAATATATCAATGATATGAGTGACAGCCCATGTCAAATTATCTTCAATTAAATCATAGAAAAATATTTTCTTTTTTAAATTAGTTGAGCATACCTTTCAAATTCGGGTGTATTGGAATCTACTTAAAACGTTGAAACTTTATATAAAAAAATAACCTTTTTCGTTTTGAAAATCATTATTTCAAGATTGTCATGCTAAATTTTGACTAGGTTGTTTTTAAAATTCATACTTTATTGATTAAAGATTTAAGATTAAAAAAAATTAAATTAATTGGGATCCATTTTTACATAAAGTATATTTCAACAAAAAATGCGTGTTCTAAGAGCAAAACATGCATGCAGTTTATGCTCCTCTCCGTCATGGTTCAATGCCATAGGACGAAATCCGTTGAGGTTGCATTTCTGTAAATATTGACAATGCATTTTCCAACTGCTAAAACTGTACCACTTTAACTATGACAATTTGAATGATATCCTAGAATGGAAAGTTCATATGCACTACTATTGTTTTCAAAGGTCAAAATATAGGGCTTTGCGGCATATTTTCATCGTTTATATGTCCCGAACTTCTAAGGGTTTTGAACTAACACTAAATTTCTTAAACTACCCTACCTCGACTGTAGGGTTACCATAGATTTCAATACAAACAATAATCATGTGTATATTTTCTGGTTACTTTCCCAAGTTATGTCTCTATGAGACGCAACCTACAGATCAGAACTGGGAACCAGTATGTAAACAAAATTAGTTTTTGTATTAATATTCTAAATCTTCCCAAAAGAGGAGTGGTTTGAGAAACAACTGTATTAACAAAGTGCAAGTTCGGTTATGTCATTTTATTGGAAATCTCTACTAGTAGAAAAAATGTTCATTTGATTGTCTTGTGTATGTCAGTTTAAGATGTTTTTTTCGACTTGTAGTTGTTATGGTAAATTGAACTAGTTATATTATTCAGTAACAGATGTTGTACTTGTTGTAATTCCTATTAAAAGTTTTAAATCCAGAATATTTTAATTTGCTAAATGATTATGTAAACATATTTCAGTGTATTATAGTGTATCGTCGAATCAAATTTTTGTACTTGTTTATGTGTTAACCATATTTCTCTTTATGTACTTGCAAGCGTTATAATCTTATTGACAAATAAGTCATCTAGTGTGCATTCCGCCCAGATTACCATACAACAGATATATATATATGCTTCAATTTAATAGTTAGTCATCAACTTATGCATTGTTTCAGAATTGCGATTTTACACAGAAAGTGGCTACATATATGTAGGACTCTAAAGTGCGATGGTACTCTAAAGTGCGATGGTCACGCTAAAGTGCGATTGTCTACGCTAAAGTACGATGGTGTCTCACGCTAAATTGCGATGGTTGTTTGTTCGCTAAAGTACGATGGTGTATCACGCTAAAGTGTGATGGTTCAAAGGGTAAGATTCAAAGTATTAAAACATCGAGGTTTAAAAAGTATTTTTGCAAAAGCTATAATGCAAAGGTATAACATATGTGATATGCTTTATAATTTACCGGTAGGCTTAAATAATTGTTTCTAAATTTAGAAAACCGACCACGTTATAATTTCTAAAAGGGTAATTTATGTGTCGCAAAATATTATATTTCATGCAAAATGATTTTTTAACAATTCAGAGCTTATTGCATATTTGGGTAATTAATGTAGATTGCCGTTCACACTCATGTTACAACCTCCCATACAGTCGTCATTGTAACACACTCGTGTTACAACCTCCCATACAGTCGTCATTGTAAATAACAAATACAAAATTCGTTCATTGTCGGAATATGCAACATTTATTAGTATAAAATTTAATTTGAATGCGTTAGAAAGGCAATGTTCGCCGAGCTTCCTCCTTTTTTGTAGCGAGTGCAAATACATGTTTTATTTTCCTACAAATTACAGAACATACTTATGTTTTAGAGCAGATAATTTATAATTCACGCATGCAAACATGTATCTCTATTTTTACCGACGTTACTTTCATTAAAGTCGACAGCATTTTAACGGGGATCGCAAAGTAAACTGACACATAAACAATGATTCAAGTGTTTCCGTTTGCTTCAAATAGAACTTGAGCAGGATAAGTATGCGTATACTATTTTATATTTATAGTCGACTGTAAGATACAAGTCCTTCTTCCAGCACGATAAAAATAAACAATGTGCTTCATCCGACAAAGAACGGTTAAGTTTAAATCAATTACTAGTAAGTCATGAACATTTGGTGTAAAAGTTGTTAATCAAATATTCCTAATCTATCTTCCGGCATGTTCATTTTTGGTTTGTATGTACGACTGTTAACGTCATAATCCAACTATGTTTCGGACATCTAACCTTTCGCGAACCATCGCACTTTAGCGTATGGAAGCATCGCAATTTAGCGTAGACCATCGCACTTTAGCGTGACCATCGTACTTTAGCGTCCCCATCGCACTTAAGAGTCCTACATATATATGATATAGTTACACAGGTAAACGCTATAACAGAACCGGAGATTGAAGATGTAAAATTTTCTCCAAGGTAAATTTGCTTTTCGTTTTTAGTTTTTAGCCCTCCTGGCCCTTTGATGGCCATGTCAGGACCATATGAGCTTATGTCATTACTTTGCGTCTGTCGTCGTCTGTCGTTGTCGCTATAAAATATTTTAAGTATCTTCTCTGATACTACTGGGCAAAATACCGTGAAACTCAATGTTCCTTGGGTTATTTAGTTTATTAAATGTATACAAACATGGCTGCCATGGCTTAAATTAGAATATAGGGGTCAAATACAGTTTTTATCATTTATCTAAAAAAAAAACATTGTTTCAGACCGATTCGACCACCCATTGTTGGTTAAATGTCCGAAAGGATATTTTTACTGTTTTGGGTTATTATCTTTAATATAATTGAAAGAGATTACGTGTAAGTGGCAAAAATGGTCAGCTAAGTATGATCTTCAAATAAGTCAATAGTTATAAAAGGTATCAGGCTTATAATTCAATACGCCAAACGCGCGTTTTGTCTACATAGGACTCATCAGTGACATTCAGATCAAAACAGTTAGAAAGCAAAACAAAAAGTACAAAGTTGAAGAGCATTGATCAAAATAAACAATTGACTCCTAAAGATGTTGTTACCATTTAAATGTTTATTTTCTTTTACATTTTTTCGTGCAAGTCTGTTTGTTTTTCAAAAATCTTCTTCTCTAAAAGAACTTGGTCAAATAATAAAAGAAATTAATCAAAGTTCCTAAGGGGATTTATTTTATAGATTGTATGCGGGGATTTAATATATTCAAAATCATGGCTGTTTCTAAGATTAAAACATAGGATCAATTTAAGTTTTTGGCTTTCATCTCAAAAACCATAGCAGTAAGAACAAAACTAACAAAGGTGAAAGGTATCGAACTACCTGCCACTTATTTTTCACACCAATCAGACAATTTAGTGTTGAGTTACTTTCCAGAAATAGTTAATATGAAGGAAATTTTACAGTTTTTTGGTCATGTATTATTTCTTATATTGTTTTAAAAGACGAAAGTGTAAAGAACAAAATTGTTCAACAAAGTGAGATCTACAAATAAGTAAAATGCCTGAAACTGAAATTGCAGGTCACCGATGTCAGGTTCTAATTAGTCTCTTGTTTTTTCTATTTTTGTTTTTTTGTTTTTGTTTTTGGGTTATAAGGAAAAGCATTTTTTTTAAGTTTGATTCCATATTTTGAAGGGGAAAAAAATTCTATACTTTGATGGCCATGTTTTACTTTGAATACTATACTTTTAAAAGAAAATCCATGATCTTTCCAAGATTTTCAGAAATTTAAAGCTATTGCATTAATGTCTTCCTGTCATTTAATTCGTCATTAACTTGTCCGCATAAAGTAGCTTCATCTACGCAAGTTCTTGATAGTAAATTGGCAGTTACCACCGACAGCATCCATTTTTTTTATTGAGTGAACTATTTGTTGTCGATTTAACGTTGTTGATTCGTTATTAATGTAAAAATAATCAATCACAAAGGACAAGAATACGTATATATGTAAGCCTCATATCTATATAGGGTTCCAGATCTATCGCAAATTTTAAATCCATGGCTAATATGATATCATGAATGCCTCACAAATCATAATTTAATGGCAGGATTCCCCAAATCTATGGCAGATTTTTAAGTTGAGTAATTTTTGGGGAAAAAGTAATCCATATCGTCACAATTAAATAACGCCATATTACTCGGAACAAACAAACAAATACACAGAGGAACACTTTCCCTCTTAATAGTCAGAGGGGGGGCCATACGTCTTATATCTTCCTTTTTCAACGATGAATGAAGGCATCGCTATTTTCAGGAAAGGAATTATAGTTAATAATGTATAGCGTGTACGGCTTGCAAATCATATGAAGTGAAAGATGAAATCACAAGATACTACTTTGACTTAAATGTACGTTTATTATTAATTCAAATTGTGTAAAAAGGCACTTCTTTTTATTCAAATTGCATTTGGGGTTGTTAATAGACTTTTATTTTGACTAGTTGGTTAAATGACTGGGTTGAACAGGTATTGTGCACAGAGTAGGAACAGCTTATTTCCCTGGGGCACATCATTTTACTTTTAAAGTTTGTTTCGGTGGATATCACTTCCTCACTTGGGAAATAATAAGATCGCCATCACGGATTGTTTGACGATAATTGAAAAGCTATTTTGCTTTATTCATCCAAACGTTATGTCTCTGGAACTTTTTTATCGTAATTATTGTATATCTTAGTTATCAAAGGTACCATGATTATAATTTAATAGGCTATACGTGCGTTTCGTCTACACAAGACCCAAAAGTAAAAAGTTGAAGAGCATTGAGGACCCAAAATTCCAAAACGTTGTGCTAAATACGGCCAAGAAAATCTATTCCTAGGATAAGAATATCCTTAAAGTTATTAGAAACCAGAGGCAGCAATAGATCACCGATGTTCAATTTATATAAATCGATTAAAAAGATATATGTTGTGCAAGTGAGAGGGAATTCTAAAAATTCCTAAATGGGCAATAATGTCTTGAAAAGCGGCCTATTAAAACACCATTCGACCTGCATCTCTGTGTCAAGCGAATGTTAGTTAGTTCCCTTAGATCTGTTGGGGTGGTCACCGTCTATTAATGTTGACTGAGATTTAGTTACTTATTTAGCTTTCACTGGAAATAAAGCAGTTAGTATATATGTTGGTGCATCACCTATTTACATATTTAGGAAAATGTCTGAAAGATCCAATTAGTTTACTTGAATTCGAAGGGAGGCTTTCGACATTTCTTTTTATTTAATAGTGGAGAAGATATTTCTTAACTGAGTATATTATTTCTGGAATATTTTTCTGAACGATTTAATCATTTCAAAAAAAGTTGTATTACTGATGTAAAAGGCCATTGGTAAAATTGTTGCATTATTACAACAAGACTACAAATTACATGTTATAAAATGAATAAAGGCAACAGTATCAGGCTAGTAGTATTCTCGGAACAGTACTGTCTAGGCGTATAAATTCCGACCCGATGGTGATGTATTGAACACATTTGTAACACAAAAATAAACAATTCATGTCGTTGGTTTGTCGGGACAAATATTCAAAGTCGACGACCGGGTGGTTTAATTAAAATTTTAATCATAAAAAAAATCCACATATTTAGAAAAGTTTCAATATACCAGATACAATCTACATCTTATCATTCAGTATGGTATATATTAGATAAAACATTGTTGGTATTATGTTATGATATTGTAATTATTGTATTTATTTATGTTGGCCTAATTTGTGTTGTATGGCCTGATAGTTGTTTACAGAATAATCTTAGAACTGTGCAGTTTAGAAATCACTGGAACAATTACAGAATGATTGGAACTTTCCAGAATGATCCTGATAAAAGATGCGTTATATAAACTTCTACATTTTACTAGAAACTTCCATTGTAACTTTCTAGGATGTTCTAGTATAGATTGTTCTAGAATTTTCCTTGACAATTATATATATGCAGACACTAAAGTTAAACGCTCACTCTTGCACTTCGACTTAGACGTCGATAGACATTAGCATTCACAGCATTTGGATTGACACTTTTATTCTACAAACAACATCATACTGGATTGTGACCGTAATATTCAGATTGGATTCCGAAAGATATCCGGATACAGATAAAGATAAAAGATTGGACTCATATTTTGACAGTTAAGTTGACAGTAATATTTGTGTAATACTTCTTGTAAACTTTTGTATAATAAATATTGTTAAATTTTACTATTGATTTGTGTCTTTTGTTGGCTACAATTTAAAGGCGATTTCTGGCCGTAACAGAAATTGGGGGCTCGTCCGGGATCACGAAAATATCTTATTCAAAATTTATTCAGTATTTTTATTATAACTAGCCAACAAAATTCTACAAAATGGCATTTGATGCCGGTAAATTTTTGAAAACGCCAGACCTGGAGGGGTTTGATAATTTAAAGAAAGAGGAATTAGTGTTGCTCGCTAAACATCTGAAATTAGATTTTAAAGTATCTATGAGAAAACAAATTATAAAAAATTTGGTTATAGACAAATTAGTTGACACAGAAATTTTAGGTGAAGAGGCTCTTGAACTTAAGGTAGACAATATTGACGCCTTTAAATTAAAACAGCTTGAATTAGAACATGAACTCAAATTAAAAGAAGATGAATTTAAATTAAAAGAACTGGAAATGAAGGAGAGGGAGAAAATAAAAGAACTTGAAATGAGAGAAAGGCTAGAGATGGAAAAACTGAAAATTGAAATGGTCAAAGAAGAAAGCAACACTAAAGTCCAGTCGAAATCAGAATATTTTGATGCAGCAAAAAATATACGTTTGGTTCCCAGATTTTGTGAAAAAACAGTCGATAAATATTTTCCAGTTTGAGAAAATTGCTCATAATTTGAATTGGCCAAAGCCATATTGGACTACAATGCTACAAAGTGTTTTTGAGGGTAAGGCCGCTGAAATATACTCCGCACTTCCATCAGAAAAAAGTTCCGATTATGACACGGTGAAACAGGAAGTTTTGAAAGCTTATGAGCTAGTACCAGAAGCATATAGACAGAAATTTAGATCTTATAAAAAGTTTGATTCACAAACTTATGTGGAATTTGATCGGGAAAAAGAAGATCTATTTGATAAATGGCTTACTTCAAAGAAAACATATAACAATTTTGATAACCTAAGACAATTGATGTTATTAGAAGAGTTCAAACAATGTGTTCATTTAGACTTAAAAACGCATTTAGACGACAAAACTGTTGGGACAATACATGATGCAGCTGTAATTTCAGATAATTATACCCTTTCACATAAAAGAAGTTTCAAGGGTCAAAATGTTAATACTTCAAGTGGAAATTACAAAAACCAAAGCACTGAGCGTACTGATAGTAAGTCTGTTGCACAGAATAAGAGTCAGTCCAGTTATAATATGTCTAGTCCAAAATTTGATACTTTTGAGAAAAAGTCACTGATTTGTGCTTATTGTAAGAAAAATGGTCACCTGATGGCTGATTGTTTTAGACTCCAGAAGAAGAATGAACGAGATAATAAGCCGAAGTCCAGTGCTTGTACGACACCTTATATTACCAGTACGTTGGAATGTCCTGCGAGTCAGGCTTTTAAGTCCAGTTTTTGTGATTACATGGAGGAATATAAACCCTTTATGTCTGATGGGTTTATTTCTATTGTTGATGATACCACTCTTCAGCCTATTAAGATTTTACGGGACACTTGAGCTTCTCAGTCTTTATTGTTAGAAGGTGTGTTGCCTTCGTCCGAGAAGACTTCTGTTGGTGCCTCCGTTTTGTTACAAGGTGTAGAGTTGGGTTGTATAGATGTTCCTCTTCATCGTGTTTATCTGAAGTCAGATTTGATAACTGGACCAGTTATTGTGGGTGTTCGTCCTAATCTCCCTGTTGAGGGTGTTACATTATTGCTAGGAAATGATCTAGCTAGGAACAAAGTGGTTGCTGAACCAATTGTTACCAGTGAACCAGTGGTGGATGTTAAATCACCTGAAGATGATGCTGAATTGTATCCAGCTTGTGTTGTTACTAGAGCGATGGCTAGAAAACAACAAGATGAGAATTTGCAAGAAGACCAGTTTGATTACATGGACCTCTCTGACACTTTCCTAGCTGACATTGAAGGTCCTGGTAGCTCAGGAAAGGTCATAATAAGACCACCTAGTGTTAACAAGAATGTTATTATGCCATGGCCAAACGTAAACAGCCACTCATTAGACCGAAAGAATTTATTCGAAGAACAACATAAAGACCCTGAGGTTCTTCAGCTCAACCAGCGGGCTCAACCACAGGAGGAAGCAGACAAAGTGGCCGAATGCTATTACCATCAGGACGGCATTTTAATGAGGAAGTGGAGGCCTCCTGATGCTACCCCAGAGGAGGAATGGAGAGTGGTATACCAAGTGGTGGTGCCTAAAGTTTATAGGCAAGAAATTATTGGTCTTGCCCATGACACCCCTTGGCTGGACACTTAGGTATAAGGAAGACTTGCCTTAAGATCTTGCAGCATTTCTACTGGCCCAGACTTCGAAATGATGTCGCAGAATACTGCAAATCATGCCATATATGCCAGGTTGTTGGTAAGCCTAACCAGAAAATACCACCAGCACCACTTCTGCCTATTCCAGCCTTTGACGAACCTTTCAGCAGAGTTCTAATTGACTGCGTTGGACCTTTACCAAAGACCAAAACTGGAAATGCGTATTTATTGACAATCATGTGTACATCCACTCGCTTTCCTGAGGCTATTCCGCTAAGAAATATCAAGACACCTACTATTGTCAAAGCTCTTATCAAATTTTTCACATTAGTAGGACTTCCTAAGTCTATACAGTCCGACCAGGGATCAAATTTCATGTCAGGTCTATTTCAGCAAGTCGTGTACCAGTTAGGGATTGCTCAGTATAGATCAAGTGCGTACCATCCAGAATCTCAAGGTGCCTTAGAACGTTTTCATCAAACATTGAAGAACATGATTAGAACTTGTTGTCTTCAATTTGACAGAGACTGGGATGATGGAGTTCACTTTCTACTTTTTGCAGTCCGAGAGGCTGTTCAAGAATCTCTTGGATTTAGTCCCTTTGAGTTGGTATTTGGCCATACTGTAAGGGGACCGTTAAAATTGATTAAGGAAAAGTGGCTTTCTGAACATACTGACTTGAATCTTTTAGACTATGTATCTAGATTTAAAGAAAAATTGTATACTGCTTGTCAAATTGCTCAGAAAAACTTTAAAAAATGTACAGAACAAGATGAAAATATGGTATGATAAAGATGCCAGGGATAGAGTTTTTGAGCCTGGTGATAAGGTACTTGTATTTTTGCCAGTCCCTGGACATCCTTTACAGGCTAAATATTGTGGTCCTTATACAATAGAGAGTAAAATCAATGATCTGAATTATATTGTAAAAACTCCAGGTCGGCGTAAACAAAACAGAGTGTGTCATATTAATATGTTAAAACCATATTTTGAGCATACTAATGAATGTGAGAGTAAACCAGTTGCCACTTTAGGCATGGTTAAATTTGAGAACAATCATGACAAACCAGATGTAATTGAACCACCTTTTAGTTCTAAAACTTTGGAAGAGACAGTTAGATTAAAAAATTCAGAAATTTTGTCAAATTTAGACTCAAAACTTGCACATCTGTCTTTTGATCGTAGAGAAGAAATAAAAACTTTGGTATTTTCTTTCAAAAATCTTTTTCCAGATGTGCCAAACAAAACCACTGCTGTTTGTCATGATGTTGATGTAGGAGATGCTTCTCCCATTAAGCAACATCCTTACCGGCTCAATCCACTCAAACTTGAAGCTATGAGAAAAGAAATTAAATATATGCTTGACAATGATATTATTGAGCCGAGTAACAGTGAATGGAGCTCTCCTTGTCTCCTTGTACCAAAACCAGATAAAACCTTTCGTTTCGTGACTGATTTCAAAAAAGTAAATTCAGTCTCAAAATCTGATTCCTATCCGATTCCAAGGATAGACGATTGTATTGACAACATTGGTCAAGCAAAATTTGTGAGCAAATTTGATTTGTTGAAAGGTTATTGGAAAGTTCCACTGACACAGAGAGCTCGTGAAATATCAGCTTTTGTTACACCAGATGGCTTATTTCAATATACTGTAATGCCGTTTGGCATGAAAAGTGCACCAGCTACATTTCAAAGAATGATCAATAATGTTATAAAAGATTTAAACTGTTGTTATGCTTATATTGATGATCTAATTGTATGTAGTGATAGCTGGGCACAGCATTTAACACATTTGTATGATACTTTTGATAGATTGTCACAATCAAATTTGACTGTTAATCTTGGTAAAAGTGAATTTTGTCAGGCCACTGTTGATTATTTAGGGCATACAGTTGGCCAAGGTCAAGTGAAACCTATTATGGCTAAAGTAGAAGCCATTTCCAAATTTCCTCCTCCTACAAATAGAAAACCACTTATGAGATATTTAGGCATGATTGGATTTTACAGAAAATTTTGTTCAAATTTTGCTACTGTGGTTCAACCATTGACTCATCTTTTACGAAAAGATTCTAAATTTATCTGGAGTGAAAATTGTCAAAACGCTTTTGAAAATAGCAAATCACTTTTAATTAATAGTCCAGTTCTGATTACTCCAGACTTTGAAAAACAATTTAAACTTGCCGTTGATGCAAGCGATGTAGGAATTGGAGCTGTTTTATATCAAGAGACAGATGATAATGTTGAGAAACCTATATCATATTTTTCTAAGAAATTAGATAAACATCAGAAAAATTATTCAACTATTGAAAAAGAGTATTTTGCAATGTTGTTAGCACTTCAACATTTTGATGTATATTTGAATCCCACTGTATATCCTATTCTTGTTTGTACTGATCATAATCCTCTCACCTTCATACATAAAATGAGAAACAAGAATCAGAGGTTGACTAGGTAGAGTTTATTGTTACAGGAATATGATGTAATTGTAAAACACATTAAGGGTAAAGATAATATAATAGCAGATGCTTTATCTAGAGCTTATTAAAACATTTTGTATATTCTATGTATTTTTATTCATATTATTCATGATAAGTTTTGTTACACTAAAACTTCTTTTAAGGGGGGAGGTGTTATGATATTGTAATTATTGTATTTATTTATGTTGGCCTAATTTGTGTTGTATGGCCTGATAGTTGTTTACAGAATAATCTTAGAACTGTGCAGTTTAGAAATCACTGGAACAATTACAGAATGATTGGAACTTTCCAGAATGATCCTGATAAAAGATGCGTTATATAAACTTCTACATTTTACTAGAAACTTCCATTGTAACTTTCTAGGATGTTCTAGTATAGATTGTTCTAGAATTTTCCTTGACAATTATATATATGCAGACACTAAAGTTAAACGCTCACTCTTGCACTTCGACTTAGACGTCGATAGACATTAGCATTCACAGCATTTGGATTGACACTTTTATTCTACAAATAACATCATACTGGATTGTGACCGTAATATTCAGATTGGATTCCGAAAGATATCCGGATACAGATAAAGATAAAAGATTGGACTCATATTTTGACAGTTAAGTTGACAGTAATATTTGTGTAATACTTCTTGTAAACTTTTGTATAATAAATATTGTTAAATTTTACTATTGATTTGTGTCTTTTGTTGGCTACAATTTAAAGGCGATTTCTGGCCGTAACAATTAATTTTCTGTTGAAACTAATTAAACGATAACACTCAAAGTATGCTTGATAAAATAATTTTACTTTAACGTTACTTCGAATAATTTCAACATTATTCGGATCTCAATCTCAAATTGCGTGAAAAGATTAATGATTTTCGATTGAACTGTTATGCGTTGACGTTTCTTGTCAAAATGGTATCTATCGCTATTCTTCAAATTATAGAATATACGTTTTTAATTTGAAAATCGAATAAAAAAAGTGACAATTGAGAAAAGTTGTTTAGAAAACTCAAAATTAAATATCGAAGTGATACATTGTAATAATATTTGCCTTGACTGATACTGTGCTCAATTGAATATCGCGTATAAATAAAATGATATAATATGAATGCTTTTAACGACTGCAATGTAATCACCTTACTTTTTCATTACATCAACATCATATAATAACATTAAATATGTATTTCATTGACATATACGTTTCTAGTCATGTGAAGCCTTTCTATGATTTTTTAGCATTTTTAAAAGTAAATTATTAAAAATATCGAAATCCGAGGAAAATCCAAAAACGAAAGTCAACAATCAAATGGCAAAATCAAAAGCTTAAACACCAAACGAATGTATAACAACTGGCATAATCCTGACTTGGTAGACAATGGTAGATTTAAGCTGTATTCATAGCTAAAACTTTTACTTGCAAGACAACTATATATAGTACGTTATATTGACAAAATTAGTGAGCAACCGAAAACAGCCATTATTGTCATCATGACAATAATTTGTACCCAGCAGCTTTATTCCTGTAAACATGCATTATTTTTCAACTTTTAACTTAAACATATTTTATTTATTCAAAGTAAAATGGAATGGACACAAAATTAATAACCATACTGATGAAGTTCGCTTGAAATAACAATAAATTACAATACAACATTTATGTGAGCATGTAATAATTCAGAATATTAAATACTTTACAAATCTATTAATTAACAAAAGATGAAATAGTATTAACGTTTAAATTGGTAATGATAATGATGATGATATCGATGACAAGAATACAAAAATTTACTATAGCACAATAACACAATAACGGTATGAACAGAGCCACGTCATATATAACAAAGAAAAAGAAAAGTTGATTTAGGGATTTTGTTCGATGTATTTCTATTTGTATTAATCTGATGACGCCTTTTCAACGGATTTTTATAGTTCGTTTTTATGTTGTACTGTTACGCCACTGTCCTAGGTTATGGAAAGTTCGGGATCCCGCTAACATGTTTAACTCCGCCACATTCTGTATGTATGTGCCTGTCCCATATCAGGAGCCTGTAATTTTGTGGTTTGTTGATGTGTTGCATATTTACTTTGCGTCCATTTACTAGGCCGTTAGTTTTTTCGTTTGATTTTTTTGGTTTTGTATTTATCTTCTTTTATAGCTGACTATGCGGGATAAGTTTTGCTCATTGTTGAAGGCCGTATCGTGACCTATAGTTGTAAATTCACTTTGGTCTCTTGCAGAGAGTTGTCTTATTGGCAATCATACCATATCTTCTTTTTGTATATTTAGACACAGCACATAAGCAAAACCGAAAGACAAGAATACAAAAATGTTCTTTAGCACACAATATAATGACGGGATGTATAACTGCAGAGCCACATCAATTGATATCACCAAAAACAGACTTAAGGGGGCTCCTGGGTATAAATTTTTTTTTTTTCTAATATAGGATTTCGCTATATTTTTTTCTAAATGAACTTTATCATATACTTAAAAGAAAAATGAAATAAAAAAATAGGGTCACCGTTCATTTAACTCACAATCTGCCTCCGGAAGAAGCATACATTTTTGTTAATGTCCTTTTTTTCTGTTGAGCTAATAGGAGAAATAGAGGTAATATCAAAATAAAAAAATAACCTAATTACAGAAATTGCTTAAATTTTACAATTATTTAGTTTATGTACAGCTTATTTGAAAACAATAATAAAAAATATAGGTCACCGATAAGTTCAAAAAAATATTTCAAATTTGATGCCAAAAATGGCATTATTCCACCAAAGGGAGATAATTTGGAGCTTTTTCAATGATATAAACATTTTAGAAGTCATCTGGGGCCAAACCGAATCTTTTTTTTTTTGGGTTGATTTTTGTACCATATCATAAAGTAATAACTAATAGTGTAATAAATAAAATTTGTAATGAAAAAATAAAGGTTTAATTTTTGGCTGAAATTTTTGTACCCACGAGCCACCTTAACTGTAAAAGTAATATTCATGATGAGAAATAAAGAATACTATAACACATTATTTAAAATATGATAAACAAAGTCAGTACCCAAAATCTATACTTCAAGACCACCGTGTATAATTTGTGAAGTTGATACAGAATTTTCATCAACAAGGTTTCATTTCCTCCCGATGAACATTTTTTGAAAAAGGACGAGACGTTCTTTGACATACTCCGGGCTCGTTAACTTTCCAAATATACGGCGATAAATGATGAGACAATACTTGAGATATTTGTCTTGCACAATATCTGTTAAATTAAATACTGATTTTATTGATTATTTTTGTTATATATCTGCTATTAAGTTCGTTCTCTCCATCACATGTTGATCATTAGTTCTTCATATTATTTTCTAGAATTCAAGTGACAAAGTTGGGTTGGACATATATGATAAACAGAACTATGATTTTTTGGTGGTTTTTATAGCGATATCCCAACCATGTATTTATTTTTCGGAAAGGGGACGGGGTATATATTCACGTATGTTACATACATGTACATGGTCATGGCATTCAATTTGAAAAATTCGAGACGAAAAGGAATTACTCGTATTCAAAACATTGATTGAGTATATAACCAAATTGAAAATAGTAAAGGAAATGTACCAATTTGTTGTCCATTCGTTTGATGTGTTTTATCATTTGATTGGGAAATACCGTTTTGAATTTTCATCGGAGCTCGGTATTTGTGTGATTTTACTTTTTTTATATATATATTTTTATAAAAAGGGCATTTACTTGTTATTTATGTGAACGTCGAAGTGCTTACTACTGGGATAGTGATACCCTCGGGGTCAAAACGTCCCCGAACAGTGTCATCGACCCAGTTGTGTAAATAGTTATCAAAGCTAGCATGCTTATGAGTTAGTATGCAAGACGTGTATGAAAGGCCGCTCATGTCAAAAACCCGATAAAATAACGCGTTAACATTTAACGCGATAAAATCACATTTAACACGATAAATACATTTTTAACGCGTTTAATTAATTTTTAACGCGTTATTTTATTATTTAACACGTTAAGAACAAAACTACAAAAAAAATACAGAAAATACTTTCTTCTTTAGCCATAACTACAATTTAAGGCGTCAGATTTTACTCGAAACTTACTAAATAAAATGAGAACATGTGTCATAACTTTATCAATTAACGCGATAAAGTTGATTGACTTTCAGCACATTTTGGATATCATCGTCATTAATTACTTATCGCGTTAAAATAAAAATTAACGCGTTAAATGAAGGTGTAACCTGTTAAAAGAGGGTTTAACGCGTTAAAAGAAGGTTACCGAGTAAAAAGATAAGAAAAATGCAACTTTCACGCGTGACAAGCATTTTTTAACGCGTTAAATGCAATTTTAACGCATTAAATGCCACTTTTACGTGTTAAATGCAACTTTAACGTGTTAAATGCAACTTTAACGCGTTAAATGCAACTTAAACGCGTTAAATGCAATTTTAACGCGTTAAAAACAACTTTGACGCGTTAAATGCAACTTTAACATTAAAAACAACTTTAACGCGTCAAATGCAACTTTAACGTGTTAAATGAAACTTTAAGTTTAAGGGCCAAGTTAGCTTTTCTCATCACTTGGCGTCCGTAGTCTGTCGTCCGTCCTCGTAGTCGTCGTCGTTAACCTTTTTACATTTGTACTACTTCTGGAGAACCACGGAATGGAATGGAACCAAACATGGCATGAATGTTCCTGATGAGCAAGTGTTGTTACTTTGTAGCCGATCCATCATCCAAGATGGCCGCAAGAAAGGGACTTAGTTTAACATAGGACCCAAGGGAAATACATACAAATGTCTTCTTTTAGAAAACCGCAGAACAGAATGCAAAATCTTTTTTTATACGTTTTCAAAAACCCAAGTAGAGTCAGGTGAGCGATACAGGCTCTTGAGAGCCTCTAGTTTTTCATTTGAGCGTCATTAATGAGTCTAATGTAGACGAAACGCTCGTCTGACGCAAATACAAAATTTCAAAACTGGTATCCATTATGAATTTATCAGCTAGCTATCATGTGTGAATTGTGAAAATATTTAAAACAAGAGGCTTTTAAGAGCAGGCATCCAGTATCTAGTAAACCATGCCCAATAAGGTAATGAATCTGTGCCAAAAGTAAGAGGATGCCCAATTGATATCCATTGGGGAAAGAGGATGTTATTCTTGATTTTTACTACTTACTAAGTAGGGTTTTTTTTGTTTGCCGCGCAATCATTTTTTTCTCCCCCTTAAAATGGGCGCTATAAGTAATGCCCTACCTGTAAAGCTGAAAGAGTCTTTTCGCCGTTTCTCTCTCCGTTATCAGTCCTGATTTTTGTTCAAGGTTATGATTGTCTTTCTGATATTGTTTGACTCTAACCCCATTGTTTTATTTTGTATTTACATTGAGTCATAGATCAAATTTATTCGTTCAGTGTATCTTCATGAGTTAATTTAATATATCATTTGATTGAGTAAAGCCATTTCAGTTGATATTTGTAAGTGTGTCTTTCTACGTTGTGATATCACACTATTGTTTCAAGTTGGATAAAGGTTGGTGCTTATTAAAACGTTTTAACCCACTGCATTTGTTTGCACCTGTCCTAAGTCAGGTACCTGGTATCGTGGTTGTCGTTTGTTGATGGGCTTCATAAGTGTTTCTCATTTTCTTTGTATAGATAAGACCGTTGGCTTTCCTGTTTGAATGGTTTTACACTAGTCTTTTTTAAGACCCTATATACCTTGCTGTTCGGTGTGAACCAAGGCTACAAGTTGAAGGTTGTAATTCATTCCCGAGTGTGCTAAAATGTTATCGTCTTCTTTGGTGTCATCTTCTTTTGTTTGTAGTGGGGTTTTTTTTCATTTGCAGCACTTGTTTTTGATAGTATGTTGTTCAAGATACCTGTTACAAATAGGATATTAGAACTTGTATGCTTTTCAGTTAACAAACCGTGTTTGCTATTTTGAAATCTGGTTTGTTAAAGAGAATGGTTTAATCATGAGAGGAAGACGAAATGTAATATCTTCATTATCCTCCTCGTCTGTAATGTCCAGGACACCACGATACTCCAAAAAATGCGAACAAATCATTGTATTCGTTAGCAACATTATTCAATAACTCCATCCAACGATTTTTTAACGCGTTAAAGGATGTTTTATCGCGTTAAACGATGTTTTTACGCGTTAAAGGATGTTTTATCACGTTAAACGATGTTTTATCGCGTGAAACGATGTTATATGCGTAAAATGATATTTTAACGCGTTAAATGATGTTTTAACGCGTTAAAGTAATGTATCGTAGCAACGTAATTGTGTTGAATTTAACTTGTAAATTTAACGCGTTAACGTGATTCATTATAACACATGTGGCCAGTGCGACGGGTATTTTAACGCGATAAACGTCTTTTTTTACCTACGGGTTAAATCCCAAACTTGATCATTGCAAAGTTTAACGCGTTAAATATATTGATTTCTTAACGCGTTAAAATCTTGTTTTAACGCGTTAAAATCTTGTTTTAACGCGTTTAAACTGTATTCATCACGTTAAATGTGATTTTATTGCGTTAAAAGTTAACGCGTTACTTGATGGGTTTTTGACATGATCGGCCTTTCATAGACGTGTTCCGTCTACATAAGACTCATCAGTGACGCTCGGATACAAATAGTAAGAAAGTCAAACAAGAACAAAATTGGAAAGCATTGGTAACCCTAAATTCCAAAACGTTGTGCTAAAGACGGTTAAGGTTAACTATGCCTGGGATAAGAAAATCCTTAGTATTTCGAATAATTCAACAACTGTCATATTCCTGACTTGGTTACATACTTTGGTTACTTATAGGGTAACTGATCTGGTTTTATTATAGGATTAAACGCTTTTTTAAAGGAATTTATTGGTGTATAAACTCGACCAAATAACTCACAAACATGATATGTTTGTGAGTGAATTTGTCCAGTTTATACACCAATAAATTCCATTAAAAAGGCGTTTAATCCTTATCATTCTTTAAAATTGGAAATAGGGAAAATGTGTTTCCACACTCGTAACCTCTATCCCACGTAAGTTGTATATTTGTGACAATGAATATGCCTGGCGCATGAATTTTTTTGTTGGCTTACGCAAAAATATGTACTCAACGAATTTTGCAATCTGATAAAGAAAAAAAGCTACAAAAACTTTTATTATCATTCAAACGAATCTTTTTGATTTTGTTATTTTATTTAACGATTAACGTGCAGTGAAATAAATTTTGTTAACGTCGGTGTTATTATCGCCGCCATCCTGTTTACATTGGTTACGAAAAGAAGTTCGGTCAACGTCGTCTATCGAAAAATAACCAACGTCAAGATCAACTACCGGAAGTCCTCTCGACCAATCATATCAACGTATTCCCTAATATGCAAATCATATCAGAATTATATTAATATGAATCATAACCTACTCTGATATAAACTTCATGCCAAATTCAGTTTCAAATATATTGATGAACTGTTTGCATCTTATATATCCCAATCATTTTGAGAGCGATTGCATTATTTAAATGAAAAGATGGATTTTAAATGTTTAGTTTCGTTGGGTTCCTTTTTTTTTTGGCGGAGAGGATGTTGTACTCCTCATGATATGAACGAAAACATTAGAAATAAGAAAAACAACTTAAAAAATGAGGGACAATTCAAGATACCAAAGGTAGCAATACAGTCTAACAATGATTTTTTGAAGATATTTTTTTATCACATAATTTTTGAAGTAAGTATTATTCTGCACAGTTTGTAAAATTCCCAAGGTCATTATCATATCACAACAGGGAGTAAATTGATAATGAACTTATGAAAATAAAAGCACATGTAATTAATCTAAATATATGATCATTTGGGAGGAGCTATTATGTCAATCATCTGTTGATACCAGTGTTCAGCTGGTAATACCTGACCATTACATTGCAACAAAACTAATTTATGAAACATGGAAGTTTAGAACAGAGAAAACGAAAAAGATATGAAAAGATAAAAATCTAAAGGGAAAAATCTACCAATGAAAATGAAAAAAAAATATGGAAAAGAGTGTAAAAGTATCTTTGAAAGCCTCTGACTGCTTGTATAAATTTCTCGTCTTTGGTCTTCTACATTTAAAAACAATTTGAATATAAAAAAGAAGATGTGGTTTGATTGCCAATGAGACAACTGTCCACAAGAGACCAAAATGACACAGACATTAACAACTATAGGTCAAGCATATAGTAAAGCATTTTATCTAATTCTAAGTCTATATAAAAAAAAATCTATAAAACTCGAAAATCATGTTGGACAGTCTATTTTTAAGAAGTGAATAGTCTTGAACTTTTTATGGACATGTCTTTTGATGCACAATATTAATATTGTAGCTAATTTCAGTCATCATGGCATATCAAATTTCTTTTTAAAATTCAAAGGAAAATTGTCTTTTATAGTGAGAATAATGATGTTAAGTATTAATTATATGCAGCTGGTCAATCATGTTATTCTCTCATCTAAGACTGTCTGGAAAGAGCTTTGTCTTTATTCAATTACTACATCACAGATGTTGGTCAAATGCCAAGTTAGTGTTCTACAGTGCACACAAAATGCAAATTTTACAGCATTAGGGCATCAGAGACACAAGATGTGTGACTCTATTGATATAGCAATGGTGTCAGAACACTTCTGGGGTGTTCACAGTGGATGTTTTGTATGAATGTGGCATTTATAGGGGTTTTTAAGAGGAAATTTAGTTTTAAGGTCATTTCTCAGAACAATTATTCATGAGAATTGTAAGGAAAAATGAAAATAGAAACTTTATGGGTATCCCCTTTGACTTGACTTTGATATATGTGATTGAATGGAGTATTTTCTACAATATCATGTCCCAGTTTTTTTATAATTTGTGTCTAAATGAATTTATAGGTCTCCAAAGATGAAAGGTAATATGAGGTTTGGCATCCAGCAGTAAAAACAATATATCTTCTTACTGGATGCCTATATCAAAAATATGAGACACGGTTTTGTAGATTGTGAATGTTTGATTAAAGAGATGAAAACAAATTTTTACTACCATTTGATCTGAATGTGCCATTTATATCCAAGTTGGAAGACCACTTTCTTGGCAATTAATGAGCTATATTTTGAGAATAATTATACAAAAGAATAAATATATCTATAGATTAAGAAAGAGTTATATTTGAGCTTTAAAATGAGTTAGAGAATTTAAAAATCCATTGAGTAGTTTTGGAGGAGTTAATCTTTAAAGACTGTTGGTTGGAGTCAGAAAATTCTGACTGTAGGTGTCATACCACCAATTACTCCCTCAAATTTAGAACGTATGTGAAAGTAGGCCTACTCGGACACAAAATAGTGCATTTGATGTCATTGTTCACCTAAACTAACCAACAAATTTGCAGAAATGAAACTTTTGTTGAAAGAGAAATATATTAAGACCATTTTGAACCAAATTTTACCTGTCTAGGAGTTTGCATTTAAAATTAAGGATTAATGCGCTCCATGGTATACTAATTTAAGATTTCCAGAAAACCAGGGGTTATTTTTAGTGGTACCTCCTTTCGGGAGGTTTCTTCTTTCTTATATGATTTTGAATGTATGTTGAAAATTGGCATGCAGAAAGGTGACACCTGTACAATTCAGGATATACCTAGTTTCTATGAAGTTAAACTTAAGGTAAAATATTTAGAAAGCTGTGAAAATTGCAAAATTTGGTTGAACAGATAGGGACTTTTAATTGGTGGTATGACACCTGTAGTGCTACCATAATACGGTACTTATGCATTTCTATTTATGTAAGCTATATATGAGACAATATCTGAAAAAGTCTAATTTTTGGAAATAAAAAAAAACATTTTTTTTTTTTTTAGACCCAGTATTTTAATAGCACAAATCGAAGAACACACATTGGGGATCTAGGAACTGTTGTCTGTAATTCAAACAATTGTTTAATAAGGAAAAAATGTCTATTTTAAAAATGGTACAAAAAAATCCAGTTCTTTCCTGTTACCAAAGTGAATCAATTTTAAAAAGTTTCTAATGGGAATAAGGAATAAGTTTAAGACAATATTTGTAGTTTACTAGTATATCCTGCAATAGTTTATCAAATGCCAATTATTGATTTTAGCATTTGCAATACAAAAGGTTTAGAAATATACTTAAATATAGTCAGATATGTCGGTAACATGAAAGAATCTTGAGTAACAGCACAACGGTAACAGGACAGAATTGGTAACAGAAAGGATTTTTCTGCTTTATTTTAAAGTTTAAGAAAAATACATCATTTTAGATTGGTCACAATTGGAAGATAACAGCAAACAATGTCATTTATCCTTTGAAACTGTATTTAGTTATCAAAAGTACCAGGATTATAATTTTATACGCCAGACGCGCGTTTCGTCTACATAAGACTCATCAGTGACGCTCAGATCAAAATAGTTAAAAAGCCAAACAAATACAAAGTTGAAGAGCATTGAGGACCCAAAATTCCAAAAAGTTGTGCCAAATACGGCTAAGGTAATCTACTCCTGGGGTAAGAAAATCCTTAGTTTTTCGAATAATTCAAAGTTTTGTAAACAGAAAATTTATAAAAATGACCATATAATTGATATTCATGTCAACACCGAAGTGTTGACTACTGGGCTGGTGATACCCTCGGGGACGAAACGTCCACCAGCAGTGGCATCCACCCAGTGGTGTAAATAGTTATCAAAAGTACCAGGATTATAATTTTATACGCCAGACGCGCGTTTCGTCTACATAAGACTCATCAGTGACGCTCAGGTCAAAATAGTTAAAAAGCCAAACAAATACAAAGTTGAAGAGCATTGAGGACCCAAAATTCCAAAAAGTTGTGCCAAATACGGCTAAGGTAATCTACTCCTGGGGTAAGAAAATCCTTAGTTTTTCGAATAATTCAAAGTTTTGTAAACAGAAAATTTATAAAAATGACCATATAATTGATATTCATGTCAACACCGAAGTGTTGACTACTGGGCTGGTGATACCCTCGGGGACGAAACGTCCACCAGCAGTGGCATCCACCCAGTGGTGTAAATAGTTATCAAAAGTACCAGGATTATAATTTTATACGCCAGACGCGCGTTTCGTCTACATAAGACTCATCAGTGACGCTCAGATCAAAATAGTTAAAAAGCCAAACAAATACAAAGTTGAAGAGCATTGAGGACCCAAAATTCCAAAAAGTTGTGCCAAATACGGCTAAGGTAATCTACTCCTGGGGTAAGAAAATCCTTAGTTTTTCGAATAATTCAAAGTTTTGTAAACAGAAAATTTATAAAAATGACCATATAATTGATATTCATGTCAACACCGAAGTGTTGACTACTGGGCTGGTGATACCCTCGGGGACGAAACGTCCACCAGCAGTGGCATCCACCCAGTGGTGTAAATAGTTATCAAAAGTACCAGGATTATAATTTTATACGCCAGACGCGCGTTTCGTCTACATAAGACTCATCAGTGACGCTCAGATCAAAATAGTTAAAAAGCCAAACAAATACAAAGTTGAAGAGCATTGAGGACCCAAAATTCCAAAAAGTTGTGCCAAATACGGCTAAGGTAATCTACTCCTGGGGTAAGAAAATCCTTAGTTTTTCGAATAATTCAAAGTTTTGTAAACAGAAAATTTATAAAAATGACCATATAATTGATATTCATGTCAACACCGAAGTGTTGACTACTGGGCTGGTGATACCCTCGGGGACGAAACGTCCACCAGCAGTGGCATCCACCCAGTGGTGTAAATAGTTATCAAAAGTACCAGGATTATAATTTTATACGCCAGACGCGCGTTTCGTCTACATAAGACTCATCAGTGACGCTCAGATCAAAATAGTTAAAAAGCCAAACAAATACAAAGTTGAAGAGCATTGAGGACCCAAAATTCCAAAAAGTTGTGCCAAATACGGCTAAGGTAATCTACTCCTGGGGTAAGAAAATCCTTAGTTTTTCGAATAATTCAAAGTTTTGTAAACAGAAAATTTATAAAAATGACCATATAATTGATATTCATGTCAACACCGAAGTGTTGACTACTGGGCTGGTGATACCCTCGGGGACGAAACGTCCACCAGCAGTGGCATCCACCCAGTGGTGTAAATAGTTATCAAAAGTACCAGGATTATAATTTTATACGCCAGACGCGCGTTTCGTCTACATAAGACTCATCAGTGACGCTCAGATCAAAATAGTTAAAAAGCCAAACAAATACAAAGTTGAAGAGCATTGAGGACCCAAAATTCCAAAAAGTTGTGCCAAATACGGCTAAGGTAATCTACTCCTGGGGTAAGAAAATCCTTAGTTTTTCGAATAATTCAAAGTTTTGTAAACAGAAAATTTATAAAAATGACCATATAATTGATATTCATGTCAACACCGAAGTGTTGACTACTGGGCTGGTGATACCCTCGGGGACGAAACGTCCACCAGCAGTGGCATCCACCCAGTGGTGTAAATAGTTATCAAAAGTACCAGGATTATAATTTTATACGCCAGACGCGCGTTTCGTCTACATAAGACTCATCAGTGACGCTCAGGTCAAAATAGTTAAAAAGCCAAACAAATACAAAGTTGAAGAGCATTGAGGACCCAAAATTCCAAAAAGTTGTGCCAAATACGGCTAAGGTAATCTACTCCTGGGGTAAGAGAAAATCCTTAGTTTTTCGAATAATTCAAAGTTTTGTAAACAGAAAATTTATAAAAATGACCATATAATTGATATTCATGTCAACACCGAAGTGTTGACTACTGGGCTGGTGATACCCTCGGGGACGAAACGTCCACCAGCAGTGGCATCCACCCAGTGGTGTAAATAGTTATCAAAAGTACCAGGATTATAATTTTATACGCCAGACGCGCGTTTCGTCTACATAAGACTCATCAGTGACGCTCAGATCAAAATAGTTAAAAGCCAAACAAATACAAAGTTGAAGAGCATTGAGGACCCAAAATTCCAAAAAGTTGTGCCAATACGGCTAAGGTAATCTACTCCTGGGGTAAGAAAATCCTTAGTTTTTCGAATAATTCAAAGTTTTGTAAACAGAAAATTTATAAAAATGACCATATAATTGATATTCATGTCAACACCGAAGTGTTGACTACTGGGCTGGTGATACCCTCGGGGACGAAACGTCCACCAGCAGTGGCATCCACCCAGTGGTGTAAATAGTTATCAAAAGTACCAGGATTATAATTTTATACGCCAGACGCGCGTTTCGTCTACATAAGACTCATCAGTGACGCTCAGATCAAAATAGTTAAAAAGCCAAACAAATACAAAGTTGAAGAGCATTGAGGACCCAAAATTCCAAAAAGTTGTGCCAAATACGGCTAAGGTAATCTACTCCTGGGGTAAGAAAATCCTTAGTTTTTCGAATAATTCAAAGTTTTGTAAACAGAAAATTTATAAAAATGACCATATAATTGATATTCATGTCAACACCGAAGTGTTGACTACTGGGCTGGTGATACCCTCGGGGACGAAACGTCCACCAGCAGTGGCATCCACCCAGTGGTGTAAATAGTTATCAAAAGTACCAGGATTATAATTTTATACGCCAGACGCGCGTTTCGTCTACATAAGACTCATCAGTGACGCTCAGATCAAAATAGTTAAAAAGCCAAACAAATACAAAGTTGAAGAGCATTGAGGACCCAAAATTCCAAAAAGTTGTGCCAAATACGGCTAAGGTAATCTACTCCTGGGGTAAGAAAATCCTTAGTTTTTCGAATAATTCAAAGTTTTGTAAACAGAAAATTTATAAAAATGACCATATAATTGATATTCATGTCAACACCGAAGTGTTGACTACTGGGCTGGTGATACCCTCGGGACGAAACGTCCACCAGCAGTGGCATCCACCCAGTGGTGTAAATAGTTATCAAAAGTACCAGGATTATAATTTTATACGCCAGACGCGCGTTTCGTCTACATAGACTCATCAGTGACGCTCAGATCAAAATAGTTAAAAAGCCAAACAAATACAAAGTTGAAGAGCATTGAGGACCCAAAATTCCAAAAAGTTGTGCCAAATACGGCTAAGGTAATCTACTCCTGGGGTAAGAAAATCCTTAGTTTTTCGAATAATTCAAAGTTTTGTAAACAGAAAATTTAAAAATGACCATATAATTGATATTCATGTCAACACCGAAGTGTTGGACTACTGGGCTGGTGATACCTCGGGGACGAAACGTCCACCAGCAGTGGCATCCACCCAGTGGTGTAAATAGTTATCAAAAGTACCAGGATTATAATTTTTTACGCCAGACGCGCGTTTCGTCTACATAAGACTCATCAGTGACGCTCAGATCAAAATAGTTAAAAAGCCAAACAAATACAAAGTTGAAGAGCATTGAGGACCCAAAATTCCAAAAAGTTGTGCCAAATACGGCTAAGGTAATCTACTCCTGGGGTAAGAAAATCCTTAGTTTTTCGAATAATTCAAAGTTTTGTAAACAGAAAATTTATAAAAATGACCATATAATTGATATTCATGTCAACACCGAAGTGTTGACTACTGGGCTGGTGATACCCTCGGGGACGAAACGTCCACCAGCAGTGGCATCCACCCAGTGGTGTAAATAGTTATCAAAAGTACCAGGATTATAATTTTATACGCCAGACGCGCGTTTCGTCTACATAAGACTCATCAGTGACGCTCAGATCAAAATAGTTAAAAAGCCAAACAAATACAAAGTTGAAGAGCATTGAGGACCCAAAATTCCAAAAAGTTGTGCCAAATACGGCTAAGGTAATCTACTCCTGGGGTAAGAAAATCCTTAGTTTTTCGAATAATTCAAAGTTTTGTAAACAGAAAATTTATAAAAATGACCATATAATTGATATTCATGTCAACACCGAAGTGTTGACTACTGGGCTGGTGATACCCTCGGGGACGAAACGTCCACCAGCAGTGGCATCCACCCAGTGGTGTAAATAGTTATCAAAAGTACCAGGATTATAATTTTATACGCCAGACGCGCGTTTCGTCTACATAAGACTCATCAGTGACGCTCAGATCAAAATAGTTAAAAAGCCAAACAAATACAAAGTTGAAGAGCATTGAGGACCCAAAATTCCAAAAAGTTGTGCCAAATACGGCTAAGGTAATCTACTCCTGGGGTAAGAAAATCCTTAGTTTTTTCGAATAATTCAAAGTTTTGTAAACAGAAAATTTATAAAAATGACCATATAATTGATATTCATGTCAACACCGAAGTGTTGACTACTGGGCTGGTGATACCCTCGGGGACGAAACGTCCACCAGCAGTGGCATCCACCCAGTGGTGTAAATAGTTATCAAAAGTACCAGGATTATAATTTTATACGCCAGACGCGCGTTTCGTCTACATAAGACTCATCAGTGACGCTCAGATCAAAATAGTTAAAAAGCCAAACAAATACAAAGTTGAAGAGCATTGAGGACCCAAAATTCCAAAAAGTTGTGCCAAATACGGCTAAGGTAATCTACTCCTGGGGTAAGAAAATCCTTAGTTTTTCGAATAATTCAAAGTTTTGTAAACAGAAAATTTATAAAAATGACCATATAATTGATATTCATGTCAACACCGAAGTGTTGACTACTGGGCTGGTGATACCCTCGGGGACGAAACGTCCACCAGCAGTGGCATCCACCCAGTGGTGTAAATAGTTATCAAAAGTACCAGGATTATAATTTTATACGCCAGACGCGCGTTTCGTCTACATAAGACTCATCAGTGACGCTCAGATCAAAATAGTTAAAAAGCCAAACAAATACAAAGTTGAAGAGCATTGAGGACCCAAAATTCCAAAAAGTTGTGCCAAATACGGCTAAGGTAATCTACTCCTGGGGTAAGAAAATCCTTAGTTTTTCGAATAATTCAAAGTTTTGTAAACAGAAAATTTATAAAAATGACCATATAATTGATATTCATGTCAACACCGAAGTGTTGACTACTGGGCTGGTGATACCCTCGGGGACGAAACGTCCACCAGCAGTGGCATCCACCCAGTGGTGTAAATAGTTATCAAAAGTACCAGGATTATAATTTTATACGCCAGACGCGCGTTTCGTCTACATAAGACTCATCAGTGACGCTCAGATCAAAATAGTTAAAAAGCCAAACAAATACAAAGTTGAAGAGCATTGAGGACCCAAAATTCCAAAAGTTGTGCCAAATACGGCTAAGGTAATCTACTCCTGGGTAAGAAAATCCTTAGTTTTTCGAATAATTCAAAGTTTTGTAAACAGAAAATTTATAAAAATGACCATATAATTGATATTCATGTCAACACCGAAGTGTTGACTACTGGGCTGGTGATACCCTCGGGGACGAAACGTCCACCAGCAGTGGCATCCACCCAGTGGTGTAAATAGTTATCAAAAGTACCAGGATTATAATTTTATACGCCAGACGCGCGTTTCGTCTACATAAGACTCATCAGTGACGCTCAGATCAAAATAGTTAAAAAGCCAAACAAATACAAAGTTGAAGAGCATTGAGGACCCAAAATTCCAAAAAGTTGTGCCAAATACGGCTAAGGTAATCTACTCCTGGGGTAAGAAAATCCTTAGTTTTTCGAATAATTCAAAGTTTTGTAAACAGAAAATTTATAAAAATGACCATATAATTGATATTCATGTCAACACCGAAGTGTTGACTACTGGGCTGGTGATACCCTCGGGGACGAAACGTCCACCAGCAGTGGCATCCACCCAGTGGTGTAAATAGTTATCAAAAGTACCAGGATTATAATTTATACGCCAGACGCGCGTTTCGTCTACATAAGACTCATCAGTGACGCTCAGATCAAAATAGTTAAAAAGCCAAACAAATACAAAGTTGAAGAGCATTGAGGACCCAAAATTCCAAAAAGTTGTGCCAAATACGGCTAAGGTAATCTACTCCTGGGGTAAGAAAATCCTTAGTTTTTCGAATAATTCAAAGTTTTGTAAACAGAAAATTTATAAAAATGACCATATAATTGATATTCATGTCAACACCGAAGTGTTGACTACTGGGCTGGTGATACCCTCGGGGACGAAACGTCCACCAGCAGTGGCATCCACCCAGTGGTGTAAATAGTTATCAAAAGTACCAGGATTATAATTTTATACGCCAGACGCGCGTTTCGTCTACATAAGACTCATCAGTGACGCTCAGATCAAAATAGTTAAAAAGCCAAACAAATACAAAGTTGAAGAGCATTGAGGACCCAAAATTCCAAAAAGTTGTGCCAAATACGGCTAAGGTAATCTACTCCTGGGGTAAGAAAATCCTTAGTTTTTCGAATAATTCAAAGTTTTGTAAACAGAAAATTTATAAAAATGACCATATAATTGATATTCATGTCAACACCGAAGTGTTGACTACTGGGCTGGTGATACCCTCGGGACGAAACGTCCACCAGCAGTGGCATCCACCCAGTGGTGTAAATAGTTATCAAAAGTACCAGGATTATAATTTTATACGCCAGACGCGCGTTTCGTCTACATAAGACTCATCAGTGACGCTCAGATCAAAATAGTTAAAAAGCCAAACAAATACAAAGTTGAAGAGCATTGAGGACCCAAAATTCCAAAAAGTTGTGCCAAATACGGCTAAGGTAATCTACTCCTGGGGTAAGAAAATCCTTAGTTTTTCGAATAATTCAAAGTTTTGTAAACAGAAAATTTATAAAAATGACCATATAATTGATATTCATGTCAACACCGAAGTGTTGACTACTGGGCTGGTGATACCTCGGGGACGAAACGTCCACCAGCAGTGGCATCCACCCAGTGGTGTAAATAGTTATCAAAAGTACCAGGATTATAATTTTATACGCCAGACGCGCGTTTCGTCTACATAAGACTCATCAGTGACGCTCAGATCAAAATAGTTAAAAAGCCAAACAAATACAAAGTTGAAGAGCATTGAGGACCCAAAATTCCAAAAAGTTGTGCCAAATACGGCTAAGGTAATCTACTCCTGGGGTAAGAAAATCCTTAGTTTTTCGAATAATTCAAAGTTTTGTAAACAGAAAATTTATAAAAATGACCATATAATTGATATTCATGTCAACACCGAAGTGTTGACTACTGGGCTGGTGATACCCTCGGGGACGAAACGTCCACCAGCAGTGGCATCCACCCAGTGGTGTAAATAGTTATCAAAAGTACCAGGATTATAATTTTATACGCCAGACGCGCGTTTCGTCTACATAAGACTCATCAGTGACGCTCAGATCAAAATAGTTAAAAAGCCAAACAAATACAAAGTTGAAGAGCATTGAGGACCCAAAATTCCAAAAAGTTGTGCCAAATACGGCTAAGGTAATCTACTCCTGGGGTAAGAAAATCCTTAGTTTTTCGAATAATTCAAAGTTTTGTAAACAGAAAATTTATAAAAATGACCATATAATTGATATTCATGTCAACACCGAAGTGTTGACTACTGGGCTGGTGATACCCTCGGGGACGAAACGTCCACCAGCAGTGGCATCCACCCAGTGGTGTAAATAGTTATCAAAAGTACCAGGATTATAATTTTATACGCCAGACGCGCGTTTCGTCTACATAAGACTCATCAGTGACGCTCAGATCAAAATAGTTAAAAAGCCAAACAAATACAAAGTTGAAGAGCATTGAGGACCCAAAATTCCAAAAAGTTGTGCCAAATACGGCTAAGGTAATCTACTCCTGGGGTAAGAAAATCCTTAGTTTTTCGAATAATTCAAAGTTTTGTAAACAGAAAATTTATAAAAATGACCATATAATTGATATTCATGTCAACACCGAAGTGTTGACTACTGGGCTGGTGATACCCTCGGGGACGAAACGTCCACCAGCAGTGGCATCCACCCAGTGGTGTAAATAGTTATCAAAAGTACCAGGATTATAATTTTATACGCCAGACGCGCGTTTCGTCTACATAAGACTCATCAGTGACGCTCAGATCAAAATAGTTAAAAAGCCAAACAAATACAAAGTTGAAGAGCATTGAGGACCCAAAATTCCAAAAAGTTGTGCCAAATACGGCTAAGGTAATCTACTCCTGGGGTAAGAAAATCCTTAGTTTTTCGAATAATTCAAAGTTTTGTAAACAGAAAATTTATAAAAATGACCATATAATTGATATTCATGTCAACACCGAAGTGTTGACTACTGGGCTGGTGATACCCTCGGGGACGAAACGTCCACCAGCAGTGGCATCCACCCAGTGGTGTAAATAGTTATCAAAAGTACCAGGATTATAATTTTATACGCATTTGCAAGATGAAAAATCTGCCTAGGTAATGAAAAATTCTAAAATAAATTCCTTTCTGTTACTATCTACTAAACTAGAATTGCACAATGTTCTCTGCTGTTATCAAAAGCAAAAAACCTATTTTTTATTCAATATACTGTTTATTATTTTAAAATTTATTTAATATGGTGGTGATAACTTATATTAAATGAAATGGTTGGCATATAGTAGATTAACTTTTCGATTCTTCAGTGAAATTGTCTTGAACATCCTTCCTGTTACTGATGATGGTTATGCTGTTACTTTTTATCAGGTAACATGATAGAACGTAACAGAAAGGAATTACGCGATTTTTTTTGTCCTTTTTATCACATTAAATGTAAGTGTATTTCCTGTGACATATAACTTTTAAAAAGATGATATAAAAACACACTTAATGCTGTGGTGCACACTTAAAAATTTTCTCAGAGAGTGTAAGAAAAGGCTGTAACAGGATAGAACACCAATAAGTATTTTTCTATAAATTCTTACCTTGGATGGGCTTGAATTTTCAAACCTGGCCGCCTTTCCAACTATTTCCTTGTACTAATGCATTCAGGAAATGATGCTCTTCACAATACATAATGGGAAAATAACTCTTGGTCTTGTAAACGTTTCCACAGGTAAAAAAACCCAGTGGTAACAGGAGGGAAATCACCCCTGGGGACAAATTTTTTTCTCTTAAAATTTGCAAAATTTTATTACATGCTATAGTTATAATATAAAAAGACAAATTAGGGGCAAGTTTATTATATAATACTAGAACACACCCGCGAAATCGCGGGCATATACAGCTTGTAGAATGTTGTAGGATGACTTTTTGTAAAAGATATTATGTATGGAGAATTTCATAAAAGGTATCAAAAGCCCTCTCCCTTTTTCCAAAGTCCGATATTTGTTTCCTTTCTGTTAAATTCAATTATTTTCGTGTGTCTGGCCTCAGATCACAATTATTCTTCTCCTTTGCTACAATGCTTCTTTTGGTAAAAGTCAAATCAAATTAACAATTTGTACCGTTTCAAACATGAAATAAATGTAACTGCTTATATATAGACCATTATTAGTCTAATAAAATATGCTTCTAGGACAATCCATCAGTGTTTTCTTTTTCTTTTGAGAGCCTTATTAAGATGCCAATGGTAGGATATGAATCATGTATAAATTACTAAGGCTAATTTGAGGGGTGGTCGGACGGGTCCTGATCCCGAAATCCCGGACTTAAAACCATGAAATCCCGAGATGCAGAATTTAAAGAAATGCATATCCCGAAATCCCGAAATCGAAAAATATATTCCCGGATCCCGTAAGGATCAATCCCCAAATCCCGAGCTTAAAAACACCCGATCCCGACACCCCGAAAAAGATCCTGCTTACTTCTAATCTCTACCTTACTTTCATTTTTGCCAAATCACTATTTTCCCTTTGAACAATAAATTGTTATGCCCCATTTATGGGCATTATGTTTTCTAGTCTGTACATCCGTTCGTTCGTTCGTTCGTCCGTCCGTGTCTGTCCCGCTTCAGGTAAAAGTTTTTGGTCGAGGTAGTTTTAGTTGAAGTTGAGCATGTTTTACTTATTTTAATATATATGCAAGTGGTATGACCCCTTAAATAGTAAAAATGTCAAAGAAAACAGTAGACAGAATCAGGGCCGACTTTCTATACTAACATACTAACATACTAACATAGAAAGTCCCTGACAGAATACAGACAGTCTCTATATATTAAAGTAGTATAATCGTAGTTTACATGTAGATAAACGCGAAAAATAATTGTCTTCTCTCAGGAGGTATAATAGTTGTGGTTCTTGCGATCTAAACACCATGATATGAAACGCGAAAAATAATTGTCCTCTCTAAGGAGATATAATAGTTGTGATTCTTGCGATCTAAACACCATGATATTGAGAACGCCCTGAACGGCTTATTTTTTTCCCATTTTTGTTATCCATCATACGATTGGTTGTACTTGTGTCAAATGTTTTACTTATTTTAATATATATACAACTGGTATGACCCCTTAAATAGTAAACATTTCAAAGAAAACAGTAGACAGAATACAGAGTCTCTAGTTTTTGGTCGAGGTAGTTTTAGATGAAGTTGAGCATGTTTTACTTATTTTAATATATATGCAAGTGGTATATGACCCCTTAAATAGTAAAAATTTCAAAGAAAACAGTAGACAGAATCAGGGCCGACTTTCTATACTAACATACTAACATAGAAAGTCCCTGACAGAATACAGACAGTCTCTATATATTAAAGTAGTATAATCGTAGTTTACATGTAGATAAACGCGAAAAATAATTGTCTTCTCTAAGGAGGTATAATAGTTGTGGTTCTTGAGATCTAAACACCATGATATGAAACGCGAAAAATAATTGTCCTCTCTAAGGAGATATAATAGTTATGATTCTTGCGATCTAAACACCATGATATTGAGAACGCCCTGAATGGCTTATTTCTTTTCCCATTTTTGTTATCCATCATACGATTGGTTGTACTTGTGTCAAATGTTTTACTTATTTTAATATATATACAACTGGTATGACCCCTTAAATAGTAAAAATTTCAAAGAAAACAGTAGACAGAATACAGAGAGTCTCTATATATTAAAGTAGTATAAACGCGAAAATTTTTGTTATCCATCATACGATTGGTTGTACTTCTGTCAAATGTTTTACTATTTTAATATATATACAACTGGTATGACCCCTTAAATAGTAAACATTTCAAAGAAAACAGTAGACAGAATACAGAGAGTCTCTATATATTAAAGTAGTATAAACGCGAAAAATAATTGTCCTCTACAATACAGAGAGTCTCTATATATTAAAGTAGTATAAACGCGAAAATTTTTGTTATCCATCATACGATTGGTTGTACTTGTGTCAAATGTTTTACTTATTTTAATATATATACAACTGGTATGACCCCTTAAATAGTAAACATTTCAAAGAAAACAGTAGACAGAATACAGAGAGTCTCTATATATTAAAGTAGTATAAACGCGAAAAATAATTGTCCTCTATAAGGAGGTATAATAGTTGTGGTTCTTGCGATCTAAACACCATGATATGGAGAACGCTGTGATTGGTTTATTTATTTTTCATTTTTGTTATCTATCATACGATTGGTTGTATTTGTGCATCTTTAAAACCGGAAGTCTATCTATGACTAAAAGTCAGTCCGATGACGGAATCATATCCGG
Source organism: Mytilus edulis (assembly GCA_019925275.1). Taxonomy (NCBI): domain Eukaryota; kingdom Metazoa; phylum Mollusca; class Bivalvia; order Mytilida; family Mytilidae; genus Mytilus; species Mytilus edulis. The sequence goes on along the minus strand of CM034350.1, from coordinate 111,452,920 downwards.
ACTCCTTTTTTGTCGTTTTTCTCCCAAAATAACTCAATCTGAATAATCATAAGAATGGATGACAAAAGAGGGACGAAAGATACCAAAGGGACAGTCAAACTCATAAATCTAAAACAAACTGACAACGCCATGGCTAAAAATAAAAAAGACAAACAGAAAAATAATAGTACACACCACACAACATAGAAAACTAAAGAATAAACAACACGAACCCCAAATGCGACTATGCGACAAATGCGACTATGCATGTTACCTATAGGACACAGAGGCATGATGATTGATTTATTGTGGAAGGAAGAGAAGCGACACCCAAAATGAGGTCTTCTCGTTTAATAGTATAGATATCATATATGTGAGAATCGGACGCCTGTTTAATTAATTTGGATATTATTTGAATGATTTAGTTTCCAAAAAAACACAAGGGACAACATGATTTTAGGGGGGGGGGGGTTGAACATTTAAATTACAAAATTTTATTGGAAACAATATAAGAATGAGTGTTTAATTGGCAGGACATGGTGCATTATATAATTTAGTTTATACTGAAACTTAAAATTTTCAAAAAAAGTGGTTGAATAAAAAAATAATTGCTGGTGAAGTGCGGGACATGGAAATTAGACTTTTTCAGATATTGTCTCATATAACAATTTGGTTACAAACTAAAATGATAAAAAAAATATTATTTATTTCTAGCATTCTTTAGACAACATTCAAATGAGTATGTATCGCCTACAAGAAACAGCGATTGTCTCTTGGACAGTCAGAAGAATGTGACAGATAAGATAATTCAAAACGAAGAGTTGCTGTGTGAACCCATCTGCACACCAGAGATGTTAGTGTAAGTATTTTACAAGTATTGTTTAATTCATCTGTCATTCAAGTTATAGCTATAACGTGAAATGAGTTATCAGCCTGCAAAATGGGTTTGCCTTCGAATCAAAACAAATTTCAAAAAGCTTCATTTGAACAGTCAAAAAGATAGTTAGTCAAAATGAAACAATTCTTGGTTTTTTTATGATGTTTTATTTATTTGATTCACAAAAACAGATAAGTTACATTTTTGGTTTGTAGAAATCTCCTATGACGTTATGATCAAAGCTTATTGAGGCTAATTACACGTGTTATTTGTTGTGTGATCTTTTTAGAATGTATACTGAAGTAGGGAAGGTTCAAAGTTTTTCGGTTTTTAATTTTAGTTTTAATACAATCATAACAATTAATAGTTTAATTTCTAAAGGTTGATGGGGGATCTAGATTAAAATCCATAAAATGTTTTTATCATTTGTCAAAATGTAGTTTTTATCATGCTTTTTTTCCTAAATATGATATTAAGTACCGGACATTTTTTCATGCTACAGGTTGTGTGCATAATTGTCAGATTCTATGATAAAATGTGAGAAAATAGCTCTGATACCAGGCTTTCAGATAAGTGATAGAAAAGCTTGGTTCACCGGACTAGTTTTCTTGTTACATATTAAAAGGTATATTCACAACATTTATTATAAAAATTACTTTATCTGAGTTATGTCCCTTACTATGCGAGTTATCTCCCCTTAACTTGCAGAGTTGGAAAAAAATAATCAATTGTTTGCACCTGTCCTAAGTAAGGAATCTGATGTTGTTGTTTGTTAATGTGATATTTTTTCTTGTTTCTCGTTTTTTATATACCGTTGGTCTTCCCGTTGGAATGGTTTTACACTAGTAATTTTGGGGGCCCATTCATTATGGTTTGCTGTTAGGTATGAGCTAAGGATCCGTGTTGAAGACCGTATTAAGCCCTACGATTATTTACTTTTATACATTGTAACTTTGATGGAGAGTGTGTCTTATTGGCGCGTATACCTCATCTTCTTATATCTACAGACAAAAAAATATGTTTTTAGAATAAAAACAGCCATAGATATAAGAAAACACACAATTTTCTATATTAATATTGAAAATCTTACACATGAATCGTTTAGTTTATTTCTCTCAAAATTTGCACATTTCATTAAAAATCTTGACCAGTTGTATGTACTTCAAAATGCAAGATTGAACAGACACCAGGTCCTCTACCTTCTTAATAATTAATTGTGGATTTGTTTTCGTCCTGAATATGTATGAAATATTTGACACTTTATGTTAGGCAAACAAAAAAAACGAAGTGGTATAAGGTTCCAGTAATTTATTAATTGTTATGCATCTTTTTTTCGTACAGAGTACCACGTAATAAAATTGATGTCTTCAAAACATGTCTCAATATTACCGTCGAGGAAAAAAGAATAAAAGAATGGGAAGCACAGAAGAACTGTGATATAGAAATAACGTGCGGTGAATTTAGAACCAATGCGCATAGTGTAGTTTTGTCAAGTGTTTCTGATTACTTTAAAGCCAATACAAAATTTAACAAGCACAAGTGGAGAATCTCCCTCTATGAAGAATTTGTCTCCTCGGATGCGTTAAACGATATCATAAACTTTGCATATACTGGAAGACTTGAAATAAGTACTGACAGACTACAAGGTGTTATTGCAACCGCTTCATCTCCAAGTCACTTTTATTTTGGACGCGTGCGAAAGACGTTTGATAAAAAATGTCGATTTCTCCAGTGCCATTTCTCTATTTCCCTTTGCTATTCGTTTTGACCTCACCAATTTGATCGATTGTATAATTCAATGTTTATCGGAAAATTTTGAAACATATGTTGATCAAAATGCGTTTTGTAGCCTTTCTAATGACGAGTTCAAGCTCCTATTGATGAACAAGAATCTGTCTGTTTTCCGTAAAGGGATTCCAGTCGATAATCCTGAACTTCATATCCTTGAAGCTGTTGGTAAAACATTAACAATAAATCAAGTAAATGATATACCATCTGTAAAAGATATTCTTAGTGGTATTCGGTTTTCAGAAATACCCAAAGTAGATCTTACTTATTTATATAACAGTTACCATGCTTTTATGACATTGAATGAAATCTCTTTCTTACATTTGAAGAACAACGTTCTTCGAAAAAGAGAATTTTCACAGACGATGAAAGGTTTAGAAATTTCAACAGCTTATGCTAACAATCCTCATCGCAATTTACCAGATCAACTTAAGCTTGTGAGATATTTCGAGGAAATTGTAGATATAAATGATCGACCTAGAAAGATTGGGTTATGGATTATTCGATGGGAAGGATATATCGATATTGGGGGAATACAAATGGAGTATAAGAGCGGAAAGATTGTACATCATGGTGTCCGACCAACAGCTAGACATTCAATTTTATCGGAGCATAAATTTGAACTTGATAAGGACGAAGTCATAACAAACATCAATCTTAGAACAGGTATACTTTTAACTAGCATATCTTTTGATACGAATTATGGTAGTACATATGGCCCGTATGGTAGTAATGGTGGGTATTCGTCATCTGCATCTCCCTCACAAAAAAGGGGTTACTTCCATTCTTTCAGAGGAATTGTTGTAAAAGGAAGATACGATCACTATATTGCTAATATTAAATGTGCATGGGTTGTGTATAAAACTCCTAATAAGGACGACGATAGACTAACGAAAGAGAGCTCTCCATGTGCTGACATTTTCCCTTACAGCCAACTCGATACCTATGATGATTTGAGCTATTCCCATACCGAGTCGGAGTTAGATCTCTTGAGATCATGGAATCATAGAAATTCTTATGTACAATATAACAGCAGACGTAGCTTAGCGTACAAGTTTTAAACTTATGCATTACAGATATTTGATACTCTTATAAAAATGATTAAAAAAAAAGTGGAATTTACATTTTAGGAAATAACTACCATTTGGAGATATTTGGAACAATCTAAATAAGAAATTAGCTAACGGGGAAATCATCGTCATTTGATTTACATGGAAGAAAAATATAAAAAAAATAATCTCTCAAACAGAAAGTTTCACTTTTGTAATGAAAAACAAATAAAGGCAACAGTAGTATTCCGCTGTTCGAAAGTCATAAATCGATTGAAAGAAAACAAATCTTGGTTACAAATGAAAACTAAGGTAGACACATCAACTGTTAGAGGAAAACCACGAAAAAACAGAAACACTTACGTGCAACAAAAAACCAAAACGACAATGCCACACACACAAAAAGAACTATAAAATAAAACCTGTCATTTTTTATACGACCGCAAAATTTGAAAAAATTTTCGTCGTATATTGCTATCACGTTGGCGTCGTCGTCTGCGTCGTCGTCGTCGTCTGCTTCGTCGTCGTCGTCGTCGTCGTCGTCGTCGTCGTCGTCCGAATACTTTTAGTTTTCGCACTCTAACTTTAGTAAAAGTGAATAGAAATCTATGAAATTTTAACACAAGGTTTATGACCACAAAAGGAAGGTTGGGATTGATTTTGGGAGTTTTGGTCCCAACATTTTAGGAATTAGGGGCCAAAAAGGGCCCAAATAAGCATTTTCTTGGTTTTCGCACTATAACTTTAGTTTAAGTTAATAGAAATCTATGAAATTTTGACACAAGGTTTATGACCACAAAAGAAAGGTTGGGATTGATTTTGGAAGTTTTGGTTCCAACAGTTTAGGAATAAGGGGCCAAAAAAGGGCCCAAATAAGCATTATTCTTGGTTTTCGCACAATAACTTTAGTTTAAGTAAATAGAAATCAATGAAATTTAAACACAATGTTAATGACCACAAAAGGAAGGTAGGTATTGATTTTGGGAGTTAAGGTACCAATAGTTTAGGAATTAGGGGCCAAAAAGGGACCCAAATAAGCATTTTTCTTGGTTTATGCGCCATAACTTTAGTATAAGTAAATTGAAATCTATGAAATTTAAACACAAGGTTTATGACCATAAAAGGAAGGTTGGTATTGATTTTGGGAGTTTTGGTCTCAACAGTTTAGGAATAAAGAGCCCAAAGGGTCCAAAATTAAACTTTGTTTGATTTCATCAAAAATTGAATAATTGGGTTTCTTTGATATGCCGAATCTAACTGTGTATGTAGATTCTTAATTTTTGGTCCCGTTTTCAAATTGGTCTACATTAAGGTCCAAAGGGTCCAAAATTAAACTTAGTTTGATTTTAACAAAAATTGAATCCTTGGGGTTCCTTGATATGCTGAATCTAAAAATGTACTTAGATTTTTTATTATTGGCCCAGTTTTCAAGTTGGTCCAAATCGGGGTCCAAAATTAAACTTTGTTTGATTTCATCTAAAATTGAATAATTGGGGTTCTTTGATATGCCAAATCTAACTGTGTATGTAGATTCTTAATTTTTGGTCCCGTTTTAAAATTGGTCTACATTAAAGTCCAAAGGGTCCAAAATTAAACTAAAATTGATTTTAACAAAAATTGAATTCTTGGGCCTCTTTGATATGCTGAATCTAAACATGTACTTAGATTTTTGATTGTGGGCCCAGTTTTCAAGTTGGTCCAAATCAGGATCCAAAATTATTATATTAAGTATTGTGCAATAGCAAGAAATTTTCAATTGCACAGTATTCAGCAATAGCAAGAAATCTTCAATTGCACAGTATTGTGCAATAGCAAATATTTTCAATTGCACAGTATTGCACAATAGCAAGAAATATCTAATTGCACAATATTGTGCAATAGCAAGAAATTCCAATTGGATTTCAATTGGAGTTATCTTTCTTTGTCCAGAATAGTAGTTGAATCAACTTAAATCATTGTTTTATACAATATACAATGTATATTCACTTTTACTACCAACTGATAGATTAAAACAATCTTTACCATTCAGTGATAACAAGCAGTTTTTTTTTACATTTTAATATTTTATGATGTATTTAAATGAGTTGTTATTGTTGCAAGCTTCATTAGAAATTTGAATTGAGATCAGTTTTGAAATAAGGGAAAGGGGGATGTGAAAAAAAAATTGGGGGGTCAATTTTTTTCATTTCAGATTTCATAAATAAAAAGAAAATTTCTTCAAACATTTTTTTGAGAGGATTAATATTCAACAGCATAGTGAATTGCTCAAAAGCAAAAAAAAATTTTAAGTTCATTAGACCACATTCATTCTGTGTCAGAAACCTATGCTGTGTCAACTATTTAATCACAATCCAAATTTAGAGCTGAATCCAGCTTGAATGTTGTGTCCATACTTGCCCCAACCGTTCAGGGTTCAACTTCTGCGGTCGTATAAAGCTGCGCCCTGCGGAGCATCTGGTCTGACTTAGTACATGACGACATTTTAAGAATAAATTGTGGGTTCAACCTGGTTTAGCGGCTAGCCATACCTTGCGCTTTAATGGCAATGTTAAATATAACAATAAAATGACAACATTAAATGATAAAACTACAGCACAAATAAATGTAAGAATAATCAGGACAGAGAAATACACAAATAAACATTACAATAGGACATTTCGACATGCCAATAGTTATAGAATAATTCTTACTTTTGCAAACAGTAAATTTATAACCACAGAATAAAACCGAACACCTTGAACAACAACAAAAAAGGACAGCACATAACACTGCACAAAAAAAAACATGAATTGCCTCCGATTGAATAACGCTACAATATGACGTCACAGGGAAAATTGACGTCACAAGGAAATTTTCATAAAGTTTAATATAGTTCAAAATTAGGTTAGTAATTATTGTAATTGATGTCTAATATAATAATTACTATTTAATTAATGTAGAATTGTGTAGTGATTTGATCATTAATTGTATCATCTAGCACTGTCAGTATTTCTTCTAAATCTATAAACTCGTGGAACATGATTGACGGGAAATTTGAGAATACATGTATGTGGGAATTTAGTTCGCAATTTAGGTTCGGATAATTACAAATATTGGATTTGAGTATCATTTAAGGGGTCACAAATGCATATTCGTCTTATTTTCAAATTCTAAAAATGGTGATTCATATCACAATAAGGGCAATTTGGAAAACTAGAGACATTGGAAAATATCAAAAGAAAGGGGTAACAATTAAAATTGGGGATTTCGAGTATGATAAACATCACATGAAATTTTGGTCAAATCTTTTAAACAAAATACGACCAATGAAGTTTTATCTAATATTGATGAGAACTTTTTCTAGATAGTTTTATATTTTTGCGTGGACAATATAGTGTTATGACCACTTCAATACTGAATAAATTTTTATATACATTACAATCTTTTTTTTAATTACACGTTTCCATTTTAATTATTTTTAACGAGTAGGAAGTGGCAAAAGATAACTCGACCAGAATGCAATAGAAATTAGATTTGTGATTACTAGCAATACTTGATTGCAACCTCGTCCTCTCCCTTATGGTAACGACAACCATTTTTCTAACTATAAAGTCAAATTGCACATCTATACATGATAGTTGACATTATTGTAAAGCCGTTTCATTAGAATTGTGTAGACGAAACGCGCATCTGGCATATCAAATGTTAAGCCTGGTACCTTTTTGAGCATTTCAGGTTTTTTTAACAATTTTGCTGTTTCCTTCGTAATGTTAGCCATTTTGGAAACTCTTGACATTCAGTTAACATTTCAGCGAATATTCAGAAAGCTTGGAGCATGTCTTCATGCCGGATTTGTTTTTTTTTTCTATCGATTTATGAGTTTTGAACATCAGTTTACTACTGTTGCCTTTATTCATGGTAACCGCGACTATTGTCAAAATTCCAAAAACAAATGCCATATTGGTACATGTCACGTTACATATCCATATAGGTTCTACTCTGTTCAAAATAACAAGCTTTTTTAAAAGCCTCTCAAAATTGTTGGTATATAAATAAAGAAAATAAAAAAGCAGGGGGAAAAAAAGGGTCCAAGTTCTTGTTTTAGCGATATAAGCCGTTGTAATTTTGCCGGCAAATGATTCTCTCTAGATTTTTCATAGTTTAACATTGGCTACTGTTTTGGTTCATAAACGATGAAAAAATTACAAGGATTTAATCAGATTTTATAATATGACTTGTTATTATATATGCCATAAAATTATGAAAATGAAAGTAAGGGTTAGCGTGCATTATTTTTTAATTGCAATACATGGATAAAACTAAAAGATGCATGATAAATTACAACGGCTTATATCGCTAAAACAAGAACTTGGACCCTTTTTATAAATCGATAGAAAAAAAAAAGAATTCGGCATGAAGACAGCAAAAATGTGAAAACTACATCATGCTAATAACATAAGTAACACGACGGCCGTCCTAACTAAGTACGAACTTATTTCTGTTCTGTTGTTTATTGTTTTTGCATTTAACAGACAACCATATCTTTCTTGTTTTTTTGGGGTTTGTTTGGTTGGGTTTTTTTTTTATTTTATCATGCACGGGCTATTTGTAACTTACAATGCTAGTAACTTATTTATTTTTATTGAACTGGGTAGAATGGACAATAAACCAGCAGAATACGTATTTCTTTTCATTGTCTAATACCGGTTTATGATGTTGGAATATTTTATAACAATTATTATTGGGTATTTTTTGGAATTTATGATATGCATTCAAATCCTCATGTTATATGTCATTTTATTATAGATTAATGAAATTATTGAAGGATGAAATGTGATTTATATTCGTTGTTTTTTAATGTCCTGTTCAAAAGCCATTTGTGTTATTTTGTTGAAGCAATGGTTACAATTTGATCTTGGTGATTTGTCGATTTTTATCCTAATGCATGTTTATTTTGGATTATTTATTAATTTATTTTTTAGTTGTTGTCTGTCTATCGTTTTATATACTTTTTTAAGAACTGAAGGCCTTAATACCTTCTGTCGAATGTTATTCTTGAAATATCAATTGCAAAAATGAAAACACCTCTAATGAGTTTTGTATCACATTGTTGTTGTGTCAAGGCGAATTCCAGAATTGCATTTCGATCCAACCGAATTCGGTATCATTTTTATTTTACTATCACTGAACTATTATAGTAGTTTGGTGCTATCAAAACCTTGGATATTATAGGCTAGTTCGTCAGTACTAGATATAGGAAGATGTGGTATGAGTGCCAATGAGACAACTCTACATCCAAATAACAATTTATAAATGTAAAGCATTTTTTAAGGAATTTATTTTAACTGTAAATTTCATTTGATAAGACCTTTTGCGTTTTGGTAATATCCATCTGTCCCTTTTTTTCTCTTATTAACACTTTTTTGTGGCTCTTGAGATCATCCCTATGTTTGAAGGGATTGGTTGCTTTGTGTGTTGTGTTTTTCCTTTCAATTATTGTGATTTTATTATATTTTGTTTTTTTAGGCATGGCGTGATCAGTTTGTACTTGGGTCAAGATCTTTAATTGTTTTTACATAGGCGGTAATGGTAACGTTTTTTCCTGTAGCTCAGTCCATATCGTAAACTTGGATATGTATGATAGCTCATTTCGAAGCTGTGACATTTTCACATATGTGGTTAAATTTTCGGGGTACGAAGTGAGATTACTTTTTCCGTAAATTAGCATACCCCGAACATCCTTTTGTGATGCGGCTCCTTGTGGTAAAATATCCCCTTTTTAACACAATAAGTTCTTTGAAAATTTAATACTTTGAACACATTTAATAGCTCCATAGTTTTTACACATTTATTCTATGTTCCTCTACTTTCCTAATCACCACAAATGGTTAAGTTCAGTCATTTGTAAAAAATTGAAACATGTTCAATATCACTACACAGAGATTTTTTCTTTACACGTGATTTTTGAGTTCCTCATTTCGAGGCGCATTAGGGATGTTGTCCCACTTGACTTATGAGTCGAGTATAATGCCTGGCTATGGACTAAACGCGAGACAGAAGACATAGATACTCTTTCCAAACGGATTAAGGCTCTAGGGTCGTTGATACAAATCCGAATTAAGAAACTAAATTGGTCTATCAATACCCACGCTACGTCAATTTTTAAAGACCAAAATGTTGCAAAACACTTGTCCTTCCTCCATGACAAATAAGTTGTTGTCCCGGCAGATAAAGCCCCAAACAAAATCGTTTCTATGTGTAAATAAACTGCTTGATCAATGAATTAGGTATTAACAATTCACTTGGAAACTCAATATATACTGTCACGACACTTACCAAAGAGGAAATCCTGGAAAATCCTTTGTAATTTCAACTAAAGATGAAAAACTGGATTTTCCATCACTGTATCGGATACCTAAACTGCATAAGTGTCCTTACAAATAACGGTATATATCTGGGTCTTCCATGTGCTCCACAAACCTTTTTTCTAAATTATTAACATCTATTTTATCAGCAATCAAAGTCAGGCTTCAAAGTTATTGTGAAACTGCCTATTCTAGAGATGGCGTAAATCCGATGTGGAAACTAAAAAAATCCAAAGATCTTTTAGAGTACAAATAATCTAACACTCTCTCATCTTGCAATAGTATTAAATCATTTGACTTTTCTAATTTTACACAAGTATTCCCCATTCCAAACTAAAAGACAAGTTGAAAGAGTTGGTATTACTTTGATTCATTAAAAAGAATGGCGAACGTAGATACAAGTATCTTGTCTTGGGGAGGGATAAATCCTACTTTGTAAAGAATCACTCTAATTCAAAATAAATTTCTGTGAAACTGACATTACCAAGATGCTTGAATTCTGGATTGACAACATATTTGTTACGTTTGGGGGACGTGTTTTTCAACAGACTGTCGGCATTCCAATGGGAACCAATTGTGCTCCTCTTCTTGCCGACTTGTTTCTTTATTATTATGAGGCTGACTTCATACAGAATTTTCTTATGAAGAAAGAAAAGAAGTTAGAAATATCATTAAACCTTACGTTCCGCTATATAGATGATGTTCTCTCACTAAGTAATACAAAATTTGGTGAACGAATCTATATCTAGAAATAAAGGATACTACAGATACAGTTAAGTCTGCCGCATATCTTAACTTACATCTAGAAATTGAAAACAAAACTTTACGACAAAAGGGATGATGTCAGCTGCCCAATTCGTGAACTTTCCATTTCTATGTAGCAAAATTCCATCAGCACCTGTACACGGAGTATATATCTCCCAATTGATACGATATTTCCGGGCTTGTATTTCATATCATGATTTCCTTGATAGAGGATTGCTGCTCATTAGAAAGCTATAAGACCAAGAGTTCCAAATGGTGAAATTGAAATCATCCCTTCGTAAATTTTACGGATACCGTCACGAGTTGGTTAACCGTTTCACTGATGATATCGGATATGTTCCTTGTGTCGTAACTTCAATACCCTTTTCACAAATGTGACCTACCGAATTAGACTATTTACCGGATTTGTAATAAAATAAGCAACACGACAGGTGCCACATGTGGAGTAGAATCTGCATACAAATTTGTACTTGGAACATAATCCGAAATAGTTCCTGATATAAAATGGTTGAGCTTTAAAAACGAAAGTCTTATAATTTAGAGAATGAATGATATGATTGACAATCATAAAAAAAGACAATGAAAAATCTGGGATCTATATACCGGATACCTAAAAATCACAAAAATATCTTTACAAAAGGTAAAAATCACCAAAATATCTTTATAAAAGGAAAAATTTTCGACTCAACATCTTTCTTAAGTTCGATCTTTTGTCATTCTCTCTAAATCAAAAATGATTTTCAGTCATAAATGCATTTAGTACTAAATGAGCAATCCTACTGGTCAACTTGTGTTTTTACTCAAGATGACGCATAACCTTCTTAACTACAAAAAGAACGAATATGTATAGAAGTTCTTTAATTTCAGTTTAATATATTTGACGACGTTCTCTCAAGCATAAATACCCTTTTTAATAAACTAACACTACAAGCTTTTCCTGTAATCTTGATCTTTCTCATTCTATCAAAAGTTTTAACGGCATCAAATTAGATTCTTTGACAAACGTGTAAACTATAAATAAATACAACAGTAGTATACCGCTGTTCTAAAGTCATAAATCGATTGGGAGAAAATAAATCTGGGTTACAAACTAAATCCGAAGAAAAAACATCAACTATAAGAGGAAAACAATAAAACAACAGAAACACTGAAGTGCAACAAAAAAAAACCGACAATGCACAGAAACGAATTACAAGATAACAATAGCCATTTTCCAGACTTGGTGCGGAACATTTTTAGAAAAAAATGGTGGGTTGAACCTGGGTTTGTGTGTAGCCAAACCTCGAGCTTTTATGGCAATGTTACTTTTTTTCGCTTTCGATCTTTTATATCTGGGCTTCACTGGTGAGTCTTGTGTGGACGAGGCGCGTTTTTGGCGTATTAAATTTTAAACCTGATGCTTTTTGTTATTCATTAATCATGTGTTTCTTTGTCTAATACGTTTTCCTATTTATTTGTATTGTAGTCCTGTACTATTATGTTGTCATTTCTATGTTATATTTAACATTGCCATTAAAGTGCGAGGTTTGGCATGCCACACAACCAGGTTCAACCCACCATTTTTTCCTTTAAAAATGTCCTGTACCAAGTCAGGAATATGGCCATTGTTATATTATAGTTCGTTTCTGTGTGTGTTACAATTTAACGTTGTGTCGTTTGTTTTCTCTTATTTTTTAGTGTAAATTGACATTGCGATAAGACGTGTCACGGTACTTGTCTATCCCAAATTCATGTATTTGGTTTTGATGTTATATTTGTTATTCTCGTGGGATTTTGTCTGATGCTTGGTCCGTTTCTGTGTGTGTTAGTTACATTGTAGTGTTGTGTCGTTGTTCTCCTCTTATATTTATGCGTTTCCGTCAGTTTTAGTTTGTTACCCCGATTTTGTTTTTTGTCCATGGATTTATGAGTTTGAACAGCGGTATACTACTGTTGCCTTTATTTAGATATAACACTAATATGAAAACATTACATGACCGGAATAAAGCACAAATAAATGCAAGAATATTCAGGACAGAGAAATACACAAATAAACAATACAATAGTACATTGAGACATGCCTACCACAGAATAAAAACGAACACGCAAAACAACCTATATTTGACAACTCTCCTATTATGAAAAGTAACATAGCTGACTTTATTATATTTAAATATGTTAACTGATACGCTCGTGAATTTTATTGTTATTATACAATACGGACGTCGATTTGGTGTGAGTTAAGGATCCGTGTTGAAGACAGTACTTTGATTTATAATACCATTAATGGTTTACTTTTGAAATATGTGACTTGGATGGAGAGTTGTCTCAATGGCACTCTTATCACATCTTATTACATCTATTCATTAGCAGAGATGTGTTCTTTATACATACACTGCTTTAGCACAGTAATGAATTCAACATGACATAAGTTTTACGGTCCCTACAAAATATTTTGCATGAAAGAAGTGTTCTTGTTCTGACGTCAAGTCGAACGTTTTTCATATAATATTTGTTAGTTTTGAATAAAACAATTATAGATACTCAAGCGTATTACCAGTATAAAACCTTGTCCAATACATGTGCATGAATTTTTGTTTTTTTTGTTTTTTGGTCATATCAATTTTCAATGCATATTTCGATTATCTGTAATTTATGTAATATGTATGCACCGCGGTAGGCAATAGGGCATTACGTGATACCTTTCGCCACCCTTCCTACGTCTATCCTTCTTCCTGTCTGTCCGTCTCTTTTATCGCCTGTCCAATTTTTCTTTCTGCACTCTATATTATGTTTTTTTTTATACAAATGACTTTTGAACAGCGGTATACTACCGTTGCCTTTATTTATAACTAATACACAATGATAAAAACCAAAGCTAGCAGACAGTGAGGTAGCAGGTAGTGAGTCTTACCGTATAGACTGATGTCCAATTTTGATAATTTAAGACACTTTCTACTTTTATATAACTACATTAAATTCAATTATAATTATAAGATTATAAAGAAAACGTTTAACAATCGATCATAGTTTGTTTTGTTTTTTTCAAAGAAAAGTTGTTAATAATGACCTAACTGCTACAGATTAAACCGTAGTGTACCATGGTATTGTTTATATCTATACGAACAGAGTTTCGTATCAATGAATATTCTTTTCTTTTATATTTATATTTGAGAATAATCAAATAAACTATTCATACAGTGCACTATTATATCGTTATCAATTGCATGAGTAACGTGTGTATAATATCGATTTTCTTGATCGGATTGTTTACCTTGTGTAAAGGTGAGAGCATGTTTTAATGGATATCAATGTTGTAATTAACCGATTTTATTATTTTAACTTATTCATTTATAGAGTAACGAGAAAAAAGTTTAAGTGAGAATTTAATATTGATTGATTATTTATCGATTGATTGTGTTTTAACGAAATTTTTGGGCTATTGCGTGGCAGCCAGTTTTTTATTGGTGGAGTGCCCGGAGAAAACTATCGACCTTCGATAGGAAAACTGTCATATTCCTGACTTGGTTCAAGCATTTTCAAATGTAAAAAATTATGGATTGAATCTGGTCTAATATCGCTCAACCTCTCACTTTTTAATTTGAGCGTCACTGATGAGTCTTTTGTAGACGAAACGCGCGACTGGCGTAAATATAAAATTTAACCCTGGTATCTATGATGAGTTTATTTACAATACTGAGGACAGTAGAGATTTCGACCCGATGGAAATAAATTAAAACGAAAATAAATACTTATTTTACAGAAAAAAATAAGATCATGGGTATTGATATGTTAACGTATGACTTGTGTCCAATCAGACATAGTTTCTTGGTCAGGTGTAACGAGAGTTCATGCTAGATGAAATATTAGAAATGTTATAAAGGAAAAACAAAATAGACAAAGAACATAAGTAAAAACGAAAGAAAAGAATACAAAAACTTACCATAACACTTTAACATAACGACGGGATGTCTAAGTACCGTCTTATTTCCAAAAATAGACTAAAAATTAACGTACCAATTTCAATATGTAAACACCATATAACGGGGCATAGGTTTTCGATTTAGCATTTGACTGTCCCTCTAGTGTATTTTGTCCCTCTTTTATGTTACTGCTGAGAAATGGGAAATTGACAATTGGGAAGTTGAAATTATCCCGTGTGTTTTTCAAATGCAAATGATCAGTACATTAGCTGGCCTGCATGGTATATGTGCTATCCTGTAGCTACCTTTTTCATACAACAAAAAATCTAAATGGTTTCTACTACAGTATTAGTAATTTGAATTCATTCCGACATATTTTGTATTTAACACCTTTTAAATTTGCAGAACACTTAATATATTCTGATACATACGTGTAACAAATGTTCAATTTGAAAATGCTATTTTGCAGGGAGGTTTGTTTTTGTTTTGTCATTGTTAATGTTATTGTTTTTGTTTTGATTTGTTTTGCTTTTTCGTTGATTTGGCTTGAGTATTTTTTTTGGGGGTGGATATTTTTGTGCTGTTGAAATTAACATTGCGACAAACTTGTCAACGGCACTTCTTATGCACTTGGATTTATTAAGTTATACATGTATATAACTATAGCTACAACCCGATTTGATGAACTGTGTTTTATTAATAGTTTTTCGTGGTCAAAATTCGAGGGATCATGAATCGCAATCAAGAAACAACGAATGTCAAATACGTTCTGCGTCATAAAGCCGGAAGACTTATACAGATAAGTGACTTTAAATCGAAGGATTGATGTGTGAACCGATCTACAAAAGGGAGATGTAAGCGCAAGTATTTCATCCGAATGACATCTATCAAAGAGGGGCGAAAGATACCAGAGGGACATTCAAATTCATAGACCGAAAATAAACTGACAACGCCATGTATAAAATTGAAAAAGACAAACAGACAAATAAAAGTACACAATACACAACATAGAAAACTAAAGACTAAGAAATAAAGGCAACAGTAGTATACCGCTGTTCAAAACTCATAAATCCATGGACAAAAAACAAAATCGGGGTAACAAACTAAAACCGAGGGAAACGCATTAAATATAAGAGGAGAACAACGACATAACACCGAAACGTAACACACACAGAAACGGACCAAGCATCAGACAAAACACCACGAGAATATAACATGAAAACCAAATACATGAATTTGGGATAGACAAGTACCGTGCCACGTCTTATCTCAATTTCTCAAAAATAAGAGAAAACACAAACGACTCAACGTTAAAATGCAACACACACAGAAACGAACAATAATATAACAATGGCCATCTTCCTGACTTGGTACAAGACACTTTTAAAGGGGAATAAAAGTGGTGGGTTGAACCTGGTTTTGTGGCATGCCAAACCTCGCACTTTAATGGCAAAGTTAAATATAACATTGAAATGACAACATAATATTACAGGACTACAATACAAATTAATAGAACATATTAGACAAAGAAAAACATGATTAATAGATAACAAAAAGCATCAGGTTTAAAATTCAATACACCAAAAATGCGCCTTGTCCACACAAGACTTACAAGTGACGCCCAGATATAAAAGATCGAAAGTGAAAAAAGTACAAAGTTGTACAACACTGAAGATCAAAAGTCCAACTTCAAACGTAAATAATCGTACAAAATTTAATATAATTAATAAAGGCGGTGATTAATTTTTCTATCCGTAACACCTAAATATAATAAAAAGACGTCAACACATTTGACAAAATCCGATGAGAATTACAAATATAACATTAAACATGTAAACTAAATACATGAATTTGGGATCAACAAGTACAGATCGAACACGTCTTATAGTAATGCGAATTCACATTCAGCAAAACAGTCACAATCGGGAATAAGTCACGTTTGGTAATTAAAAGATTAGACGACATAATGACAAACCACAATCTACCATGTGATAAAAAATGTCCTTAGCTAGTTTGGTTAAAGAAACATCATATGGATCCACCAATTCGTGATGGTGTCCATAAAATTTACGGAGTGTCAATTTTAATCTGTCCTCCTCATAACTTTGTTGGAGCAGTTTCTGCGTAAGGAGCACACTCCTGTATATGAAGTCCGTATAGTGTGAACAAGCACGTGAATAACGTATCAATTGTGATATGTAAACACCATACGAAGGGACAGAGGGTATGTTACTGCTGAGAAATGATAATTGGGAAGTTGAAATCGTCCCGTTTATCATAGATTTTCGTGTGAAGTCGTCCATCTACGTCAATATTGAGGAAAAGATCAAGGTATGAAGCAGTCCTTCTAGTATCAGTAGTATCCTTAATTTCAAGTTCACTGGGATATATGAGATGTAAGTATTGGCTGAAGTATGGGTTGTTCAATGATAAAACATCATCAATATATCGGAAAGTAAAATTAAAGAATTTCGCAAGGTGCTTTTTCTTTTTGTCTTTTAGAAGGTTCTGAATAAATTCTGCTTCATACGAATACAAAAACAAATCAGCCAGCAGGGGTGCACAATTAGTACCCATTGGAATACCGACTGTCTGTTGAAATATAAATCCTCCAAACTCAACAAATATATTGTCGATCAAAAAGTCCAGCATTTTAATAATATCATCTTCAGTATATTTTCTGGAAGATTCAGTGTGATTCTTAACAAAATATGAATTATTGTATCCCAAAACAAGAAATTTGTATCTACGATTCCCATTTTTATAGAAAAAGCTCTGTTTTATGAGATGGTGAAGTCGATCTTTCAACTGAGCATGGGGAATAGTAGTATATAGCGTAGAAAAATCAAAAGTTTTATGTTGCTGCAAAATTGCAAAGATTGTGATCGAAGGTTAAGCAGTAGATCTTTCGAATTTTTGAGAATCCACATCTGGTTAACACCACTGGTAGAATACATATTTTTGAAGCCCATCTTTAACTGTAGAAAGAATAGTAGTCAATACTTTAGAAAGATGTTTAGTCTATGTATCGTTCTTTATATGGAGTTTTGTGTAATTTAGGTATCCAGTATAATGAGGGCAAGTTTTCTTCGTTTTCTTTGATGTTGATAAAGAAACATGAACCCTACTAAAAACTAAAGATGATCTCAGTTGCTCCGGAAGGGTAAGCACTTGAAAATAGTCTGATTCGGTAGGTCACATTCGTGAAAAGGCCATCAGGAACATATCCGATATCATCTGTAAAACAGTAACTCCATATCGGTAAACCAACTCGTGATGGCGTCCGTAAAAGTTACGAAGGATTGATTTCAACTTCACCACTTGTAACTTGGCTCCCTTGGTAGCAGCAACCCTCTATCAAAGAAATCATGATAGGAAATACAAGGCCAGGAATATCGTATTAATATTACTGTGGATTCATCATTATTCGATGGATACCAGTTTTCAGGAGTTCCGTTGGTACAGGTAAACCATTAATTCAAATGTTCAACTAATTACAAATTTTTCTATTGACTTTGTATGCAGAGATTTGGAAAACAACAAAATCAAATTTCCTAGAAAACGTGAGTTCTCCGCAATTAACGAAAATTGATACCTACAAAAACATTTGAATCCACAGTATAACGTTAAAATAAATCACAAACATGCTACTGTGACCTTTGACTATTTTGGATTAGTGTTTTGGCGCATTCTGCTTATAGAATGTTTTGAGGCTTCCATGCTCACTTTGCAAATACATGAACAAAGATATGTTATGATTGCCAATGAAATTGCAATTTACTGAAACAACTATGAAAACATGAACTAACGTCAACCACTGAATAAAAAGCGCCTGATTTTGGACAGGCACATACAGAATATGTTGAGGTTACAATTATTACACATGTCAACATACCAATTTTACATTTTACGTTTAGCAAGCAAAAATCAATCAATCAAACAGTCAATCAATACATGGTTGTATTGCGTATCAGAAATTTATTAATTGTTTTTCTTTTTTTTTCTTGCAGAAAGCCAGGTAATATAAATCCTGTTGTCAGAACACGTCTCAAAATTGCCATTAAAGAAAACAAAATAAGTGAATGGAGAGCACAAAAGAACTGTGATATAGAAACAACGTGAAGTGAATTTAAAACCTATGCCAATAGTGAAGTTTTGTTTCTGATTATTTTAAAGCAGACATAAAATTCA
The DNA here is from genome assembly GCA_019925275.1 of Mytilus edulis. Taxonomy (NCBI): domain Eukaryota; kingdom Metazoa; phylum Mollusca; class Bivalvia; order Mytilida; family Mytilidae; genus Mytilus; species Mytilus edulis. The sequence continues at coordinate 111,434,025 of CM034350.1, read as the reverse complement.
ACAACCACGAGCGGAATATTTGTCTGAATGAAGAATTTGTCTCCCCCGATGCGTTAAACGATTTCATAAACTTTGCGTATACTGAAATACTCGAAATAAGTTTTGACAGCTTATAAGATGTTATTGCAACAGCGTCATATCTCATATCTCCAAGCCAAACATATTTTGTACAAGTGTGAACGCGGTTTGATAGACAACATCGATGACTATAGTGCTATTTCTCTACTTGCCTTCGCGATTTGTTTTTACCACATCAATTCGATCGATACTATAATCCTGCATTTATCGGGAAATTTTGAATCATTTGTTGAGCAAAATGCGTTCTGTGGTCTTTTTAATGAGGACTTCAAGTTCCTAGTAAAAAACAGTAATCTGCCCGTTTTTCATAAAGGGATTCCGGTTGATAATTCTGAACTTCATATCCTCGAAGTTGTTGGTAAAACATTAACAGCCAATCAAGTCGATAATATAGCATAAGTGAAAGATATTTTTCGTATTGTTCAGTTTTCAGAAATACCAAAAATAGTTATGAATAAAATGAGTTATTCATATAATACTTACTCTGCTTTTCAAACCTTGGATAAATCCACTTTTTTGGATTTGCATAATATTGTTCATCCAAAAAGACAATTTTCACAGATTCTGAAAAGTTTAGAATTTTCAAAGGCTTGTGCACAATATCCTCATTGCAAAATTCCTGAACAACTTCAGTTGGTGAGAGATTTCAAGGAAATATCAGATATAAATGATCGTCCTAGAAAAATTTGGTTATGGATTACACGATGGGAAGGGTTTACTGTAATTGGAAGAATACAAATAGAGTATAAGAGTAAAAGGGGGAAAGATTGTACATCATGGTGTCCGACCAACAGCTAGACATTCCATTTTATCGGAGCATGAATTTAAAATGGATGAGGATAAAGTCATAAGCAACATAAAACTTAGAACATGTATGCTTAGATAGCATATCTTTTGATACGAATTATGGTTGTACGTATGGCCCATATGGTAGTAATTTTGGATATCCCTCATCTTCATCTTCCTCGCAAAAAAGAGGTTACTTCCATTCTTTCAGAGGAATTGTAGCGAAAGGAAGATATGATTACTATATTGCGAACATTGAATCTGCATGGGTTGTGCTTAAACCACACAGTACGGACTATGTTAGATATTTGACAGAAACCTCCAAATCTAAACACGTGCGCCGCCATGTCAAGACCGAGTCGGTAATTCAAAGAAGATCATTGAGAGAATATGAAGAGCTTCCAACATATCTTTATGCCAGGTTTTTTATGCATTGTTTATCGTAAAAATATAACAATAAAATGTTTTTTCATTGGCAATCATATTGCATCTATTTATGTCAAAATGTTAGGCTATTTAAGTAGCATATAGATATAATTACATTAGATGTATGTTTCATTATAATATCTTATTCTGATTGGCTAACTGCACATCACGTGTTATTCCGTAAGCAGTTGCATTGCTCAATACAACTTTTCACTCATGATAACACGTGCTCCAACAATAAAGTGCACAGGTGAATTAAATAATAAAATATATAAAATTTGTGTTTTCATGATCATAGCTAAAAAATGTAATTATAAGTATTGAATGCTTCTTTTTGTAACTTTATAGGGTTGTAAAAGCGTTGACCGTGCGTACACTTTTAGAATGAATCGCTTCCGCGCTTCATACAAAATGTACTTCGGTCAACGCTTGAATCCACAGTATAACGTTACAATAAATCACAAACATGCCACAAAGGCAAGTGACCTTTGACTGTTTTTGGAGCGTTTTGGCGCATTCTGCTTATAGAATGTTTTGAGGCTTCCATGCTCACTATGCAAATACATGTACAAAGATATGTTATGGTTGCCAATGAAATTGCAATTTACGAAAAAAATTCAATGAATATATGGTTGTATTGCGTATCAGAAATTAATTAATTGTTATTCTTTTTTTTTCTTGCAGACAGCCAGGTAATATAAATCCTGCGGACAAAGCTTCAAATAATATTGTCTTTGTATGTAAATCGTATTACTACGAATGTCTTGTAAAAGAATTGGGTATAAAGGAGCACTCAGGTAATCCCACATACAAAGACATATCATTTGACAAGGATGAGATTTTAGCAAATCATAAGTCCTTCATGGCTTCAATAAACATTGCATTGAACACCAAATCGGAGGACTTACCTTGTTTGTATTGGATACCAAAGCTTCATAAAATTCCGTACAAACAACGGTATATTGCTGGCTCATCTTCATGTTCCACTAAAGAATTGTCCATTAGATTGACTAAAATTCTGTCCGCAGTGAAGGAGGGTCTTCAGAAATACTGTGAAACTGTTTACTCGCGTAGTGGTATTAACCATATGTGGATTCTTAAAAATTCTAAAGAACTTCTAGACAATTTTATATCTCGGTCTTTTTCTGAAATTAGTTCCATCAAAACTTTTGATTTTTCAACACTGTATACCACCATTCCCCATGTGAAATTGAAAAATCGCCTAAAAAAAATAATTCACAATGCCTTTCAACATAAAAATGGTAGCATACGCTATAAATTTATTACTTTGGGATTTCATAAGGCATATTTCGTAAATAGTGACAAACAAAAAGGTAAAATATGCTACACAGAAGAACAAGTGGTCAGTATGCTGGAGTTTCTTATCAACAACATATTTGTTGAGTTTGGAGGTAGACTTTTCCAACAAATTGTCGGCATTCCTATGGGAACAAACTGTGCGCCTCTTCTTGCCGACCTCTTCTTATTTTCATATGAATCGGAGTTCCTCCAGACACTTGTAAAAAACAAGAGAATCAAAGAAGCCAGATTATTTAATTTCACTTTCAGATATATTGATGATGTTCTTTCCATAAACAATCCGAACTTTTCTGATTGGGTTCCATTAATATATCCCCCAGAACTAGAGATTAAAGAAACAACAGACACGGCTTCCTCCGCCTCATTTTTAGACTTATATCTCGAATTTGACTTACACAGTCATCTTAGTACCAGAATCTATGACAAACGAGACGATTTTAATTTTGAAATTATAAATTTCCCCCACCTTAGTAGCAATATACCAACTTCACCTGCATATGGGATATATATTTCCCGACTTATTCGATATTCAAGAGCTTGCAGCTCCTACTCAGACTTTGTAAAACGTCATCAGTGTCTGGGTAGAAAGTTGATGAAACAGCTAGGGTATGTCAAAGAACGTCTCATTCTTTTTCTAAAAAAGTTCATCGGAAGGTACCAAGACCTTGTTGATAAATATTCCGTATCAACTTCTCAAATAATACACGATGGTCTTGATGTATAGATTCTGCGTACTGATGTTGTTTATCATCTTAACAACGTGTTTTATAGTTCTTTCATTTGTCTTTGTTCTATTATTAATATTACTTTTACTGTTGAACGGTTTCATGTGATATCCGTTTCACGTGACTCGGTACTTATAGAATGTAGGACAGAAAGTCACAGGACAAAAAGTCACAGATAAGAAGTCACGGACAAAAAGTCACAGGACAAAAAGTCACAGACAAAAAGTCACGGACAAAAAGTCACAGGACAAAAAGTCACAATTCAGTTTTGAGATTATTTTTCTTTGAACAAGACTACACTAATTTTTTAAAATATTTTTTTTGTTTTTTCTTGAACTATTTTATATGAAGCAACTTTGTAATTCAAAATGTGTTCAATAAATATCAATTATGATCAAATAATTGTTATGAAAACAAAATGTCACAGTGACTAACTACCTAAATGGTTTCATTCTGCCAAGAAATGTGTCCTTTGTATGATTAATTTTAATAAATTTTCATTTATCAAGGCTTATGAACAATTGCTTAAACTTAGAAATAAATATATGTTACAAAAAGAAAATATTTCAAGATCTTTCTCTCGTATATTCAATCAATTGTCAACAAATTATTTGTGACTTTTTGTCCTGTGACTTTTTGTCCTATCAAATTTGTGACTTTATGTCCTGTGACTTTTTGTCCTGTGACTTTCTGTCCGTTTACCTACTTATACATCTCGTCAATGTGTTTGTGTTGGCTTTCATTTTTTTGTGGTTTGTTTTGTGTTTGCGACTTTTTGTATTTCTTTTGTTCTTGTGGCGTGACTCTGTGCTTTGGGGGATCCCGTCAGTATGATATTGTTCTGTTGTATGTCATTATGATATATTTCTATTGTGAATTGCAATATACGTTGAACCACAAACGTCAAAATCATTCGATCGCGTAGTGGAATTGGCTATTTTTGGATTCTTATAAGTTCTATATATATAACTTTTGGACTAGTTTAAATCTCGGTCTGTTTCTTAAATTTATTCTTACATGCTTTTGGTTTTTTAACCCTGTATGCTAACATTCCCATGAAATTTTTAAAATTGTTTGTACGCACATTGAACGACAAATTTATGTGACGTATAAAATTTTCTGACGTCAGACACTCAAATCAATAAATGTGTTCGTAGATAGTAGATGTTTTTGTGTTCTGCTAAATTGTTCCTTTTAAAATTGTTAAACGATGATGACTGATGTACCCATATTTTGACTATTTTATTTATTGTGTCTGTTTATTTAACGCATCAATGTAAAAATATCGGAAATTGATGAGACTGTCATTAAAGTGAGAGGGTTAGCGCTATAGAACCAGGTTTAATCCACCATTTTCTACATTTGAAAATGCCTGTACCAAGTCAGGAATATGACAGTTCTTGTCCATTCGTTTTTGATGCGTTTTGTTATTTGATTTTGCCATGTGATTATGGACTTTCCCAATTGATCTTCCTCTAAGTTCAGTATTTTTGTGATTTTACTTTTTACACCCCAATAAATTTACAAAAAGAAGCATTCAATTCTTAAATGTACTTCAGTTTCTGCCAAAACAGTATTGCCAGGTTGGATGTTTTCCTATTGGTACGAATAGTGCTCCCTTTCAACGATATTCTTTATATATATTTATTTAATTGGTGAATAGACGTCTAAATGCAATCAAATTAAAAAAAATAATAAAGCCTTATTACTATGAGGTTGATATTTTTTCTTGAAAAAAAACCATACCTTTTCATTGATTTTCGAATGATAACACAATAATGTATCCCAAATGACTTATTCAAAGTAAATATATTCAAACAATTTACATCACAGAGCTATTCTATTCTATTCTGTATTCGAATATTTCAGTTTCACGCTAAAATCTTTACACAAAAAAATAACCACTGAAAAGCAATTATTTTTTCCCTATTGTTAATTTTCGTTTTTTCATTTGAATCCGTTTATAATAATATTTACGTTACCAATTGTCTGCACCAGATGCACATTTCGACACTATTTGCTCCAGGCCAAAATATTTAAAAATCGAAAACTTATTAAAGACGTTAGAAGGGCAAATGGGTATAACCTAAACTGGGCAAGGAATCAGAGTTTTGCATGATTGATATATAATAATATATTAAGTAGAATGTGTATTTTGCTTAAACTTGTTCGCTGTGTCCAAGACTATCGTGATATTTAAGATTGGAATGATCAATTGACATTGAAACGAGGGAAAGTGTTTTGAAAAAGGTCTTCTAACCTTTGCTTTATTCTTTCTTAGATACAAAAACTTAGTTTGGAAGTTAAGCTTATTATGAAGAAACCCTCTTCAATATGGATTAAAACAAGGATATTATTTACAGACCCCTAAAGTTTAAATTCGATTCATGGTTTCCAATAGTTGTATTCTTAAAGGTGATCCTATGATTTTGATCAAGAGTGAGACAGTGTTATAACAAATATTGCATGGTTAAAGTAATGGCATATATAAGCTAAGATGTTAGGGGTCGTCTTAACCATTTTGCAAAATTATAGGCAGCGCACACATTGAATTCATTTCCAGAGAAGACCACCCTAACCCCTTGTACTCCTTCTTGCTTCGTACATTTGCAAATGCATTTAGCATTGAATATATAGTTTTAGTCCCATGCATGAAGGATGACACAGATAGACTCTGAACATATGTGTTATTTACTGTTCCTCTGTGAATAACAAAAGAAGTACTTCGTGAACTTGTATATAAATATAATATGTGTCATTTATAATTGAATTATATAGAAATTAATGTCGTGGTCAATAACATCAAAAACATATGTTAATATCAAAACAAACTCATCATAGATACCAGGATTAAATTTCGTATTTACGCCAGACGCGCGTTTTGTCTACAAAAGACTCATCAGTGACGCTCGAATAAAAAAAAGTTAAAATGCCAAATAAAGTACGAATTTGAAGAGCATTGAGGACCAACATATCTCAAAGATTTGCCAAATCCAGCTAAGGTAATCTATTCCTGAGGTAGAAAAGCCTTAGTATTTCAAAAATTCAAAAATTTTGTAAACAGTAAATCTATAAATTAATAATAATGGATCTTCTTTGATAAAACATTATATTCACCGCCAAAAAAGATATGAGAGGTTAATATCAAAGAGAGGCGGAAGATACCAAATGGACATTAAAACTTATAAATCGAAAATAAACTGATAAATTAATGCCATGGCTGAAATCTAAAAAGACAAGCAGACAGTACACAAAATATTACATAGAAAACTTGACTTGGCAACACGAAACCCACCCAAACCTGGGGGTGATCTCGTATGCTCCAGAAGGGTAAGCAATTTCTGCTCTACATGTGGCACCTGTTTTAGAATATGTATTTACTAATTCAACTTTATATTAACCTTAACAACAGCAAAGTCGAAAATGTACTAAAGATAGTATAAACTAGAGGCTCTCAAGAGCCTGTGTCGCTCACCTTTGTCTATGTGCATATTAAACAATGGACACAGATAAATTCATGACAAAATTGTGTTTTGGTGATTGTGATGTGTTTGTAGATCTTACTTTACTGAACATTCTTGTTGCTACAATTATCTCTATCAATAATTAATTTGGCCCAGTAATTACAGTGGAAAATATTTTATAAGTTTACAAAAATTGTAAAAAAATTATGAAAATTGTAAAAAATTGACTATAAAGGGCAATAACTCCTTTAGGGATCATTTCACAATTTTGGTCATATAGACTTATTTGTAGATACCTTGCTGAACATTATTGCTGTTTACAGTTTATCGTTATCTATAATAATATTCAAGATAATACTAGTAACCAAAAACTGCAAAATTTCCTTAAAATTACCAATTTGGGGCCAGCACCCCAACAACAGGTTGTCCGATTTGTTTGAAAATTTCAGATCTTGACCTGATAAACACTTTAAACCCATGTCAGATTTGCTCTAATTGCTGTTGTTTCAGATATAAGCCATAATCTACATTTCACCCATATGTACTATTTTTAGCCATGGCAGCCATCTTGTTTGGTTGGCTGCGTCATCGGACACATTTTCAAAAAAATATACCCTACTGATGATTGTGTTCAAGTTTGGTTAAATTTGGCCCAGTAGTTTCAGAAGAGAAGATTTTTTTTAAAGATTACTAAAATTTTAGAAAAATGGTTAAAAATTGATTATAAGAGCAATAACTCCTTAAGGGGTCAACTGAACAATTTAGTTATGTTGACTTATTTGTAGATTTTACTTTGCAAAACATTATTGCTGTTTACAGGTTATCTCTATCTATAATAATATTCAAGATACTAATTCAGGGGCAGCAACCCAACAACAGGTTGTCCGATTTGTCTGAAAATTTCAGGGCAGATAGATCTAAACATAATAAATAATTTCACCCTGTCAGATTTGCTCTAAATGCTTTGGTTTCAGAGATATAAGCCAAAATCTACATTTTACCCCTATGTTCTATTTTTAGCCATGGTGGCCATCTTGGTTAGTTGGCCGGGTCATCGGACACATTTTTTAAACTTGATACCCCAATGATGATTGTGGCCAAGTTTGTTAAAATTTGGCCCAGTAGTTTCAGAGGAGAAGTTTACGGACGACGGACGCGGGACGACGGATGACGACGGACAACGGACGCCAAGTGATGAGAAAAGCTCTTTTGACCTTTCAGGTCAGGTGAGCTAAAAAAAAGGACGAGTTAGATATATTGCCATGATCTCATACCAGAGAATTAGAGATTGTTATAAAAGTAATATAACATGAAGTAGAAGACGAGCTCCACTTCATGATAACTGTGTAAATTGTAAAGCAATATTCGATAGGAACTTCTTCGAGAGCTACAAACTTTACATCACAATGACCTATCGGACCTTTCATCAATTAATAAACTAAAAGAACTTCTAAATAGTAATAAGAGTAAAACAATGGCAAAATTTATAATTAACTGTTCAATTTTGAAAAATCAATCTACATAGTGTGTATATAAATTATCAAACCTATTTTATAACATCTGTTCAAGCTGTAAATGCGTTAAATTTTTCTTTCATGTTAGAAACAAACTTAATTTTGATTTAAAAAAAAATCGTTTTCATGATTAAGAATAGACTTTTATCATCAAGCTGTAAATGCGTTAAATCTTCTTCTTCTTCTTCTTCTTCTTCTTCTTCTTCTTCTTCTTCTTCTGTCTAAAACAAGATCAACCCATCAAAAACATAACATAGGATAACTTCAATGAAACAAAGACGTTTTTTCCATTCTTATTCTTTTGCCAAAAAATCAACACTTAGAATAAACTCCCATGCGAAAAAAAACCACTGTGACCGCAGGTTTAAGGATCCACTATTTCATGAAATCCTTCTTTACACTAACCTTAACTAGTTTTTTTTTGTTTTTGTTTTTATCTTCATGTGAAAAGAAAATTGAAATTGAAAAGTTGTTAAAAACATTTCAAGTCGATAAATAATAAAAGAAAACAATTGTAATTATTATATCTTTAACTTTAATGCAAGTTTATAAAGGCATGTTTACAAAAGTAATCTTCAAAATGTTTTATGAATTTTCGTTTATATAAATTAAGAAAGTGACAAAAAATCATATACAGTAAGGGCCGACTTCTAAAAAAGAGTAACAAAAAAAAAGAGAATTTGAATCTCCAATTGGTACCTTTACATCACTATTCACATCAATATGTAGCAAATTTCTATCACTAGACTCATAGTCGGTAAATAACATCTCAGTGAACACGACAAAAGTATTTGCCACTAACAAGGAACATCATATTTTATAGTCAGATTAAAACTTTGTTGTCCATCATATTACAACGGTCACCGATTTCCCCAAATAAGTAGCTGGTTGTTGTTGTTTTCGTCATGTTAATATGTCTTCCCAGTTTATTACATAACTTAACATGACCTACAGTCGGATATATACTTGTTAAAAGCTGGGTATATTAGTATATATTATGTCAGTTGACGGCAACTCTAACAGTGTCCTTTCGTTTTCGTTACAGACGATTGCAATGAGTGATTAGGTAACGGTAATATCTTTAGTTAGCTTGCTTGCTAGCTGAATTGTAAAGTCATTATTAAGTAAGGTATACTACCCTCCTTTCGAAGTAGCCAATTCCTATAGACAAATAGGTTGGACTATCTGTCGGACTTGTCTACTCTTAAAGGAAATAAAAGAATAAAATATCAACAATCAATTCTAATGTGTAAAATTGTAAATGAACTAATACCTGATTACTTAGCAATGCTAAATGTTGATAATGTTCAACACCACAACTTACGATCTGTCTCTAATAATGATATATTTGTTCCAAGACCAAATACATTTTTTTTTATAAAAAATCTTTTCATTATTCTGCAACCAAGGTATGGAATAATTTACCACTCACATTTAAAAATTGGAACTATTCAAGAAATATTGTTATAATCATTTTCTTGTAAATTCTATGCAAGTAAATAATTTGTGTTCTTTCTTTTATTGTGTAAGAATGTGAAAACTTAATCAAGCTTTATCAATTATCGCCATTTGAATGTTTGTTTGAATGAATTTAAATAAAGAATTTATTGTCACTGGGTCGATACCTCTGCTGGTGGACTACCAAGGGTATAAGTAAGTAAGTAAGTAAGTAAGTAAATTTTATTTATAGTCGGGCATGATATGTACAATTCAACAAGGTAAATATCAGCTCTGTAGAGCTCTTAACTTGGGCCGACTTGATATTTAAAACAAAGAAAAAATTACAAATTATCAGCACATTTGACAGACTACACATACAAATAAAACACATGCATAATATAATAGCAAAGCAAACATGCATAAATCAAAGCAAGCAAGCTAAAAGAAATGAAAAGCAAATTTTGCTTTAATTAACTGGCACAATTACACTGATAAGCTAAGCAAATAAATAAAACAAAAGCAAACAATAAAGAGGGGGAGGACAGGGGGTACCCTTCTCCCTTCCAGGGCCGTAACTACATTAGGCAAATGAGGCAAATGCCTCATCTTTGAAATTTCAAAAAAAAAGAAAAAAAACTGAAACAAAAAGATTGTCAAATTGTTTTGACGGAAAGTGTCTTACAAATAAGAAGCCAGTTCTCTTCACTCTCTTAGCCCCTTCATGATTTTCGTTATCCATGTTTCTATTTTACTTTAAGTTATCAGAGTTGATGGTCTATTGTTTGTACTTCTATGTCCCGGGTTTGTCTTTTGTTCATTTATTGTCCTATTTAATGACTATAGTCTGAGTTTTGATTTTCATTTGTAAACGTGTCAATGGTTTTGCAATGTTGCATGCCAACCATTGTTCAGACAATGTACGAGAAAATATCTTAAGAATATATGATGCTACAAGACACAGAAATGAATCGTCGTTTCTGCATGGAGAATTGAACTTGATTTCAAAGAGAACAAAACTGGCTTTTTTCGTAGATAAAACTAGAAAGCTGACATGGTTTAAATTGAAATATGGTCACCAATTCCACGGTATCAAAAAAAATGAAATAAACCCAACAACAATGTATTGACATATGACTTTTTAGATTGAAGGGTTACCCTTGCATTCAGTCATGTTTAGACTCTTTTTTAACAGAAAAAAAGGAATATTGAATACACGTGCACGGAACCTAATCGCACACAAAGTCAATGTATAGAAATATACGAATTATCAGTTGTTAAAGTATAATTCCTGTTCTTCATCTTGATAGTTACTGGATGGTCTCCAACAATAAAAGAATCATTAATATCGTAAAACAAGGTCAAGATGATCCCTAGTGTCGACTTGAACAGTACTAGTACTTAAAGTATAATACTGCACTGTCACTATATTTAAATCTAGTCATAAAAAAATCACCAAAGTCTAAGTACAATACAAGACAAGAACAGACAGACAGATTCGGTATTAAGGATTATGAGAATTACGACTTTTGCTTTATCCATCATATGCATATAGATCTTTTTTTAAAGTTATCCCTAAAACCTAAAAGTCTTAAAATACAATGAATTTTTGTTATGGCTATGAAAATATTGTTGAAAAAATAGCTCAGAATGCACGATTTTGCATTATTTTTCTCAGAGCGTCTGGGGGCCTTCAGCGCCCCCCGACCCCTCGCCAAAAATTTTTCACCTCGCTACGCCGGGCGAATAATTTGCCTCACTTTTAAAAGAGGCTATAGTTACGGCCCTGCCTTCTCCCACCCATCTTCTCCTTTCTCCTACCCCGTTCTTCTTTCTCCCATTAGAATAAAACATCTCCTTTTGAGATATTTTTTCTTGAAATATTAGATCATTTTTTAAAAGGAGAGATATTTTATTTTTTCTCCTTTCTCCATCTTTTTCTCCTTTCTCCCAGCCTTCCTCTCCTTTCTCCTACCCCTTTCTCCCGGTCTCCCTTAATTACCCCTGCCCCCCCCCCCCCCCCCCCCCCCCCTCAATAAACAGAACACAAGGCCCAGAAGATTCCAGCTCTGAGAACAGCAGCAGACGTCATCAGCTCAGTATTGAGTACTTCGTTACTGACATGATTTATAACAAACTTCCTAAAATGTTCGTTTATAAATTTTTTTGAAATTATAAAGAAACTAAGGTTTCAACTCCTTCAGGCAAAGTTGACCACAGATGAATTTAACTATTTCTTTTAGGTATTTTTGTCATATAGCTCTTCAACTGTTTCGGTACTTATACATTCTTCTGATTTCAAATGTTTGGCTTTGAGCGTTCCTGGTGAAGGTAAATCCAGAAAAGCGCTTCGGACGCATGAAAATATTAAACGTGTTGTTTTCAATTTTATATAAGGGTTTTGTTCAAAGAAAGATAACTCTATTTGATAAGTTAACTTGTATGTTGCCTTTTGACCCCGGAAGCACTCAAGACGCCCTCTATTGGCAGGTCGAATTATTCGCTGGCGATTGTCAATCCGTCAGTCGCCAGGAACCATCTATTTTGCCCTGGAAACTACAGTTTCATTGCAAAAATGGAGGATTCAAAGAGTAGTGACCAGCTTTTATGTCCGTGTGGGTTTTACGGGTAAGAATAAGGAAGATCGGTGGGAAATAAACCGATTTTTCTTTCATTAATTGTTCAGACCAGTTCATTTGTTGACAAGTGTTGACGCATCATCGCATGTCAACATCTCTAAATCTTTAGCAGATAACAGCATGAGTATTCCCATTTGTTCAAACATAATTGATTCTCACTGTAATGTTAATGGGTAACAATTCTATGGGCCCTTTTAGAGACAATTGAAACTTTAAAGTGATTTTAAATTGCAATTATCTTTAGATTATAGAAGATTGAGATTAGCTATTTATGAGCATAATATTTATATATGCTTTGTAGCGACATGAAGTGACAAGCAAAATGGTTCAGCTTGATAAATAATGCTGGTTTCAGCATATTAAGGTCAATGAAAAAGAACTTATTGGTTATGGTCGCTTGGACATGTTGGAGGTTGCTAAAATTTGCATTGTCATACTAGTTGTCATGCAATTAAAGTCCCTTCATACATTTAATCTGACTTCAAAAGGGAAGAAATATTCCTTAATATTACAGTCTGCCCTGTTGGCCACTAGTCCCATGCCCCAGAATAGTAAAATTTTATCTGGACGTGTTTCAAGCCATTAGTAAAACTTTGTTATTAAGACACATAAGAAAAGGTACTTGTTTCTTGAGAGTGACATCAAAACATTTTGATTTGGGCAAAATAAGTTTGTTATTTGGTTAGAACGTGATGAAAATTGCCTTAAGTTAATGTTTCATCCATTTATTAGAATCGTCATATTCCTTATGAAATTGTTGTCAAACATTATTATGAGTCATATAATATCTATTTTCATGAATTTTCTTTGTCTGCCTGACATTAAAATATTTGTGCGAGATTCATGGGATGCAGATCAGCTATGTCCAAAATCAGTATTCTTACTATGATAACTAAAGATACAAGACTGGCATATAGCTGAGGCCAAAAAAAAAATTATGTCTGTTTACGGTTAACCGACCTACCCTAATTTGAGCGCCGACCTTAAGCCACTTTATTTCCATCGTAAAATGAATTATTATTAGAACTTGTGTCAAAAACGATGTAAGGGTTGCCAATAAATTTAATCAATAGACCACTTTCGAGTTCATCAATCACCAGAAAAAACTCATCAATTATACACGCCTTTGTGACGTCATTATCTAGATAAAGGGGCTCGCCTGTATCCCTGCACTATAAACTAGAAATAAAGGTTGTTCAGTAGGTACTTAATCACAATTCCCATAATGACAGCGGTGTAGATTGTCAATTATGAGAATTTAATTTGCCGAATAATTTGTACAATATAGCTTTATAGTTTTTTTTAACCACTCGCTCAACATTGAAACGGAAGTCACAACACACCTAAACACACAAGTGACGTTCACTTAAACCGAAGTTTTTGACGGAAATGCATCGAACTCGAAAGTTGTCTATTGCCTCATTTGCCTGATACATCCCAATGTTCATAATCGCGAATATGACGGCTGTTTTAAGGAAACTTGCAACTCGTGTAATGAAATAAAAACTTGACCACCATTTTCTTCCAACCAATAACCAAGGGAAATAGTCCAATCATTAAAAATATGGGTACATGGACAACTCACTCCACGCCAAGACTGACTTCACAACTCCAAATCATAATGCAAAAAATAAAATGGAAAAAAAATATAGACCTACCTACCCTATTTATTTTGATGATGTAACCTTAAACAGACATATATTTTTTTTTGGCCTGACAGAACATTTATGAACAAGCACTTCTCTTTCCAGTGGCGGATCCAGAACTTTTCATAATGGGGGCCTGCTGTCTGACCTAAGGTGGGCCGCTCCAGTCATGCTTCAGTGATTCCCTATTTAATCAACCAAATTTTTTATCCATTTTTGAATCTGCCTATGCTTTATAATCTCGCCCCTTCTCCTTATCAGTTTCTAAAATTGAAGTCATTTCTCCCTATGATTCTGAGGTAAAGTGTGAATCCTGCATCAGGCCTCGACAATAACGCTTGTCCGATTGTCCGGTACCAGAGGTAAAAAAGGTCGGACAAGTAAAAGCTATACCAAGGTTGTCTGATGGGACAAGTAGAATCATTCTGCAGAAAATAAATTTTAATCCAACTTTGATGAACAAAGTATAATTATTAACAAAAAAACAAGAACAGAAGATTTGTTTGACATCTTTCCTTTTTAAACTGAAACTAATTGAAACTTTTTATTTCTCAAGACCCCTCAGACTTGCAATCGATAATTTAAAAACTGGTTCTTTGTCGAGTACTTTTAACAGGTAAAAAGCACACTTTTCTCGGAAACCAGTCTTACCGATCTCATTCAACCATGAATGATAAGTATAATTATTAACAAAAAAACAAGAACAGAAGATTTGTTTGACATCTTTCCTTTTTAAACTGAAACTAATTGAAACTTTTTATTTCTCAAGACCGTTCAGACTTGCAATCGATAATTTAAAACTGGTTCTTTGTCAAGTACTTTTAACAGGTAAAAAGCACACTTTTCTCGGAAACCAGTCTTACCGATCTCATTCAACCATGCGCTTTTTAGATAAGGTAACTTTAAAAGACAGTTTGTCACCAGCTCAGAAATGATTCGGCTCCAAGTTTAATAGACAGTTGGGCACCGTAGGAGACATATTTCATAGACATGATTAATAGACAGTTTGGCAAGGCAGTAGACATTTCTGGACCAAGACAAATCAGAACCTCTTTTCCTACCTTAGTTTGTTGCTTTAGAATAATTAATACCAATGTCCATACTGTATTTTTTAAGAATGAGGAAATTATTTACCATAAAAATCATCAAATTATGTTTGATCTTTATGTAGAAAAAACAATACTTGCAATGTAGTGACCTATAGTTGTTAATTTCTGTGTCATTTGGTCTTTTGTCTCATTGACAATCATACCTCATATTCTTTTTATTGATTGCATTTGAAGAAACTTTTTTCAACTTAAAAAAAAAAGGACAAAAATCCAATGAGTGTACATTTAGAGGCCAACCTCATGTGCAAAGTATGAAGAGACTTAAGCATTGATAAAAACTAGAACCTAAGTCCTGTGACACAACTAAATTCAGTTGTTCATGGCTCATATCTTTTAAAAGTATTTCAAAGCATATAAATCAAATTCTGTTCAATTTTTGTTAATTCATTTTGTTCCTTGAATCAACTTGAAATGCAAAAAGGTTAATATTAAGATTATTTTTGGACAAGTTACAATTTCATTCGGACAAGTAAGTTTTGGTATGTACTTGTCCTACTGGACAAGTTGAAAAAAAAGTTATTGTAGAGGCCTGTGCATTCTGTTTAAATCATTATTGTAACATATTTAATGTTTTTATTTTCTTTTTTAGATCAGCAAAGACCATGGACTCTGTTCAAAATGCTACAAAGGTAAGTTGTGCGTCTGCATATAATCCTGATACCTTTGATAACTATTTACATGCAGATTTAATACTTCTACACATTTATATGAAAATTGTATGCATGCTGTTAGTTTACATTTGCCATGATGTGGATTACTAACCTACTATTATGCCAGATCAAAATTTATATGTGTGGTTCCAGTTACCCTACCTACCTACCCGACCTGACTTTTTAGTCTCAATAATAGCCTACCCTTAATTTTTTTGTCATATTTCATTAAGGGCTGTTAAAGTCAGAATGTCAGTCCCATACAGTCAGGAGTCTACTTCGTCAAAATTATCTCCCCATTACGCCAGTCCATTTTCACAATCGTAGAAATGGAAGCCATTGTAGGGATGACGCGCTACCAATATTGCTCTTGGAAACCGATAAATTTATCCACATTGCACCATTACGATCCTTATATATGTCAATTGTATTTTAAAAGACAAATGTATCAACTCGCTAATGAGCATCAGTTAATAATCTTGTCTGCATTGATTCACCTTAAAACTATTGTCTGATCGGTTGTCAGGTGGAATTTTCGAAAATTCTTAAACATTTAAAAAAATTCTAATTAAATATTCTGTGGAAGAGCAGACTAGATTTTTTTAGTGTATGAATACTATAAACCCTAGTAATCACACACAAAAAATTAGAATTTTTCGAAGATATGCATTTTCATCATCCAACTTGAAAGACTGTCGTCAAGTACTTTCAGTAAAAAAATAGCTATTCGAACACACCTTCTCTTTTTTTGTGACTCATTAGATAGGTATTTCACTTGACCCATATATTTCATCTTTTAGTACTGTGATTTTTTTGTGTTATAAAGTCAACCTGTAGCTTTAATATATAAAAATGATAGAATTTGAAGCGAGACGATGTATGAAATATTCTTACTTTGTACGATATCAAGACAAAATACTCAACTCAAACACGCCCTAACATAAAAAGGTGCTCTCGATTTTCTCTTTTGGATACAATTGTTACCCATTTTTTGGAATTTTTTCTTCAGTCACATAATGGAAGGGCAGACACGAAAATTACTGAACTAATAGTTTGATATGTTTTCCGTCCGTGATAATTTTTTCATAAAAATCGGAGGTTATGCATTTTTTTTCATCCAACTTGAAAGATACCCATGTTGTCGACTTGATATCTAATTGTTCTGCTTAACTATGTACTAGATAAATTGAAAACTTATGCAAATGGTGTTTTAAAATAAAACACCTCATAATTGAGGAGAAAATTGCAGTTTTGTTTGTCTCTATTAACTTTTTAAAATTTTGTCACTATATATAGTAAACAATACAGTAAATATTTATCGCCTTCTCTAACAAAGAGCTTCGATTCATTTGTTCTATTTCAACCTGGTTTCCGACTGCATAGACTCAATGTAAAAACAAAATATAAAAAATCCCTACAGACATGACCTAAAAATGTACCTACCCTAACTATTTTTTAGATGTAACTGGAACCAAACACTATTTTATTTGGCCTTATGAATATTGTTTTCAGAATTTGTACATTATTAAATTATTGAATCAGTAAACTCCCTTTTAAAATTAAAGTACCAGTAGATGTTTTGGATAATGATTAATTATGGAACGTAAAAACAATTTTAGTTTGTTTTTATTAAAAAGCACATACATGTGCATCATGTATAAAGTTCACAATTATTCACAAGTGTCTTTGTGTCTTTCTTGCTGAAGACATTTACATATACAAAATGTATAAGATTTAATGAAAAGTGTAAATTGCAAATTTTTCAAAAGTCTTGCATTCTGGATATTTTAAAAATCACATGACCTAACTTTATTTTCAAAAAACAAATTGTACCGAATTCATATACATGTATATTTTGAGAAAGACACTAGTGCAACGTTTACTGTTTGGTCCTTTAGTATGTCAATAGTTTTTCTTAGAAAATGATAGTAAATGAGTGAAAAGTATCTCTACGTTTATTTCAAATGTAGTATTCAGTGTACAAAGTTATAATCAGATTTGTCCCAGGTTTGTTAGAAATATATGAAAATCAAATGAATCCATTTGCTGCAGGCACATCATATCATGCATATTAAACCTTTAAGGATTTCAATTTACCAGTATCTGCCCCTGTCATTATTGACCACTGGCCCAGTTAGTACTAGTTATTTTTCATGGATTTTTGACAATCTTAAGAAGATGTGGTATGGGTGCCAACTCTCAATCCAAGTCATAATTTATAAAAGTAAACCATTATAGGTCAAAGAATGGTTATCAACACAGAGCCTTGGGTCACACAGCACAGCAAGCTATAAATGACCCCAAAAATTACTAATGTAAAACCATTCAAATGTGAAAACAAAGCTTGTTTCAGGAAAAATTAAAAGTTGGTTACTACTATTTGAACTTTGATATTAATATCTTAAATTTAATTTCCATGTGCCATGATGTGGTAGATTTTTCCCACGTAATAATTAATAGATGGTATTTATTAAAACAATTCTGTTATTTTCACACAAAGACAAGCTGTGACCAACAGAGGTGATACATGTATGTCTCACATAAAACAACATGTACATATAATGTATACTCGTATTGTGTTGATATAGCTATAGGTGCAGTACGTACAAAATGGGGAAGTAGATACTATTTAAAGAGGAAGGTTTTTTTCCCAAAAAATCAGTGTGATCAAATTTGTTGCCTATCCTTTCAGGATACTGCTGATTTTGATGAGTATCCAGTGATATTGTTTGCCTTAAATTAATGGAGAATAAAATATAAAGGCTTTTTCCCCTGGAGTAGAATCCCAATTAAAAAAATATGGCTTAAAATTATTCCCAAAAAGACAACTTTTTTTACCAAACATAGCAGTGTCAGTAGTAACTTTGCATGAATACAAACTGAAAAACACTAGTTTATACATTTTTCATGCCTAAAATTACTATATGTGCAGATTTGAGGGTCTATTTATGTATCATCACTGACAAAAAGGAGTTTTATTTTAAAGCAGGGTTTGACTCTTGAAAGGGAGTCTGTAAATTGAAGTTTCAATCAAATTCAGGGTTTAATCTAAATTTCATAATGTGATGAAAATTACGCATATTTTCCAAATAAAAAAGGTTAGAGGTACACGTACACCGTGTATCATCAGTACAGCGAATATAGGTACTAACCAAGCAGGCATGATTGATTTTGACCTTACACGGTAACGAAACTCTTTGTTTTGTTCACATACATGTATAATATTAATCTAAACATAATTGTTGTTTTAAGAAATGATTTGGTCATAGGTTGATGATGAGATGTCTCATTATTTTGCCAAAATAAGAACGATTACTAAAAATATGTGCAAATACTTGTCAAAGAAGTTGGCACTTGTCTCATCCGATATAATTCTATTTTCAATGCAACTCTTTTTCTGATAGAAGGCCACTGTGTGTGTGTGTAATAAGTATAGCTGTTTCAATAATTGGCATTTAAATCTTTCATGCTTTTTTTATTTTATGTTTTTTTAGATATTTTATTCCGAAAAGAAGGGTTGTGTACAGTGTTTAGCTGACCACATGAATCCTTCTGTATGGTGCATAGTTAAGTTGCTGTACACCGTACACAAAAACTAAATTTTCATACTCGTTTATTACCCAAAAAATTTCAAGGAATGAGTATTAGCTTTCTTTCAGATAAAACATGTAAATGTCTAGACATTTGTATCGAAATACACAGTTGGTGTTGACATTCACAACTATTTGCGCATTTACAAGTTAATTGTCCTTAGAATATCGAAGTTGTCTTATAAAAAGGAAAAATCGATGCGAAAATTATTTTGGAGCAGGAATTTCAGATGTTGAGAAATGTGCACTGAATGTTGAGAACACAAAACAAAGATTTTCGTTACCGTGTCAGTTTAAAATCGATCATGCCCGCTTGGTTAGTACCTATATCCGCTGAAGGATGATACATGGTTAGGTAGTTTTGAAAGAAGCCAACAATATCACTGGTACATGTATCTTAAATTATGATTAAATGGTCTTACTTTGAGTAATTCTTTTTCAGAAAAGTCAAAAGATGTAATGAAAAGTGCACCAGATCACATGATTCCGACAAGTGGTTTGTATTTTCCTAAATATCCAGCCATTTGCTACTGTCCATTTTCTCACATTCAATGCACTGAAAATTGAAATGTAGCTCCTGCATAATCTGCAATATATGTTTATTCAACTTCCTGAATAATCACCAGATAAAATCTCAAAAAACCGCAGAGGGATTGAATACATAGGAGCAATTAATAAAAACTGTGGGGAAGTAAAATCTGAATCCGATTCCCACTGAGCATTATCCCTCTGTGTGAATCAGATCTGTGGGTAAGTAAAATCTGAATCTAATTCCGGCTGAGCATTATCCCTCTGTGTGAATCAGATCTGTGGGTAAGTAAAATCTGAATCTGATTCCCACTGAGCATAATCCCACTGTGTGAATCAGATCTGTGGGTAAATAAAATCTGAATCTGATTCCCACTGAGCATTATCCCAATGTGTAGATCAGATCTGTGGGTAAATAAAATCTGAATCCGATTCCCACTGAGCATTATCCCTCTATGTGAATCAGATCTGTGAGTAAGTAAAATCTGAATCTAATTCCGTCTGAGCATTATCCCTCTGCGTGAATCAGATCTGTGAGTAAGTAAAATCTGAATCTAATTCCGGCTGAGCATTATCCCTCTGTGTGAATCAGATCTGTGAGTAAGTAAAATCTAGATCTAGATTTTACTTTCCCATTGTTTATACAAATTTCATTAATTGTTCCTTGCTATTCAGATTCTCCACAGTTTCACATCAGGATAACGGGTGTAAATTACTACAAAGAAATATGTTTTACTTTTAATAGTTTTATGCAGAGGCTACCATGGATATTATGTTTTAAGTTCTTCAGTTAAAACTATTTGTTCAGACCAAAGAGCCAATTGTTATATAAAACATGTAAAAATATGAAATTGTTTCATTTTATGATAGAAGAATGGTCAGGGGTTAAAAATGAACATGAGGTCTTAATAGCAAACAACCATACAAGACAGTATATGGTCTAAATAACAAAGACCTATGCAATGGGAAATTAATATGGTAAGCAATGGTATTTAGAGACCACACTCGAAATGTAGACATCAGGAAGGGTGACTAGATATTTTGAGTTCCTAGATTCATGACAAAAAATCTTAGTCAGAACCCTGCTATTACACTCTTTTTCAGTGGGGTTTTTTTTGAACTCCAATCATCATGGTAGAAAAACCTACAGTTTATAATAACATATATGCAGGAAATAATTGACACTGGATTTAAAAAATATCACCTCACGATTAGTTATTGTTGATAAGGAAATCCATGAAAACTGCTATTCAAGTTATAAAAAATGAATCTAAAGTATTACATTGTGTACAGAGTGAATCTCTAACAATCACTAACAATCACTATGATAATAACCATGGAGATGGAATTTTAACCAAATCACCTTGTAGGTTTTTGTGAAAATACGCTGGCATAAAACTGAATAGTTTTATTATAGGTCATGTGATCAGATGCCTAAGATGAATATGCTTTAATTTTCAGAGCCAGCTTGTGTGTCAGTCAGTTCCACATTTCCAGAAGCAAGCAGCTCAAAGGAAGATATTAGTGATAAAGTACAATTAAATAATATATGTGGTACTAGTAATAGTACAAATGGAACTGTGATTAACACAAATGATAAAAATACAAATGGGAATGATTCACCTTCACCAAGTACCTCAACTGAAAATGCAGGACTGTCACCAGAAAAGAAAGGGAGTAAAAGGTAATATACAGTCATGTGACATATTTATAAAGAGGTCCAAAAGGGTTATTTCAATCCATACATTAAAGGAATATACAATATTGTAAATTCGTAGTTTATAAGGTAAATCTTAAGGCTACAGCTGCAATTTTGACGAAAAAAAATGGCTGCAAAGAAAAAAAAGTATATATTTATGTTGGTCTGAAGAGATGATTTTTACAGGCCCAAAAGCAATTTTACAAGATTGTGCGGCTGGGTCTGAGCTTAAACATACAATTCTTAGTATGTGTTAAGTACAATACTAATAGCTTTCATATCATAATATAATATAACATGCTAGATGTAACCTTCATACAATCTACCATTAATTATACATTGCAACAAGAGTTGAGCACATTTGTTGAACTTACGAACTAGGAAATACACTTTTTTTACTCTTTCTGGTAACATGAAACATCTATGACATACTTGACGCACAAAAAAAGGGATCTATATATCTAGTATCTGGTCAATGATACAGCAACCTTTAGCCCTAAATAACCAAAAGAGTGACTCTGTGATTGTATATTTCAATATCAATAATTATTTATTTTAGGGATATATCAAATGTTGAAGCAGATTCCACGCCTGAATCAACCCCAGAAAAACAAAGTCAGAAAGTCAAGAAAAGGTGTTTTCAATGTAAATGTAAACTAGAATTGGCACAACGCCAGATTGGAAGATGTAAATGTGGTAAGTATGGAATGAGGGAGAAAGAAACTCAGTACAATTCAATGAATTGTATCAATAGATATTAGATGTAGTATTAATTAGTGCCAATGAGACAACTCTCATCCAAGTCAGAATTTGTCAAAGTATGGCCTTCAGCACAGAGCCTTGGCTCACACCAAACAACAAACTAATAAAGGGTCCCAAAATATGACTAGTATAAAACCATTCAAACAGGAAAAACAACAGTCTAATCTATATATACAAACAGAAACACATAACTTATGAAGCACAACAACAAACAACAACCACCGAACATCAGGTTCCTGTTTACCCTTATATTCTAAGATTCATAGTGACGCAGACTATTTTAATTATCTTTCAAATGTAGGAGAAAGGGGAAAATTCCATGTAAAATTTGCATTTTTTGTTACTTTAAAAAAAACCTAGATGGAAGGGGAACACTCCTTACCTGCTTTTTAGTATATATGCTCATTAGAGAATTGAGAAGAAGAAAAAAATAGAATATTATACGATTAGCTCGATTATTTCGATTTTTCAGACAATGTATTCTGTGCATTACATAGACTTCCAGAGTTACATAATTGTGATTTTGACCACAAAGAAGATGGCCGACGAGAGGCAAGAGAAAAAATGGTTAAACCAGTCAGACATCTAGGAACATCATTCAAACGTCTTGATACTGATACCTGAAGGACTGCAAAAACCTGTAACAGATGCAACATGATATGCAAACTGCTTCCAACAAAAAATTGATAAAGACAATAATTTAATATTTCACGGAAGTGTGAAACATACTTCTACTGTATTGAAGTTTTTTTGTCTATTGCACAGCTATTTAACCCATTTTATGTAGACTGTTGATGCTGTGTAATAAAATATGCTAGAGGTGTGATTTCTTTGATGGTGAATATTTGAAAGAGTAGTAATACACTGAACTATTTATACTATTTTCTTTGTCTGTCATAGGAAGGACACATTGACCAATGATGCTAAAATACTGTAAACTGGGAAATATTCGTGACTTCTATATTTTCATTATATACCAGCAAGATCTCGTGTGAAAATGAATGCATTTACACAACAAATACGAGACAGAACTGAAGAAAAAAAATGGAGATCAAAGCATCAAATTATAAAATACAATTCACAAAAATATCCTTCTCAGTATGTACATTTTTAGCATTGAGTAGAATCATTGGTGTATTTGTTTATTTATATGAACTGATGTATTGTGTAATTACATCTTTAGCTACCATTTGCAGTTGAGGGCTATTCCATTAAAATGTATGTGGGAGGGTATCAATGGACTTTCAAAATATCCCTACAACCAAGAACCAATTTTTAGATAATTTTGCATAGTGGTAAATGACACACTCTGAAAAAAGACCCATGACCTACATTCAATAGTTAAACTTTCCTTCCTACCCTGTCTCATACATTTTAATGGAATAGCCCTAATTTCATATCAATCACCATACACAGATCATCAGACACATTTATCTATTTCTGGTGCTATGAATTCTTGTTTGTCTATAAACAATAAATACTTGATATGCTTTTTTATGTATATGATCTTAATCTCCTAACAAGTTCTTGTCTAAATCGAACACCTTAAGTATATGATCTTTAGCTAACAGCTCTGGTTTCTATTTGATATTTGTTTCATTTGCAATCATACCACATCTCTTTATTTTAATTTACATGTTTTTGCTAAAACAAACTCCTTTCAAGATAATACAGTCTGCTAATATAGGATGCCTGTGACATTGGAGGGATGGGGAAAGGGAACTAAATTTAATATGTAGCATACCTCTGATTTTTTTGTTTGACTGTTTGATTGCTTATAGTCACTAAGTGACATTTGCCCTCTGAAAGTTACAAGTCAGTAAAGTGAAGTTCACTCCTTAATGTGTCCCAGAAATCAATGTCAAATTCCCTAATGCTAAATTCAAAAGACAATCATACCTTATTTAAACCTCATTGTGAAGACCGTTTCGCTTTTAGTGCTTTTCTTTGTGTTGATTATTCACGTCTTGTGATGGCTGTTCCAGAGATAAATGCGAAAGGTTCAGGAGGCAATTTATATAAAACATGGTTAATATTAAGGGTTTTTTTTTAATTTGGTAATTCTTATAAAAATAATCAAAAAAAAAACTTTTGGAATATTTTTTTTATATAAAAGTATCTTACATTTATTAATAAATTTACTTTCTGATTCATATACACTGACTGCACAGTACCCTAGGGGTGCTCCTTTCATGGAGGGATCTTCATATAAACGAAAGCAACAAGTTTATACAGGTCATGTAGATTGAATTGCATTATTTATTAAAAAGAAATTAATAGTTGTGCATCTCAATTCTTTTAAGATTATCATTCCTTATCTGCTCTTATTTAGAAAAGATTCAAAGAAACGACATTTGTGTGTGTAAGTTATGCATATACTTCATAAGATAGTATCGTTTGTCAGAGCAATATATACATGTTTTTAATATTTTATTGTTCATGTAAAAATATCGTAAAATATATGTCAGAATGAAAATGCATACATTTTTACATGTGAATGAATAGTGACTGTGAATGCAATGCTTAGTGCTTAAATATGAATGATCATTTACAAAGTATTTTCCAACCACAGAGAAACTATGAAGTGTTACAATGTGTTTAAAAATAGCATTGAAATGATTGACAGATGTTCAATCCATCTCTATGTCACATGACTCAATTGAACATCTATTTATCAACTGCATACAAAAACTCAAAATATCTTACATAATGTAGTACATTTAATTCACAAAAAAATCTACTTCAAGGTATTTTTGAACTTGGTGTATATTATAAAAGCAGCTGGAATCCTGTGTGTCATGGTGTATACTCTTGTAAATGATTTTGTGTTGAATTTTTTATGCTTAATTTAAGAAGTATTTTCTTTATATTGGAAAATAGATTAATTAATATAAGGAATAAGTTGTGTTCCAAATATTTTGAGAGAGCACTATTTACCTGTATAAAGCTGTTACAAATGCAAGCTTGGTTTGTCCAAGTTTTAGCAAACCCTTTTTATAAGTTTTTCTTTGAATTCTCTGTAGTTAGAAAAAGCAATATCATTTTGTCATTTCACGAGTATGTTGAAAATCGGGTATAGTAGATTAGATATTTTTATTTTGTATGTGTGTTAATCATTTATTTAAATAGAATGTAGTTAAGAAAATACAAGGAGCAGGGAAAAAATTGCTATTTAAGAAATGTGCAGGGTTCTATTTGTAAAGTTTCAGTTTCAATATAGTGCTAGGTAAAAAGTTGTACATATCAAATTAGACACTGTAAACTTGTTTGGTAATATTCTTCAGAAGATAAAATCTATTCAAAGTTAAATATACATTTATGACCTTGTTTACCAATATTTAAAAAGTCTCAAGCATAATTGGACAATTTTAATGGTAGGTGTATTCTTGATTTGAAAAAAAAATTATGCATAGACAAAAATTGCTTCCTGATCCTATGTACATTTATTCTTGAACAGCCTGTGTCTTTTTCATAATTTTCTTTTGGAGTAAAAAAGCTGTAGAAGAATATAACAGCACCTATTTGTTGAGTTTGTGATATTTTATACAAAAGAGTACTAACATATCTATATATATTTATTTGTCATTTTTCGCATGTATGTTTGTGAGTTTTATTTTAGTTTTTGCATGTTTATGTTTCCATTTGTATAGTTCCGAGTACCAGTATCATAGAATTATAACATGTAATACCATATACCTCTGATGTAAACATTGCACATGATCTGTCACATGGTTTTCATAAAATGTCAGCCGATTAATTTTTCTAAAACTAAGATTGCAGGTTAATCAATGATTTTTCTATTGCAAACTTGGTTTTTACACGTTAGCAGAGCCAGAATCCAAGATATTTGAAAATGTAAACTCTAAGATTTAAGGTGGCCAGTACTGAAATAGATAACAGTTAATCATTAAAACGCAATTGCTTAATCATTCCTTTTTGGCTTTGATGGGCAATGCTCCCAAATATTTTTTGTTTTTTCATTCCTTTTTGGCTTTGATGCTCCCAAACATTTTTTTTGTTTTTGGCTTTCAAACATATTCAGCTCTTTAAAAAAATCTGACATTAAAAGTGAGAGTAAATGACTATGGAGTACTTTTATGTTGGATTTTTGTGAAGATACTTAAGTCTTCAGTGTACCTAAAAAAAAAGTTGGTTAAGAAACACATATTGTGTACTCTGTAAAACAGGAATAACTTGTTCATTTAACTTTTCATGTGGCTTTTTTTTTTTTTTTTTTTTCATTTTATATATTGTAGAAAAGGTTATTAAAAATAGAGCAATAAACAGTAAAACGATTTTGAAAATATACTGGTTATGAAATACTGTAAAAAGTCCACAGTGTTTGGTTTCAAGTAGATAATATTGATGATAGTACAGACTTTTCAATTATTTTATATTTATGAATAAAAAGTTTTCTATTATTCTATGATATATGATAATGTTTATATATGATATACATATGTATTTATGATTGAGAAAAAGAGACCAACAAATAGCCGATATTTTCTGGTCATCCAATTTGACACGTTTCATGATGTCTGGCAAATGATTTGTTAATTTATATAAGAATTATAAATGTCTGTTGTCAAATGTTTTATAATCATACAGATCACTAAATTAACCTTGCGTATTTCATATTTTCTCATCAGATGTATAAGCATGCCTTTTAATCATATTTTTTTCATATCATATGTATCATTCTTGTAATTGTGAAATTGTTACAACATAAAACATGCCTGAGTTAACCAATTTTTGTGCAAATGGTTGAATTATTTAAAAATCCAGATGTTTTTGAAAATTTCAGGGCTTGAAAGCAAAATTGATCTCAATATATATTTGGTATGTTAAAAATCCCAGTGGCGGATCCAGTCATTTTTAAAAGGGGAGGTGTTCCAACTTTATGTCCCAATTCAAATGCATTGATCATCTAAAAAAAAAAGGGATCCCAACACCAACCTCCACCCCATTTTGGATCCACCACTGCATCCATAGCTTAATTTTCAAAGTGCTTTCCTTGGGTTTACGAAACATATCTTGGATCAATTGAAAACTAAATTGAGTCTTAATTTGCATGAAAGTTTGTTATTATGTTTATGCTGTATAATTGATCACATCTACTTACTTTTCAATGAGCTGGTTTCAGTCTTATGTTTTTAGTATAGAACATAGGAGTTCGATTGAAATAATTTAAGTACAAAATGTGTATGAAGGAGGTACTTTTGAGCAATATAAAAAGATGGTTTTATTTTTTTGATATTATTTTCAGCAGTATTCTAAACTATTTAGAACTTATTTATTTCATTTCATTGAAACATAAACGTAAACTATTTTTTTAGAGGCATACACCTGGTTCATAGAATTTATTTCATATGCTGAAAAATAAACAGCAAATAGTCAACACCATAACCAGTTAATAAATTTAGCTACGATTTGATAGGACATGCATTATTTTAAGTCCAAACCTGCTGATATAGATACCAACAAATTTGCTTAAATAGAAAATAAAAAATAGAATCAGTATTATAATTTCAGGAAATATTTTCTCTGAATATATAGGGTGCAAAGATAATTCAGATCTGTGAATTTATGATTAAGAAGAAATATATGTCTTTTAAAACATTTATGTACAATTATAAGACAAGATAGTCGTAACATACCTCCTTCATAGACACAGTACAACACCTTTGATAGAATTTGTCAACTTTTACTTTGTACATGTTTCTGATTGCACTTTTCATTCATATAACAATAAAACCATTTTATACAATAAATGCTATTATTGTTTATACACTTAAGTTCGTCCAGGCATTATGGAAATTACTAAATGACCAAAATTTTTAAATATAGCTCTTGAATTTTGAAGGTTAAAGTTTTTTTTTATATTTAGAAACCGTGAAACCAGAAGGTATTAAATTTAGAGTCATTTTTTAGTTTCAATGTTTGAATCAATGTAGATGACTAACTAAGCCATAGTCATGTTAACTTCTAAGGTCTGGCTATAACTACTGGTAGTTTGGCATAATCTACATTTTTACATTATAGCAACTGGTTAAAGTATAAGTCCATCTCTTTGTAACTTGTGGTAGTATGATAATGACAATATCATTCTGTTATAACACCAATCTGTAATTTTCCATCCATCATTAGAAGCATTTGGAACTAGCTATTTAAAGTGAAAGTACATGATATTAAATTCTTAGTCATTATTTAAACTGTAAACAAGGCAAGATTAATTGAAAAAAGTACTGTAGTAATAGCTTTGCTATTGTTTTAACATGATATGTTCAGATGATTAATTAACATAGCAACATGTTTATAAATATAAAGCTGAGACATGGTATGATTGCCAATGAGATATCTTTCCACCTTAGTCCAAAAAAAGACTAAAAATGACAGAATAGTGTGACACTAACATTTCACTATCTAGTCAGACTAAGTGTTCAACAATGAGAATTCCCTACACTATCGAATCAGGTATAAAAAGCTGAAGGATCACCTAATGTTATTGAAAATGCTTGTACAAAATCACATATTTCTTAATACCCCTTGTGATCATGGAGATTGCTTGGTTGATTATTTGGTGTTAAATGAATCCTGCAACACTATTGTGCTATTTCGTGGTGGTCAGTTTTTGGAAAGATTAGAACTTGTTCTAAATCTTTACTTAGGCACCGGCCTCCCTAACAACACGACAGGTTAGCTACTGTTACTAAATGTATTCACACTGAAATATAGTTCCCTATAGTTCTCATGTATGTGCACAATATACACACATAAACTGAAAAAAATGGGTATATTTGTTTAGCAGTTCATTCAAGAATGTATGTCACTAAGGTGTGTTGATGTGCAGGCTTTTTTTAAACATTTTGATTGGGTAACTGGGTATTGATATCATACTAGTATGATTGACAACTGTCAATCAGACAAGTTAGACCTTTAAATACAATACCCCACCTCCTAAACTGTCAATCAAATTGACCACACTACTTATCAACCTCAGTCTTACATAATTATACAGACCCTCCAATACACATGTGAATATAAAATATTTGACCTCATAATTGAATACACAAATGTATATATTAGATGTTTAATATATATAAGGATGATAGATTTATTTATTGCCTATTACTTTTGATCTACATTGCATAAAGTGATTCTGTAAATTATGTGTGAAAGATAAATGATTAAAGGATTAACAAGATCTTTAAAAAGAAATGAAATATGAATATAAATATGAATATATAAAAGGTATTCAAGTAAGGCCTATAATTTACTTGATAAATTTCCATAATCTGACATCTGTAATTAATCAACAATTTAGATTAGTTCACTTATTTTTTTTTTTTATCAGGAATTGGCTTGAAACAGTTTTAAAATTTTAAAACTTTTAATTATAACAAACCATTGTTTATTAGTTTATTCCCCATCAATCATTATGTTTATTTTAGTCATTTGAATTTTTGGTCTAGATTTTATGTTTTCAAGGATATTTGGTAACATTTACTTGAAGAATTTTTGATTTGCAATTTTTTGTTTTTTTTAAAACCTGTTCAGAACAGGCAACACCATTTGGATAAAATACTGCAGTTTAAATAAAATTTTGCAAATTAAGACAAGAGACCAATATTATTTAATTTGAGCTCATTTTATCCTCATAGTGGGTCTCATTGGGGTCTAAGCGTGACGCGGGATTGCCGATTCTTTGTAAGCGTGACAGGTGAAAGTCAAATTATTGTGGCGTGAAAACGGGAAATGAGGTCTTGCGGGACCCGGGAAATGACAAAAAAATGAGAATTGCTTACGTACATAGTGTAAGCGGGATACGGGAATCTGACAAAACAGTAAGCGGGATCCAGGATTGGAACCCCCCAATGAGACCCCCCTCATACTGGAAAAGCACTTTTCTTTCTAAAGACCTGCTGTTAATGCAATTTTCAGCAATAGTGCTTTATTAATGTTCTTTTTCCCCACCATACCTTGATATGAAATTATTCATACTACTCTTCTAATCTTTCCATGAGTGATATCCATCACTTTGATTATTGGTGGAGGCAGCCAGAGCGCCATAAGAGAACCATAACCTTCATTAGGAATCTAACAATCCTAGTCAATTAAGATTCGAGTCAAGTGCACCTGCCACTTGAAGGATTGTAAAGGGGCATAACTACAGAATGGTAAAAGTGATGCTACTTAAATTCAAACTTTGTGTTTTGTGGTAATAAATATCGTGTATACCGTTAAGTTTGCCTCAACCAAATGGTATGAAACCCAAGTCATAGAACGTAAACCAATTTCAAGACGAAGGAAGCACAGATGGACAAGGGTAAAACTTAAGCCCCCTCCACAAATGCAGGGGCATAAAAGATCTGTATAATAATGGATATTGAATTCCAAATTTTAGCATTGCATAATACCATACCTTTGTTCAGTGTTGCTGATATCGGTGAAAGAGGTTAACTTGGAAGTCCAAAAGAATATATAAGTGTATCTGGTCTTGATTTTTATAGAAGCAGAATAAGAACTTTGAGCTCAATTTTAGTAACTGCAAGATTTATTGGCTATGTCATAGTACATCTACAGTGATTACTAGTCTGTCAACTTGAAGTCAAGTTCAAACCCCCTTATAAAGGAAAGCGTGTTCAACTTTGATCTTCATTGGCAAGTATTGCCAGCTTTTCTGCTGCAGTTTGGTGTATAGAAACTTGAGCTTTTCCAAATTATTGAACCAGTAATTCGGGCCTTGTCAGAAAGAACATACAAGAAAGCAGAACATATTTTAAACAATAAAGTTCCAACAGCTTATTGTAACTTGGTCAATAAGTAAATATGTGACCTTGGGATAACTGTAGAAACCTTGTTAGGAGTTTATTTTGAATAATTAACAATTGTGTGAAATAATGGCACACTATATGCCGTCAAATTTGTCCTGTAGCTAAAATCAGGTTGCTAAAATAAGGTTAACCTATTTTTATACTTCCAAACTTTCAGGAATCGGTGAGCATCAATATCCAATTAAAGGTTAGTTAACTTTTTTAGCACAAGTGAGGATAAACTGTAGTTTTGACATGAAATGACTTGACTTTATTTGTACGTCGACAAACAAGCTATGAACAATTGAAATTGCAGCATTCAACATAAAGAGTATTATGGCTAGTTATAAGTGTTTTTATTCCTCAAAACTCTGTAAACAAACACACGATCTAGTTTCCCCACCACACACAAATACATGCGATTTTGCCTGTTCTAGATGAGGCTTGTGACAATTGAAGGTTGATAAAATGGTTGTGAACTGGTGTATTATTAATGAAGACAATATGTAGATATCTAGGGGCCAGTGAAGCTTGCTTCTGTGTGCAGGATTTTCTGGCTGTGTTAAAAGACCCATAGGTGGCCTTCTGCTTTTTTCTGCTTTTTGGTCAGGTTGTTGTCTCTTTGACACATTCCCCATTTCCATTCTCAATTTTATCTTGGTGTATTTTTATGTTGAATAAGTTGTTTATTTTGTATTATGCTTTTTTTCTTGAAATAACTTAATGCAAATATGTTAAAAAAGAAATGGAGATCAAAACACTAGATTTATGTCTCTCTTTAATTGTATAAAAATTATTTATAAATGAAGGCAAATTTGTAAGTTAAATAACATGATGTATGAACACAATTATACTCTTGGAACAAAACAGATTATTCCTCATATGGATTTCTGCATCCACTCTTGAACACTAAAAGAGACCATTCCACACTGATTCTTATTTTTTTTTAAATAAACTAACTATAACTTTTGACATATCATTTCCATACTAAAAATATGACCATATAAAAATCACAATCGTAAACAAATTTTTATCAAATGATTTACAAATAAAGCATTAATAGAAAATACATAAATATTTGGTATATAGACCAATGAGATGATTCAACTCATCATAAACGCCAATGACTATGAAACAAAACCATTTCGTCAATAAAAATTTTAAGTTGAAATTACCTTGATTATTCTTACAACAAGTTGAGATACATTAATTGCTGTTTTTAAGATATACTGCATAATAAAGCTTAAACATCAAGAAAACCAAAAGAATTGATAATTAATTGTTTAGCACTATACATTAATTTTCCCTCACATAATGAAAATAAAACAGGAAACAACATTTGACTAGAAATATCTCTACAGCTCATCTTGTCTCTTTATATCCAATAATTCTACCTCAAATATAAGTGTTGCACCACCTAAAATGACACAAAAAAACATCCAGTATACATTTTTGTATATAACTGATCTTTGAATATCTACAATCTAAATGTACTTATAAATTAAGTATGTAAGAAAATGCAAGATTGATAAAAGCAAATACATGTATATATAAAGATCGAAAAGACGACCCAAAATGTTGGTATGTAAAGATTTGTTTTATGAATATAGTGAGTTAAGCAGACAGCTGTAACTCTTGAAAAAGACTAAGAGAATATAAGGCCACCATTTTCTATCATTGTTTTTATTCTTTTATAAAATAAAATTGTATACTTTGAATACAATTCCTTTGTAAAAATATGTAATATTTTCTATTTTATGACAGCAAATGGTGTTAAGGTGGATAGGGTGTCTTCCTCCATCTTGGATATTGAAATTTATAATTTAGACACCCCATCTACCTTAATATGAAAAAGAATTATCATTATAAACATGATAAACTTCTTCACCTCACTTGTTCGTACTTGGACAAACACATCACTTTATGTGTTGTTTTTTTCATCAACTAAAATTACCTGGAATTTTTGGAGGAGCTCCTCTATCACCATATCCCATATCTGAAGGAATGACTAATTTCCTTTTTTCTCCAACACACATTCTAAAAAGAAGATGATATTGAAAAATTATATCTCTATCTTATTCATAATATTACAAGATACATGTACATTCAACATTTGTTTAAGGGACAAAAATCTTCATTCATCTTTCACATCTTTTGTACAGTATGTCAAGATGTAATTTGTTTGTATGAAATAAATTGATTGACAATTGCAAAAAAATATATAATATATAGGGCAAATGCCTAGAAATCAAACAAAATGTAATTCATTACTGATTTAAGTAAAAGTAGCAAATTTTAAAAGCTGAATATTTATGACAGTCTTTTCACTAGATTTTTCCTTATTTAATCCACTGACTCGTCAAATTATCTTTTAATTCTAACATTGATTAAAAAATATACCAAGCTTTACAGTAAATCTTTATATAACTTTTTAACCGGATTTTTGTGACAAAAATGTCGGTTGTTGATTTGGGGATGTACGGCGGGCGGGCGGCAATCAAATGTTGTCCGTGCATTAACTCATGAACCGTTCAACCAAAGGTTTTAAAATTTTAATATGTTGTTACTGACAACTAAATGAAGGTCAAGTTCAATAATGGCGATTTTGACTTTTACCGTTCAGGAGTTATGGTTCTTGAAAGATTGAAAAATGGAGTTTCCAGTCGTGTCCGTGCATTTATGCATGAACTGTTCTACCAAAGCTTCCCAAATTTTAATAATATTTAACAGTGTTCCAGCTAGCATGAAATGGAGGGGCGCCGCGCCCCGCCCCCGAAATTTTGCGCCCCTCTGCCTTTTTTAAGCGCCCCTGCGCCCCTCTGTGCCCTTTTGAAAAAAAATTTAAAAAACGATCTTTTTTCCTCATATCGTCGCCATTTTTATCGAGTTCTTTATACACACACTTCATTAAGACAACAGATTAAAATTGTTGACACTTGTTACCTGATTATAATCCTATTTGATTAGAGTCAATTACTTAATCAGGTGAAATTTACGACCCTGTCTAATCCCTTTACCCTGAAACACCAAACATCGAAGTTAAATGAATTGATTATTTTAACACCTGACGATGCAAAATAGAATTTATAAAATAAATGTGAACGGTGTTTATTTCTATTGCATTTGTTGTTTATAAAATAACGTTCATTTAAAAAGAATCATTCCAATAGGTCAACACGCAAAATGCATGAAACATGATGTAACTTTGACCTCCGTAGCAGAGTTCAAAAAATTTATGGGTCACTGAATATTCACAATACAGATCGTTTTTGTTTTGATGTTTTTATTTTTGAAACTGATCTTTCAAACTAGTTTTAATCCAGAAGAAAGTAAAAACATTGCTTGACTGTACCTTAAGTTGAATATCTATATCCAAATTAAATTAATTAAAACTGTAATCCATGATCACAAATTGAATGCTTTGTTTAGAATTGTTGAAAGCCATGTGCTTTTTGGCGGGAAAATTCGGGAAACCCCTTATTACAGGAAACAGTTACATTTAATTGTTATTTATAGACAGTAGGAATTTCATTTTGGAAATCATTTTGATTACAACTGCTAAGATTTATTCATGAAAAATTATAATAATTTCTTGGGGTGAAACTGATAATACTTTTTTTATTAAAATAATTTACATCTAGGGGTATGGAAAGGGGGGCTGTTTTTTTTGTTTTTTTTTCAATAATATTACAAATATATATAAAGATCACCAGTCTGAAAATACATGGTTAAATGGATTTTAATTCTGAAAAACTCATGTTTTTATTTAATTCCTTTATTATTTCCATCATAATAAGAAACAAGCTACATGTATAAGGTATTTCAAACATATATTTTTGGCTTTTATATAAGAACATTCAAGACTATTAATATGTATGTGCCTGTAGTAAAAACAAACCTGGTAAAGCCTTAAAAAATTCTACAGGGCCCTTGAAAAAACTTTTGGATCCAGGCTGGCCTTCAGAGAAAATGTTAAGTATTGTTCCTGACTGTATTGCAGATTTATGTGAAGTTTTTAAACTGACATCCACAATTCATTTCACAAGTGTAATAAAAATAATTCTACAAAACAACACAGCGCATCACGTTGCAAATTCATCTTACACCCACCATGCATCAAGAAATATGTCTTTATGTGGTAATATTAAGTATTGGATTTTTTTCAGTGAGAACGCGCTAAAGTGCCCTTTTTAAAAACGCGCCCCTCTATTTTCAAATCCTAGCTGGAACACTGAATATACAATACAATATACAACATGCTTTATTTCAAAAACACTCCATCACATTGACATGTGAAACAAGAGGTAAATTACAAAATACAATCACATACAATTAAAGAAATAAATAAAACAACTTAGAAATGAAATATTTAGAAAATTACTTTACTTTATATTATAACTTTTTAATATTATAATATTTTAGTTAACTTTGAAATGAATAAAGACACATTTTTAAGTACGTTAATATTAGTCAATGACAGTAGTCCTTTCATTTTTGCTTCACTTGGATATTTCACATAGTACTCTGGAATATGCTGATTTCTGATAGTTTTTACTAATACAGAATTGCATTCAAATAAATAATGGTATTCATTGCCAATTGCAGTTAAACACAAATTACATGTCCTCTCTTCTTTCGGAATGTTATACCATCTTCCCAGCTCTACTGGAATTTTTACATTGCAGCATCTTAATTTTGAAATATATTTACGTTCGAATGGTGTTAATTTTAAAAGATAGTTTTCTAAGCCAAAGATTGTTTAGTCCATAAAATTCTCCTCTGGATGAGTTGTCAATTTGACTATGCCATTGTTGAATGAATGCATCTTTTAGTTTTTCTGTCAGTACGATTTTAAGTTGATTTATATCTAATGGTGATTTAATATGTTGTTACCGATGACAAAATGGAGGTCAAGTTCAATAATGACGATTTTGACTTTTACGGTTCAGGAGTTATGGTTCTTGAAAGATTGAAAAATGGAGTTTTCAGTCGTGTCCGTGCATTTACGCATGAACTGTTCTACCAAAGCTTCCCAAATTTTAATATATTGTTACTGTTGACAAAATGGAGGTAAAGTTCAATAATGACGATTTTGACTTTTACCGTTCAGGAGTTATGGTTCTTGAAAGATTGAAAAATGGTGTTTCCAGTCGTGTCCGTGCATTTTCTCATAAACCATTCAACCAAAGCTTTTGAAATTTTTATATGTTGTTACTGATGACAAAATAGAGGTCAAGTTCAATAATGACGATTTTGACTTTTACCGTTCAGGAGTTATGGTTCTTGAAAGATCGTAAAATGGGGTTTCCATTCACAATGTTGCATATACTAATGAACCATTCAATCTAAGCTTTTCAAATTTTAATATGTTGATACTGACTACAAAATGGAGGTCAAATTTGATATTGACGATTTTCACTTTCAGCATTCATCAGTTATGGTTCTTGTGATATTGCCAGGACACAAATAAATGTTAATAAATCCGGTTTGCTGTCGTTGTGACAGCCTCTTGTTTAAACTTATCCCAATAAATATGCATCCATCCCATACTGTACAACTAATTCCTGTAAAACTTTAACAACAGCCTTTCTTGTCAAGATATTTAAATCCTTTAACAACTTACCCCAGTAAACCTTGATCCCAACCTTTAATAACTTGTCCAGCTCCTAATGTAAAAACAAATGGTTCTTTCCTTGGTATACTGCTGTCAAATTCTGTACCATCTTCTAATTTACCCTGAAATTTATCAAAACATTTCTACTTCTATGCATGCTTTGATGAAGACAAAAAAACAATAGGACCACAATAAGAGAAAAAGAAAGAGCAAATTGAACCTAATAAAACTCCTTGGAAAAAGAATAATTTTAATGTATCAAGTTCTTTTATACTGGAATGATATTACTATATATATGATATCAATACACCATACTGCCAACATACATATTTTCATTAGTAACTTTTTTTTTAACTATTTTTGGAAGTTAGTTTTCTTTATTGTTATTTTACTTTAGTTTGTAGTCAAATCTTAATTGATTTTTATACATTCAACACACTGAGTGATAAATATGGTTTTTAAAAAGTGTATAAAGTCAGACATAGTATATGATACATCGCATAAACAGGAAAAATTGGGTAGCTGTTTATCATGTTTATTTTGTTAAAAAATGCCTTCAATTACACAATGTGAGCAGCGATGGGGTCGATTACTTTAAAATGTAATCGATTAAATTACAATTACTTTGCTAATAAAATGTAATCGATTACATTACAATTACACCCTTTTTCATATGTAATCGATTACAATAGATTACTTTTCTTTAAAGTAATCATGATTACTTTAGATTACTTATGATTACATTGTATATTGCAATATCAAAGTTTTTCTTATAACTTGTTATCCTCACAAAAAAGCTAACTTTGGTGATTTTTTTAAAAGCCTTAATTTATTCAAAAATTATTTTTTTTAAAGAATTAATTGACAAGTACAGTGTAACATGTGTAATTTGATAAAAAAATAGCCATAGACAAGTGTACATGTCCTTTCTCTATGTAAAAGATATAACTTTATTTTTTTCTACAAATTTTTAACCAACTGCTGAATTAACAAAAAAGCTGAGCAAATAAGGAAAAATTAATTAAGTATAGTTTTATTGTCTGTTGGGACATAATTGACACATCCATTAATGTTTTTACAGGTGTTAATCACTACTTCCATTTTTTTTACAAACAATAGGTGAGCTTGGGTATTAAAATTTTATTGTCTTAATAACAATATCAATAAAGTTAGAAATGGTTGATTGTCATTATTTGTTTGAAAATTTTTAATACTTGATCTAATTAATAATTAATAGAATTATTGTCTGGTGAAAACACAAAACAGCTTTGTAACTTAGGAAAGTATATACATTTCTCAACAGTTTATTGTAATAAAAGATATTTTGTATTGATGAAACTTCTGACGTCACCTATTGTTTACTAGTATGCATATTGTGTGTAATATTATGCCATATGTTTACACTGTACATATACTTGTTTATACTGATGATTGTCAATAAATGAAATCTGGTTTTAACTTCCATTTTGAATTAAGTGGGCTCATATATTTATGTCGACAATCAAAGTCAAATTGGAACTAAATGTTTTCTGTATTTTAATTTCAATGTAGTTATGTGAAAGTATTGGGTAAACTTATTATATGAAATTGGAGTTAATATCAGAATTTTCAATCAAGGAATAAAAATGCTTTCAAGGCATATTCTTGTATCATAAGAGCTCAATCTCACAATAAAATATTGGAGAGGCAATTTCCTTTAGTAAACTGTAAACAAAATAAAACACTTGGTTATATAAATTTTTTATATAGATGATACAATTTATCACATGAAACAAGGTCCCATCATTGTGTATACTAGTTTCATGATTTTCATTCAAGCTTTACATTTTCTTATTTTCATCTTGTCTATCAAAAACTATTTTCATATATATACAAGATTTGTAATCAGCCAGTAATCATATGAATGTAATCTTAAAGTAATCTAAAAGTAATCATGATTACACCTGTTTTTGCAATGTAATCGATTACATTACGATTACTTGTAATCAGAAATGACATGATTACTGATTACATATGATTACACTGCAAAATGTAATCGATTACAGCTGATTACGATTACTGATTACGATTACCCCATGCCTGAATGTGAGCAAACCCTGTATATGTGTAGAGTATCTCCTTACATATATGATAATAAAGAAATTGTTTATTTTTTTCGAAAAACTAAGGATTTTCTTATCCCATGCAAAGATTACCTTAGCCGTATTTGGCACCATTTTTTTGTAAGTTTGGGTCCTCATTGCTCTTTAACATTTTGCTTGTTTGGCTTTATAACTATTTAGATCTGAGCATCACTGATGAGTCTTATGTAGACCAAAGGCCTGTCTGGCATATTAAATTATAAGCATGGTACCTTTGATAACTATTTATATATCATGTATATAAAACATGTTCAGGACGTATGTATTGGTAATAATTTTTGTTCTTTTAGATGTGTATTATACACTTACAGTATAATGCATGTGAAGTGTATCTCCCTTTCTAGATTTGACTGTGCAGTTGTCTACCCTCTTCTTCACACCAATCTGTAATTTCTTCTTCTTTTCTTCTTCTCCAGCCCAAGCTTGTACAACCATTAACAGCACCAACAGACCATTTACAACCCAGCTTATCTTCATTCTGAATTTGAAATCACATACATTTATAATTTATAATTCTAAATGACAACCTCTCTATCATGACAGAACATTTATAAGTTTGATTGATTATATGTAATTGAGTGATAATAGGTGGTTATATTGGTAATTTCATGATGGCCAGTTTATATAAGTGGGAGTATCCAGAGTGCCCTGAGAAAACAATAGAAAATTGATAGGATAACTGGTCAATAGACAACTTTCGAGTTCGATGCATTTATGTCAAAAACTCTGGTTTTATTGAACATCGTTTGTGCATTTAGGAGCATCGTCACTTCTGTTCCAATGTTAAGCAAGTGGTTGGAAAACTATAATGCATTTTCATGATTTTTGCACAAATTATTCGGCAAATTAAATTGTCATAATTGACAATCAGCACTACTGTCATGCAGGAGTTGTGATAAAGTACTTACAAAACAAACATTATTTCTAGTTTATCTTGCACAATGACCATCACTAAAAGTAAGACACTTGATGAACATAAATAGTGCAGGGATACAGGTGATCCCCTCTATCTGGTTAATGATGTCATAAACAATGATAAAGGCGGGCATATGTAGTTGACATGTTTTTTCTGGTGACGGATGAACTCGAAAGTGGTCTATTAAAATTGATGTACAAAGAACCTGTCATGTGTTGGGTTCAAAATCTCACAAAAATTACTGCTGACAGACTAGTGATGCAGTAGATTGAGACCCCAATTGAAGTTTGAAGATGGTTGATTGTGTTCAATTTTTTCTCATCCTACCTTAACTAGCCATGCTAGCTGTAGGGTTTATCATCTTTAGTTTGAGCTCAACATACATTGTACAGTACTGTATCTCATGTATGTACATTTGTACAAACATTTGTCTATGGAATACGTAATTACCATCAAAAACAGTTTGTTGTACTCTAGATGTCTTTTGGTGTTCATCATATTTAATCACAGTGGCGGATCCAGAACTTTTCATATTAAGGGAGGTTCTGCTGACTGACTTACAATGTAAGGAGGCCTGCTCCAGTTATGCTTCAATGATTCCCTATATAATCAACCCACAAAAATTGTACAACAATGCTTTTCATGTCAATGAAGATGTTAATTTGTATGTTACATTGAAGAAGCAGTTCCCAGGTTTTTATTAAGTTGATAATGGGCTCATAAATTTTCAATGAAACGAGAAACAGGGGGGGGGGCAAACTAATAGCGATAAAGTGTATTGCTGCAGCATTTTGTTGGTCTGCATAACTACAAGTTACAACTGTAGTTCATGAAAAAACACTCAAAATTAGACTATTCATATAACTTCAATGTCCTGCAGCGTAGCCAGGTAAAAAAAAATGAGCAAATAAAGGCCTAGATATTTTGACTTTGTGTTTGTGAAAAAATTGTTTTCGGTGCTTGAAGTTGTAATAAAGCTAAAAAAAAAGTTAAATGTTTTTCGTGGACTGTAAACAACACTCAAAACTCAAACAGACAACAGTGCCACTTGAGACTTTGAGCGTTCTAACTCTTGCCATCATTTCAATCAATTTAGAATTTCCCAAATGTACAAATGTTTGAAGACAATTTTGCTTACATGTCTTGTTTGTGCTGTGTAATTACTGACGTGTCGTATCTTTCTTCATTCGCCGGTCAGTTGATCAGTGTTGTATTAGATCTTGCTTATCAATGAAGATTCTGTGATCAGGAAAACACCAAGATGATTTCAAGAAATATCCAAAATTATATCTGGTTTCCTTATGTGTTTTCAACCAGCACATGCAATTACATATCGGGGACCAGTACCAACGTTTTACTATCAACTTCCGGTTAAAGCGGCGGCACAAGCCAAATATTTTGTAACTGCAAATAATCTATTTGCATCAATTCATCATCATGTCGTAAGAACAGTTTAATATCCTTTATCACTTATTCATGCATATTTTCTATTGTTTTTATCTCAATTTTCGTTATTCTCATCCTTATTTACACGGATTTTGGTGTTGTATTGACCACCACAAGTGTTTGTTTACATATTTTTTTGCACGGTTCACTGTACTAAAGGTCTTCATCCTCATCATACTTCCTATAAACACAAACATGGTGTAGCATACAATAAGATAATATTGTCGAGAATTTAATATAGTTGTTTTAGAAATACAAAAAATACCACCGTGATCTGGCGTAAACAAACCAGTGAACAGAACTCGAGAAGGGCCTTCCTTGTTTCACTTTCAGTTTATAAATGAGATGTGTTAATAATTGCCAGTGAAACAACTTATTTTCAAAGAACAAGTAACCAAATATGTAAACAATTTCTATTCACAGTTGACACTAGTCCTATAACATATGACTTCGTATTCTTATTCAATTTTTAACGTTTTTATACTGATATTTTCATTTTATTTTTTTTTAAATGCGAAGTCATATAGAGATACGTTAAATTCCTTTAGCACTTTCCGACATGATTTCAGGGCGGAACAAAATTGTTTAAATCTTCTTTCTATGTCAAATATTTAACAGGCCAAATATCATTTTAAATAACTTAAGCACGAAAACTATTAAAAAAAATACTTACTTGTGCTAAAGAAATAGTTAATCCATCACTTTAAGAAAATTTTATTCATGAGTCGGAGCTCAATAACACCAGTTTAAACATGGCGCAGAATAATTTTCGGAATATAAAATCCAAATGAAACTTATGGCATCGTTAAACGACGATTGGTGTCAATCTTTTTTAAATGTAATTTCTAGCTTTAAGATACAGAATAGAATTTAGTATGTTTCAAAAAGACAAAAAGGAAATTCTTATTAGCATTTTAATGAAACAATATCCTTGAAAGAAGGGAGTTAATTTTCCACACCACATGATCAATCATTGAATAGTTTGTTTTTTTAAAATCTCAATTGCAAAAACTCCCACATTTCCTAAGAGAACCATTACATGTATGTTTTATTGGTCCTGGGTCGTTAAGAAGCTCTAGATCTCCAATATTATAACATGACTGAATAACATCACATCACAGATAATACTAAAAAAACTAGGGTCCATTCCAGTGACGTCAATCATTTTTAAAAACCAAAACATGTATAAGTAAAAAAATTCTGAACTGTTAATGGTAATTTAAAAGTTTCAAACTGTAAGCAAATAATTAGACTCTTTATCTTGCACTTTTATGTCAGTTTATAGTAAAACGGTTGACTTCTTATGTAACAGATATTTTTGGACGTTTTCCTCCCAAATCAGCATTTAACCATTCACTCATAAAAACATACATGTACAAAATGTATCAATGACCAGTGGTATAAAATGTGTTTCTAATAAATTTGACTAATGATTAAATTTACTGGGTGAAACTGCTTATTTTATTTAGTTAATCTTGTTATCATTATCTTTTAATTGATCTATAATAAAATGACTTTGGGTAGTGTCTTTCTTTTTTAAATGATGTGACAATTAACCAGAAGGGTTATATGAAGAGTTAAGTATTAAAAGTAAACCTGTTAATTACCCCGACCATATGAGTATATACCCATATGGTCATGACGATACACGTATGGTCCAAATACTCATATGGTCCGGAACATACAGTAGTGTACACAATGCATATTACCACAAAATACAGATCAAATATGAATTTTGTAGACATCACTTTAACTGTTCTAGAGTTGTATAAAATGTTACCACTAATTCCATTCCTGATAAATGATATCACAAAGATTAAGTGAAACTGCATTCACATTATATATTGTATGATCATGATTTAATTCATAGTTAATTGATATTTTATTTTATTTTTCAGTGCATTATTACAAAAACCCAAAAGTGAGATGACTCCAGAAGAGTTGTCCAGTA
Organism: Mytilus edulis; assembly: GCA_019925275.1. Lineage (NCBI taxonomy): Eukaryota > Metazoa > Mollusca > Bivalvia > Mytilida > Mytilidae > Mytilus > Mytilus edulis. The sequence continues at coordinate 111,390,771 of CM034350.1, read as the reverse complement.
GGGAACAAGAAGAATTTAATACCGGTCCCCTGTCTGTACTGACCCAGTCAGTAAAGAACAACACTCAAGTCCTTATCAACTGCAGAAACAACAAGAAATTATTGGCCAGAGTGAAAGCTTTTGATAGGTAGGTACATCAGCAAGACTGAACCATTGCATTTACATGTATGTCCCATTGCATGCATTTGTAAACTAATTCGAACTGTCACAGACAAATCATTGAGGGTTGTGATAGTAATCTATATTATTGTTTGTATTCCTTTCTTCAAATATGACAGTGATGCAATCTCTTTTGTTTTTTTGTTTTTTTCATCTTTGAAGGAGCATCCAATTTCATGCAAATTTGTATATTTTTATTGAAGAAAATAAATAACAAACTGCGAAATCCAAATACCAATAACCTTAAGAAGATCATCATGTAGCATCTGCCTCACATCAACATCTGATTTCGTTTATTATGATTATTTCAGACATTGTAATATGGTATTGGAAAATGTGAAGGAAATGTGGACAGAGACCCCTAAAACAGGAAAAGGAAAGAAGAAATCCAAGCCAGTGAACAAAGACAGATATATCTCAAAAATGTTCTTACGAGGAGATTCCGTTATCTTGGTTCTCAGGAATCCAATGGCTACCAGCAAATAAATGTACAATGGTGTTCCATGTGAAATCACAATATTTTGTATTGTAAAAACAGGACTGCAAAGATGCAGTATATTGTATTTACTATGTTATCTGTCAGACTTGTTCTCTCTTGATAAGCTGATGATTTCAAATCCAAATTTTGGAGTCTTAAAAAGACTTAAATATCTTTTAACAAAACAAGATCTTTGTTCAAAATAGTTTTGGTTTGTTGCATCAGATCTGAATAGAAGTGACTTGTTCAATCATGATTTAGATATTCTGACACCAACTAAACGTCTAAAACAAAGTAATTTTTACTACATTCAGTCATTTTCATTCATTCAAAGTCATTATTTTATATGTACATTAGCAAATGTTCATTTTATACCAATAAACATGTTGTCATGAGAAAGTGATTTATTTACATTTATAGTACACATATAAATTGAGAATTGAAGTGGGGAATATGTCAAAGAGACAACCCAATCAAAGAGCAGAAAACAGCTGAAGGCCACCAATGGGTCTTCAACACAGCAAGAAAAACTCACACCCAGTGTCTGGCTTCAGCTGGCCTCTAAACAAAAATGTGTACTTGTTCTGACAGTGCTAATGGAAGTCATACTAAACTAAAAGACTAACAAAGGATAGAGGCTCCTCACTTGGGGCAGAGTTAAACATATTTTGTGTGATCTCAATCCTCCCCCTATTACTCTACCCAAAGTATAATAAACAGACACAGCAATACACATAGTAACACTCAATGGAAAAAAGACGTTTGAGTCAAACGTTAGAATAGGTAACAAAAGAAACTATGCATAATGACAATGATACATGTACATGAATTAACAAAGGACTACTATAGTAGAATATACATCATTGACCTAAATGACCCATCTTACAAGTCTTCTGGTCATTTGTAGTGACATCTTGCAAATGGTAATTTTGTATGAATTGGGCAGTGTTTCTTCTTTGTATTTGTAAACTTGCCAACCAACTAGAGATTTTAAAAAATTGACATTATGCTATAAAAATTAAATTACGGATTATATTCTAGGTTGCTCTTGCCATTCAGAAATTATGCCTTCTAAAAAAAATTAATTAAGAGATTTACTTATCTTAGTTACCAATTTTACATTTCATTATCCTGCTTGATAGAGTTTGGAATATACAGGAATCAGGGATGGGGTAATCGTAATCTGTAATCGTAATCGATTGTAATTGATTACATTTTTTCAAGTAATCGACAGTAATCTGTAATCGAAGACATTTTCGATTACATGTAATCGTAATTTAATCGATTACAGCAAACATTTGGATGTAATCATCGATTACTTTTCGATTACATTTCGATTACTTTAGTAAAATAGTTTGATGAAAAATAACCTATTTCAGAGGAAAATATGTATGTTATCACTTTGTAGTACAGATAAAATATTATGCATTAACAATACTTGAGATTTAAGCAACTGCCTTATTTCTATCTATTGTCTCTAGCTGCATTATGAGTAACCAGATCCCTCCCCTACCTAAATTTACTTTATATCTAGCTTTTGAAACAAATGGATGTATGTGCTTGTCAATAATTCAAGAGCTTTGATATTTAAATAAGAAAATAGACTTGAAAAAATAAAATAGATCTTAAATAAGAAATGTGTCTGTCTTTCGTTAAGTTCTGTACTACATTTTTTAAAAGTAGTAAGCTTATTTGTATTAAATTTCCTTAAAACATCATTTTCAATCAGAGTTGAAAGTAAAGCTTAGAATACATAAACAGTTGATTTCTTAAATGTTATGATATATATACATGTATATAAATTAAATTAAAAAAGAACACAAAATTCTTTTAGAAATGAACCAATGTCAATGCATAGCAATTCTTTTTAGAAATAGATACATGTATCCCTTTGACACTATAAATATATTTTGTATATAATTTGATTGGAGAAGTTAACAACATTCTTGCCTTTACTAATGAGATGATCAAAGTCTTCTAATCAATAACAAACATGCTTTGTTTTATTTCAATTATCTTATGTCTAATAAAGAAGGAAATTTACAATATTTAGCCCCAGGTTATAAATTGTCCTCCAGTGGCAGTTTAATAATCTGTAATTGGTGTCATCCTGGTTTGCCCACTTTTAATTACATGTATATGTTCAATTTCAATTCTTTATTTACTTTAAACAATACAGTTTATCAGTATAATATGCATAAATATACAGTTTACAAGTTGTATAGCGTTAACATACACATAAATAACAAACGTCAGAAATATCAGTTACATATTATACAGTTTGTGAGTTTCATACTACATATAATAAACATAAAGATCTTAAATATTATTCCTGCACTTAAATGCATAGAGTAAGTACTTTCCTAAATTACAGAGTTCCTTAGTGTTTTCAACAGAAAGCAATTGTACTAATTTATAAGTTGACGGTCTAGTCCAATAATATTTCTTGATAAACTTTTTACGTATATCATTATAATTTGTACATTGTAAAATAAAATGAAATTCATCCTCTACTACATTTTTATCACACACAATACACATTCTACTATTTATACTTATTCCATAAAAACGACCAGTTTCAATGCATAGATTATGTGAGGACAGGCGAATTCTCGTTATCCATTTACGAGCTATTACAGGAATACATTTTTGTAAATAAAATTGTAATTCTACATTTGACACAATAAACTTATATAATCTACACTTTGGTGATGTTTCAAGCGTAAAATGCAACTCTTGTTTAGCTTGATCATATATTCGTTGTTTGGTTAATTGTAAAAATGAACTATCCAAACAAAGTACCCATTGGTTGTCCCAATAATAATTCATACCAAGATCATATAAAATTGTTTTAATACAAGTGGCCCAGTTTTTACATTTATTGCTATTTGCTACTAGTTCTTTGTAACAAGACTTTATAATACAATTTTCACTACCGTGAATTTTAGTCCATAATTTGAGCATCCTAAAATTTCGCTCATATAACAATGGAAATCTTCCTAATTCATAATATACCATTACATTAGAAGTGGATCTCTTGACACCTAGTAATGTTTTACAATAGTCCAAATGAACTTTTTCTACATTTGGTGCTCTATGAACACCCCAAACTTCACAACCATACATTAAAATACTACATACATAAGTGTCAAATAAACTTATAGAAGTAACAGTGTTCAGGTATAAGGATAATGCCTTTTTCCTCATACTAAACATAGCTTTCCTGCCTTGTTCAGCACAGTGGTTTTGAGTAATATAAAATTTACAATTATAATGAAATAACACACCCAGATAACAAAAATGATCTACAATATCTAATGGTTTACCATTATAAATCCATGTCTCAGTAAGACTAATTTTCCCACCTTTACGAAAAACTACTATCTTTGTTTTTTTGGTGTTAACTGAAGGACCCCATTTCTCAGTATAACCAGATAAAGTATTTAACATATTTTGTAAGCCTTGGATTGATTCTGACATCAAAATCATATCATCAGCATACATTAATAAAAAAAAGTGTTATGTCCTGAAATTCAAGTCCACAGTTACCATTATTAATAAATTTATTCTCAAAGTCATTGACATAAAATGAAAATAAAATAGGGGAAAGAACTTCCCCTTGCATTAAGCCAAGATTATTAGAAAAGTATTTTGAATTAAATCCATCAAATCTAATACAAGATCTTACATTGTTATACATTGATTTTAAAATATTAAGCAATTTCCCTCTGATTCCTAATTTAGAAATCTTGTACCACAAACATAGACGATCAACTGTATCAAACGCTTTTAAAAAGTCAACAAAGCAACAGTATAATCTATTACCTTTACAAAAAGAATTTTGTATGACAGAATATAAACAAAACACAGCATCTACTGTACTGTAACCATTACGGAAACCAAATTGTGCATCAGATAAAATATCGTTCATTGATGCCCATTTTAATAATCTACTATTCAAAATAGTAGTGAATAGTTTACCTAGATTGCTGACAAGACTTATACCACGGTAATTTGCTGGGTCGTTCGCATCCCCGGATTTAAATACTGGCACTAGAATAGCATCAGACCAAGTGGACGGAAAATATCCAGAGCTCAAAACGGCATTGAAAATAGTACATATATAAGGCAGCACAAGGTCCTTAAACTCAATGAAAAATTCGTTTAACAAACCATCTGGACCATGGCTTTTCTCGCGTTTTAAGTCATGTATAGCTTTAATAAGTTCATCAATGGTTATATCCATATCCAGTTCTTCAAAAATACACACATTATCTGGCATTTCTGGTCTACTGTTGTGCTCTTTACTATCAGATACTAGAGTTTTGAAATATTTAAAAAAATCAGTGACTGTTAGATCACTGTTGACCTTTCTCCTTTTTTTGAATACAGAATAAAATTTCTTAGGATTGTTCTTCCTTAACTTACAAAGGGTTTCACCTTCTTGTCGCATATATATACGTCTACGTTTACGTTCATAATCTTTATATGTCTTCTTCACACGATTTAATTCAATATGGTTTTTCTTTGATTTATTTCCATTAAATATAGATAAAGTTTTGCAGTAATTAACATAAAGTTCTTTACACTGTATATCAAACCAAGGCTTATCAATATGCTTATAGTTCTGTTTATGATTTCGTTTCATTTCAGTACCACTTTTCTGACTTTGTTGAAAAAATGGCGCCATAATGTCAATGAATTGATGGGTAAAATCGTTCACACATGAATCCATTTCATCCTGAGACTCAGCTTCTATATTCTGGAGTGTCGATTTTATATTGTCAGAGTTTATTAAAAGTGCATTACGACACATATCCTTATATTCCTCATTCCATCGAAAAAATTTGGATGCTTCAGCATCCACAAAATTGGACTGTACACCATTACATTTAATAGAAAAATTAGTCTTGAATTGAATAAGCAAGGGTGCATGGTCACTGTATGTAGTAAAATTACAAGTTATGAATTTTGACACAATGTCGAAATTACTTGATCTAGTTAATAAATAGTCTATTACGCTCATACCTTTTGGACCACTGTATGTATAATCATTAGCGAGACTACCTTCATGGCGGCCGTTAAGAATTCGGAGACCACTACATTTACAAAGGTTGATGAGTTTTGTTCCATAGTCATTAGTTCCAGGATCAGGATTACTCCGGTCTGGCAAAGTCTCGTCAGCAACATAAGCAAACAATTCACCAACCCTATCTAAAATACTATCATGTAATAAATCATTTTCTACAAAATCATTTAAATGAGCAGTTCTTGCATTAAAGTCACCAAAAACAAAAATATTCGGACATTCATCAGAGTACTTGATGATTTGTGCTTCCAGTTCATAGAATAAGTCCACATCATGTACCTTGAAAAACGAAGATCTATATGGTGGTAAATATACATTACAAATTATATAGTCATTTTCAGTACCAGTTAGTTCTTTAGATATTTTAACCCATACAAATGTTTCATACGATATTTCAATTATTTTCACATATGAAGCAATAGATTTTTTAATCATTACAAAGACACTGTGTATCATCGCCACCGGAAATTGGGTACTAACGAAGCGGAGAGAAATAGAAAAAAAAAAGTAAACAAGTTAAGAATTCATTCAATTTAAAGCTTTTCCACTCATTTGATGAGGGTGCCGCTTAAGAATTGATTTTCTGATATATAATTCTTTAGATTATTAGGCCGATAAGTACAAAATTAATACAAGATTTTGTGTTATACTCCAAAACTTGCCACTTAGTACCGGAAAATTTTGAGCTCGATCGTCCTCTGTCGCCCCATTCTCACGATATTGAACTGTTTTTCATTATTTTTCCAGACACGTTTTTAGATTATTATAGTGTGGCATCATATTTACTGAAATTTGTTGTCAAAAAGATGTTTTTAAAGAATACGGACAAAAACATTGTTTGTTTATTGTACGGCGAATTGCAGGCCGTTGTACGGCGAATTGCAAAATAACAACTTTTGTCTGTACGGCGTCTTGCAATATATTATAATTTTAAGAGGAAATTAATCACTGTTTAGATAATATCGAGTGACGATATTTTGTTGATATAAAAGCTTTACAGGCTTACAAATGTAGAAAATGACTTACTTATCAAACATTATTAAATATATGCCGTTAATTCCGTTCATAAGTCGTCGTTGCGTCCCGCTATTCGACTTTGTACAGAAAGGGTTTTTTTTTCAACCATATTATCCTAAACACATTCATATATCGTTATACTACTAACGACTGTTGTCTTATTTGTTGTTAGGGTGAAATTTTGTAAGTTCAATAAAATAAACCGCCCATTCATCTTTTGTTGGTGCTATTTTTTTATTTAAAAAAAAAACCAGACAGTGGAGATGTGGTATGATAGCAAATAAGATAACTATCCATCAGGATCAAATATAGTGTATGTAAGCAATTATATGCTATCGTACGGCCTTCAACAACGAAAACTCGTATACTTATAGTCGGCTTTAAAAAGCACCGACCGAAAAATGTGGAAGGATTCAACAAGAAAACTAACGGCCTAACTCATAACAAAACAATTTCAGAAAAACAACAAATATGATAAAGATGAACCAACGACAACGTGCACCGAACCACAGGATCGAGAATTTGGACAGACACATAAAGTATGTGCTGGGCTAAATACACTGTTTGATTATTTAATTTCTGAAATGATTCATTTGTAAAAGTAAGGAGAAATAAATCGTGAATTGCATTTCGAATTAATTTTCTTGTCAGTTTCTTTTTGAAAATAGATAATATGTATACATCTTAAATGCTGTCAAGCGAATGGTATTTCTATCTAATGCATTTTATCTAATGCATAATTATATGGGGGGGGGGGGGGAGGGGGCGCAATAGGGGGTCCGTTAACATGTTAACAACACCTCGATTTTGGCAAAAACATTTAACAACAAATTTTAAATACTGATAACAGTTAACAGCAACTTTAATTTAATTCTTTTTTTCCAAACGAACCCAAAAGCAATGAAAAGGGGAAGTGCACTGGCAGATCCAGAAATTTTCATAAGTGAGGGCCTACTGACTGCCTATATGGGGCCCGCTCCAGTCACGCTTCAGTGATTCCCTATATAAGCAACCAATTTTTTTTCCAAAAACGGAGGGGGGGCGAAAGCCCCCCCCCCCCCCCCCCTAAATCCGCCTCTGAATTGCATATCTTCAATGTATTCAAAAGTTTGAAAACCACTGTACAAAGTCGCAGAAATGCCAAGCTTTATAAGGAATCTTTTATAAAGCTGGCTAATTTTCAGAATACACACTCAAGTATCATATTTTTTTATTGACACATGGACAGACAATTGAACGGATGGAAAATCAGACGGAGTGATTGACTCCAAGAAAAATGACTTTATCATGAATAATCGAAAATGCTTCAAACAGCAAAAGGTAGGCTTCTTCTGGTTATGTATATTGTTGAGTAAATGTTTTATGTCAATCACCAGTCGTGGCAAACTTGGGTTATCGTCATGGCGTAGGAAAGTGTAACAAACAGATAGAATGAGTGAATACTATAGGGCGCGAACATTATTTTTTTTATGGCGGGGGCTCTCATAAATTATGATAACATCTCAGGGTATTCATACGACTCTTTGCTTACATGATTTTATTAAAAGGAATTACGAAAGTTTACTGATTTTTATTTTAAATCATCAAAACCAGTGTATAAATCAGAAAGTAACATGTAAGGTGTCACAAGTTGAAGCACTCTTTCATCTCGAAGTCCCAATTATGAACTCTGAGGTGATATAAAAAAAGCCTTGGTCCATCTTTACATTTCCGAAGTCTTAGACTAGCAAATTTGACATCAATTTGAGAACCAAGTCCTCATTTTTCGGCCTCTTCTACCAGGCCACACTGTTCAGTTATTTTACGGATTGCAAATTGAAAAGGTACTTCATTTTTCACCATTCCATTTAGGTACTCTTGGTCAATGTAACTTATCAAACATTCCATATACATCTGAATTATTTTCATCATAGGACTGACCAGGGTTTTAGCTGGGTAAGAAGTGGCCCTTCCTTTTAAAGGATTGGATACATTACAAATAGAAGCCCGACATAACTACATTGGTTAGACGTATAGGGGGGTCTTGAGATATCCCAAAACATGTTAAACACTGCCGCATTTGTTGCACCTGTCCCAACTTGAGTGCGTAACCTCTGCTATATAGTCTTGTTTTTATTTAATTTTTAAATTTTGGTTCATTTATATGTTTCAGGAAACAAACATTGAACTTTTACCCCCTTTTTGTAGTTAAATGATTGCTCACTTAGGAGACAGCTTCATGTATACCAATACACAGTTACAAGTTTAGTTTCGTATTATGGCCATGGTGAATTTTCTAAATATGAAAGTTTTTGTACAATTGAATTGATTTTTAGATAGTTGAAGTATAATATAGCCTTCCTAGTGGGTTAATATGAACATTTAGTTTGTTTTTAGCATGTTTTATAAGCCATTTTTCAGTTTGACTGTCCATATTTTCCTATCCGTACCGCCATAGATTTAGAAATTTTGTATTGTTTTTCAACAAAGATTTGACGCTCGATCTTTTTAATTAAATTTTATCGAAAAACCAGCAGAAATGCATACGATTTTTTGTTTACCTCTTGATAGATATATATGTCTATGGTTTCAGGAAAGGTATCACTCTAATTGATTGAAATTTTCCTTTGGACCAAATTTTTGAGACCTTTGTGTGACATGTTCAACCCCCTATTTTGCGATATTTGGTATTAAATAAATGCTGATTGTTGCCATGGTTACACATAAAAAAAGAGATTATATATTTCACCATTAAAACTATTGGAAATCAAATCTATGGACGATTCTCTTTCCATAAAATTAATATACACATGCATAACTCAAATCTTTTAAGCATTACTTTTAAAGACAATTACAACTATGCTGTTTATGTCTTTCCTTTGCGGAAGAAACGTAAAGAAAGAGATGGACAGCAAATTTTAATGTGATTCTTGAAATAACAATTAAGATCAGTTTACAGAGAAAATGATGTCAAAAACAGTGAACACTTTAGGTATTAAGTAACAGTTAACAGGAATCCCAATTTCAAATAAACAGTTAACAACATTGCAAACAGAACAGCTTACAGACAGTGGGTCGAAAACAGTTAACAGTTTTAATTTATCTCAAATAACAAATTTAAACAAAACCTTGAAAAGGACAAAAACAGTTTAACATAAAAAGGTACATCCCCCACCTTAGATATTTGAACTTAATACTTTATTTTCTTTGAAAAGACGGTAAATGAATATTCTAAAATTAGCAAGTTGCCATACAGTTGAAAACAAGTTGCCATACAGTAAATTTGTCAACACGAGCAAGTTGCCGTACCCTAGACTTTATTTTTTATGGTCTATATTCTTTAAAATACATCTTTTTGACAACAAATTTCAGTAAATATGATGCCACACTATAATAATCTAAAAACGTGTCTAGAAAAATAATGAAAAACAGTTCAATATCTTGAGAATGGGGCGATAGAGGACGAGCGACCTCGAAATTTTCCGGTACTAAGTGGCAAGGTTTGGAGTATTACACAAAATCTTGTATTAATTTTGTACTTATCGGCCTAATAATTTAAAGAATTATATATTCGAAAACCATTTCTTAACCGGCACCCTCATCAAATGAGTGGAAATACTTTAAATTGAATAAATTCTTGACTTGTTTACTTTTTTTTCTATTTCTCTCCGCTTCGTTAGTACCCAATTTCCGGTGGTGATGATACACAGTGAAAGAGACCACAACCTTGTTTATATTTCTTTTTTTACAATGGGATTGCTTTACAAATAAACTCATCAATTTCCACATCACATGTATTATTTATCCAACATTCTTCTAAAAACACAATATCATAAGTGCATACAAAATTTTTAAATTTTACATCTTTAATTTTCGCCTCAAACCCACCATTCACATTCCATGATAAACATTTGATATTTGTAACTGAAATTTCCGACGGATCCTATGCCGTGATCATATCACTATGAATTTCACTACCGGCGGCAACGGTATCATTTTCAATATTTACAGACTCACTTGTTTGTTTTTTCAATTTCCTCTTTTTAGCATTTTCAATGGCCACTTCAATTGGCCCACCTGAATAAAATACATCTCCAATAACTAATTTATCACGAATTAACACTGCCTTAACATCAGCCTCTCTAGCTTTTTTTAACAACGGAATAAGGGATTTTCTTTTATCCACCACTGACTTTGGGTACTGATCTGTAATTGAAATAGACTCCCCCTTTAATTTGTAACTATTCTTTCGAATACCATCACGTTTTTGCCTATCGTTAAATTTTACCAGAATTGGCCTCGAACGCTCCTGCCCAATATCATGTTCATTTGACGGCTCAGCCTTCTTTCCAAGTCGAAATGCAGCTTTTATACAAAGATCATCATGGATCGCCAGGTTAAATTCACACACATGTTTAACGAGATCAGCGCAATTTTCCACTGTCACCTCTTTTATACCGTGAAATAATAAATTGTCACGCATTGATTCGCGCTGGATTGTTTCTCAATCACTGTTTAACCTTTCATTTGCTTTGGCAATTTTATTTAAGTTTTCTTTGGATTCAACTAGATTTTTTGATTCGGTTTTCATGGAATTAAATTCTTTACGTAGTGACGCACAGTCGTAGGTAAGTTTCTTCAAATCTGATTCCACTTTTTTGTTTGTTTTTTCGTGCATTTTTATGTTCTCTTCAAATGATTTCGAAATGAAAGATTGACTATTTTCTACCTCATTTACACGCTTGGAGAGATGAACCATATCACTTTTCATATCGGTCACTTTTCGGTCAATATTAGTTACATAGCTTTTAATGTCATCAATACTGTTCATTTTTACTGATAACGCATCAAATTTAGACATTAAATCAGTTGCCCATAATGGAGGGCTAACTACCGGTGCTGGTGTATGGCATGGAAAAAAGGGGGTACCATCTGCGATTGCTGGGTTGGTGAAGTAACAAAAGGAGAAGCCATCATTTGCATAGGCATGTTTTGATAGTTACTAGTCATATTGTTCATATTATTCATGTAAGGCTGGCTGGACATGTTATTGTTCATTGGAAATGTTTGTTGTGAGTATGTAATGGCGGACAAATCAAACACACCCACGTTTGGCTCGTTTTTATCCTTGCTTTTAGTTCGTGATTTCTTTTTCTTTGGTTGACAGGACTCTTGTGGTGAAGCCATTTGGGACTAACAAACCATTTAAATACCATAATACCGCTCAGAGTCTTCTTTAATAGTTACTGTCTACATTTTTTACGTATGTAAACATAGAGGGAATTGTTGTTTTAACAATTATAGTTTATTTCTGAATTATAGTCATATCTTTTACCTTTTATTTTACCTGTAAAATTAAAAAAGAATATTATATTCTGCTATGAAATCAAGGAAAATGTGCAAAAATTTTCTATATTTTCTATATATTTGGCAGAATAATGTGTTTTAGTTAAAAAAAAAAATAGGAAAAAATGTGTACTAAAATGAATAAATATTTCAATTTATCAACAAATATTTTTATTGGTACATTCTGAAAAAAAAGATGAAAAGTAAAATAAAGAAACTAAAGACTAAATTTAACAACTATAATATGCAACTGTTCAGTAGACATTATCAACAATACCAGTTACAACTTCAACCAGAAACACTATCTATTGACTACGAGACAGCAACCAACAACGCAACACAGACAGTATGTCCAGGGGTAACCGTGAAAGGCTGCTTCTTCCACTTCACCCAGTGTATATGGCGAACCACACAGAAATATGGACTACAGTCCTATTATAAAGAAAATGAAGACATTACTTAACTGATACGACGAGCCACAGTACTACTGGTGCCTCTTGTTCCACCCACCTTGTTGACGATGTTTGGCTAAACACTTTAGAAGACATTGGAGAAACTGAAAACATACCCGCTACAACTTCATTTACAGATTACGTGACAGGGTTTTGGGTTGAAAACTACCACTTTCTATGGAACCACTATTACACAGAAGGACCCTGCACCATGCACAAATCACCTGGAAGGATGGCACAACAAACATAAGAAGCTACTCAAACACGCTCACCCAAACATCTACGAGATCATTGAGCTACTGAAGAAGACAAAGGCACTAACATAAAGCAACATTATCCAGTATGCAGCAGGAGGAACACGCCCACCTTAAAGACGACCATACAGAGTAATAGACACCAGACTCATATACAGATACCAACAAGGACCCATCAACGTGGTAGATTACTCTGACGCAACATCCCATCTTCTCCATTTGAAATGAACAATGAAGTGAATTATTGTTAATTGTGACTGTAAATATATTAAATGTTTTGTTACTTTTGATGTATATATAAAAGATTGTATTTCTCATCATTTTACATATAGTGCCCTTATTACTTTTTTGTGCTTAATTGATTTCCTTATGCAATGCATTTATAAAATTAATTAATTTATTAAATAAAGTTTGCAATAAAAGAGAACTCAGTGTATAAATATATTTCTATCATGAAAATCATTCAGAAACTAATGAACATAAAGACACTTTTATAACTGAATATCATTTTTTAGTTATTTGCTGTATATGTATGTTGAATTAATTGATTGAATTGATATTAAATTACTGAGAAAAAATATTTGATTTTTTTTTTTAATTATTTTTCTATACAAAAAAACAACCTGAATATCTAGAAAAACACTTACAAACTATATACTTAAGTTGGAACAGACTATACAATTGTATGCTCATTAAACCTTTTGTCTTTTTTGTTTTCTTAACTAATAAATAATTGGTAGAATTAAAAGTGGGCAAACCAGGAGTAAACCCTGTAATTAGGGTTGTTATCCAAACAAAAGTTTTAAAACATGCATGTCATTATAAAAATAAATTTTGATCTTAAAAATTAGCTGAACTAATTAATTATTCTACTTTTTTTTTATATTTCCTTAAACATAATTTGTAATTAACTATGCTAATATATTTTTTTTTAAAGAGTACAAGTGTGGACACAGATGAGTGTGGATAGTATGTTTGGATGTTTGACAGTGTCTTATGACAAAAGGAGTTCTATGTTTTTCCTTTATGGTGTTATTTTTTTGTCTATCTGATGAGTTGAGCCTTTTTTAACTGATTTTTATAGTTTGTTCTTATGTTGTAGGGGTCCCAGGTTAGGGGGAGGCTTGGGATCCCACTAACATGTTTAACCCTGCCACATTATTTTTGTATGTGCCTGTCCCAAGTCAGGAGCCTGTAATTCAGTGGTTGTCGTTTGTTTATGTGTTACATATTTGTTTTTCGTTCATTTTTTTACATAAATGAGGCCATTAGTTTTCTCGCTTGAATTGTTTTACATTGTCTTATCGGGGCCTTTTATAGCTGACTATATATGCGGTATGGGCTTTGCTCATTATTGAAGGCCGTACGGTGACCTATAACTGTTAATGTTTGTGTCATTTTGGTCTTTTGTGGATAGTTGTCTCATTGGCAATCATACCACATCTTCTTTTTTATATTATTAACTGTGTTGCACGGTGACAACCAACCTGAGCATTAGAACTGTTATTTATTTAATATTTTTTTTATGTTCATGACAGGCATGGAGGAGACAGTAATAACACTAGTTACAAAATGATTATGATAGAATATGTTCTACATCTTTGTATCTAGGAGAGCAACACATAATAGATTATTTTTTTCACACGTTTTTTTTCTATATGGGAGATGATATCTAGATTTGAGAACATGACATAAGGAGCCTGTAACTCGGTGATTGTCGTTTATTTATGTGTAACATATAAGTTTTTTGTTTATTTTTTTTTTAACATAAATAAGGCCATTAGTTTTCTCGTTTGAATTGTTTTATATTGTCATTTCGGTGCCTTTTATAGCTGATTATGCGGTATTGGCTTTACCTATTGTTTATGTCCGTACAGTGACCTATAGTTGTTAACTTCTGTGTCATTTGGTCTCTTGTGGAGAACTGTCTCATTGGAAAGCATACCACATCTTTTTCATATGTATTTGCTTACTATTGGTATGGTTCACTAGATTTAGTTAAAACAAACTTAAGTTAAGACTAAATAATTCTTCAATGTTTCCATTTGTAAAAGGGCATAACCCTAGAATGATAATTAAAGTGCTTGTAATCACTGAATGGTTATTAAAGACTGCTTTAATTTATCAGTTGGCAGTAAAGTGAATTTTGCATTGTATATTGTATAAAGCATTAATTTAAGATGATTAAACTACTATTCTGGACAGAGAAAGACAACTCTAATTTTCAAAGAAGATTTCATAAAGCATTGGTTTTAGGTAATTCAACAACCATTCTGGACAATTTATGGTCTCGACTCTACAAACATGCTTGTTTTTGGCCCTCAATTCCTCGACTGTTTGCCCCAATAACCCTTAAAATATACCCCAACCTTCTACTTATGGTATTAAACATTATGGTACAATTTCAGAGCAATTGAAATACTTATACACAACTTTTTGTACTGACACTAAATTAATGCTTGTTTTGGGCACCTTTGGAACCTAAACCTTATGGACTATAACCCCCAAAATCAATCCCAAGCTTCCTTTTGTGGTTATAAATATTGTGTTATAATTTTATTTATTTCTTTTTGCTTATAGTTAAGTTATTATATGGAAACCATCTGTCTTCGGACGACGACGACAGGATACCTATTTAGGACCGCAAAAATTTCTGTGGTTGTATAAAAATTTCAAGCATGAACAATGAAATATAGTTTAAGAAATCGATAAGCCTAGATAGAGCTTATCATTTTTTTAACATAATATGTTTGGTTCAAATTAAAATAGAATGCTTTTATCTCCCTAATACTTACATTGTACATAAGAGGTGATACTACTTTGACAAATCCTTGTACATGAGAGTTGTCTGTCAAATCTTTATTTTACAAAGAAAGAATTGCATAACAATGAACTGAACTCAAAGCAAAGTAATTTAATAATACACTTAGACAAAGAGCTAAATCCAGTGATATACTTTGTACTACAGGTCCTTCGTGAACATCCATCGACCAAAACCATATCTCAAGAACATTCCATACTACATGGTTGGATTCAGAAGTCCTGAAAAAGACATGATTGTTTTATCGTATTTTAAGTATACATGTATATATGCACAGGTTAAAACTTTCTTGTGGTATAATCATTCAGTATCTAGCAACTATCAATTTGCTTTATGCACATATTGATATAGGTTTAGTGTACATCTGTTGGAAATAAGAACACACACACCTCCATCTAGTTTTAGTCAACTGACAAAATATTCATAACTATAAAATATTATCTAAGACCATAGGTGGATCCAGGGGGGCCGCCCCCCACCCTTTTTACCCTTTTATGGGAAAAATTTGGTTGATTATATAGGGAATCACTCACTGAAGCGTGACTGCCCCCCCCCCCCCCCCCCCCCCCCCCCGATGAAAAGTTCTGGATCCACCATTCAAGACTTGTCAGTGTCTATTTATCATTGCCACTAAATCAGTGATATATGTACACATACATATATATATATGTAATTATATACATGTAAGACTAAAATTATAAAGTACATATATAAGACTAAAACTGGCATTCAGCCTTTACTACATCTTCATACCCAAATATAAAAAAGAAGATGTGGTATGATTGCCAATGAGACAACTATCCACAAAAGACCAAAATGACACAAGCATTAACAATTATAGGTCACCCTACGGCCTTCAACAATGAGCAAAACCCATACCGCATATATAGTCAGCTATAAAAGGCCCCGATAAGACAATGTAAAAAAAAAATGAATGAAAAACAAATATGTAACACATAAACAAACGACAACCACTGAATTACAGGCTCCTGACTTGGGACAGGCACATACATAAATAATGTGGCGGGGTTAATTATGTTAGCGGGATCCCAACCCTCCCCAAAGTCATTTTCAAATTGGACTTCATGATAAAATAAGATTCTATATCTACTACCAATGAAAATGAAATATCCCTCTAATAGACTAGCATTTAAATCACTGTTTTCTAAACTGGTAGCTAGGTCACCATGGATCTTAAATATTTCAAATGCATGTACATTTAATAATATAAATTCTCCAAAATTCACTATATTTTCCCTTTTTTGTCTTCTGTTTGATATACCATTTTTTGAGTCTATATATTGTCTATATATATATATATATATATTGTCCTTTATATTGAGGTCATTTTTCGCAAAATAAACCCACTTAATCTGAACTTTAAATGCAAAAGACCCCTAAATGGCTAACAGACATTGCTATAAAGAATTATAGTCCATGATTCATATACATGTGATTTAAGAATTCATGAAATTTAAACTGATGCACAATACTTTTTTATGAGACCTGTTTTAACTTAAGGACGACACCAAAAGTTCAATGAAGGATAAAAAACTTAATTCACATAGTTTTTTCACTGACCCCCCTACCCCCTTCTTAACTTAATTTGGGAAAAACTGATTGACCGATATGGATATATTTTGCCGCAGTCCAACCCCCAAACTATTTGAATTAAGTTTTTTATCTTACACTGATCTTTTGATGTCGTCCCTTACCGTAAAAACTTTTAACAAAATAATTTTTTACTTCAATTTTAATTTCGAAAAAAGTGGATCATACTATATTAACATGATTAAGGAGCCTCGAGGGTATAAAATTTTCAGAAAAAAAATAAACATTTGTTTTTCATTACAAATTTTATTTGTTACCTTTTGTAGTTGTTACTTTATCATATGGTACAAAAATCATTCAAAACAATAAATTTGTGTTGGCCCCAGATGACTTTTACAGGGACTAAACTTGGGAATTTCAAGCTAGGAGCCCAGACCAGATATTTCATAATTAGTTTGTATATGTTCAAATAAAATTTAACTGAAAGTTTAGGGGCCCAGCTCAAAATCTAGGAGCCATGGGCGACTGGGCCCCCTTTAAGTTTTGTCCCTGTTTTAGAATGTATTCATCATTGAAAAAGTTCCAAATGATCTCCCTTTGGTGGGTAAATGTCATTTTTTTGCTTTAAAATTGAAATATCTTTTTCAACTCATCTGTGACCTATATTTTTTAATATCATTTCGATATGTAAGCTGTACTTAAACTAAATTATTGTAAAATTTGAGCGATTTCTGTAATAAATTTCTTTTTTTATTTCGATATTAACTTTATTTCTCCTATTACTTCAACAGAAAAAAAACACTTTTACATAAATGCATGCTTCTTTGGAAGACTGATTATGAGCGCAAATGAAGGGTGACCCCACTTTTTTTATTTTATTTTTCTATTAACTATAATATAAAGTTCATTTATAGAAAAATAAAGAGAAATCCTATATAAACGATTTAGACCCGCCACCCCCTTAAAGTTTCTTGATGATCGCTTTCTAAAGTTTTTACTCCCTCAGCTCTCTACTAAAAAAACTCTATTTTCAGCCACATGACCCAAACAGGGAGTTGTACATTTGACTGTCTTTCCCAGATTGGATTAAATAGCGATAAGGTGTATTTTTCGTATTTTCCGGGATTGTTGAAAACTTGCATATTCATCACTATCTGATTTTGTGGTTTTAACAATCCAGACAGACAAATGGTTCGAGACCACAATTGTTGTCCCTTGATTTTCGTTGTTTACGAATAAAGTCCCTAGTGTTAATAGTGGGTTACTTGCCATTAATTTTAATACCCCTTCCAAATTAATTTATCCATGTTTAATGCCTCAAATTGTAAGTAAGGGGGTGAAATTACACTGTAAAAAAATTTGGGTCCCGAATTTAAAAGGAAAGTAGTGATTTGGTCCAGGTGAAAAAGGTTGAAATATAGGACTTCCGAAGCTGTCAAAAGATTTCAAGACGCCCTAAAGATAAAATTGTTCATATTTTGAGTTAGAGACGATGAAGTTTTCTACAATTTTGATATAATTTGTCCAAAAAGTAGTACAACACACTGTAAAAGTTTCATTGAGAAAGCGCAGGTGGGATTTTTTTTATTTTCATTTATGTTCTAACAGAAATGCGCTACCAATTAATTGTGTTCTCGGACCTAAGAGGTGAAGTCTGTCAATATAGAATCTGTACTTGGGCAACTTCCTTAAATGATTTGGTGGTGTTAATTTGTCAAATGGCATGAAACTAAAGGATTCAAACTTTTATTCTGTAGAATTTCTACAAAAATTACCAATTTTGGCATTTTATGGTCAAAATAGGCATTTTAAGGCTTTTTCAATATTAATGCATACATGGCATCCTGACTTTCTATCGGACAGGTTTTCATGTGTCAATACTTGTGTTTCTATGCCTTTATCTTGTTCCTTTACTTGTTTATGAACTCAGGATCTACAGAAAAGAAGATTATCTCAGACAATATGTGCAAAATGTGTTGTATAAATGACCCTTGTCTAA
This sequence comes from Mytilus edulis, assembly GCA_019925275.1. Taxonomy (NCBI): domain Eukaryota; kingdom Metazoa; phylum Mollusca; class Bivalvia; order Mytilida; family Mytilidae; genus Mytilus; species Mytilus edulis. The sequence goes on along the minus strand of CM034350.1, from coordinate 111,371,626 downwards.
CGCCCTTGTTTGGATGAAGTCAAAAGTGGGGTTCTTGGTACATAAAATTTGAAGTCCACAATAAAGACCTCACTAAATTTGAACCAAAAGCACTTTACAATGTCTATTGTACCTGTTCCATTTCACATAACTTTCTTTTCTTCTGTAGGATAGCAAGTGGTTTAAATATAAGCCTGTTGACACTAAAATTGCATTCAAGTTTTTCACTAAAAAGCCAAAAATCTTTGTATCAGACCATTCTCTCTGCAAGAAAAGTTAATTGCAAGAGCCTTTTTGTGCTCAGATTTGTTGTATCATGTCACATGAGTATAGAAATGAAAAAAAAGACACAATTTTTTATTTCTTATAGCCTCAATATGCGTTTTTTAATGGAAATATGTGGCACAGCCTAAATTGACCCTTATTTTTTTCGAGTCTTACTTGGCTTAAGACCCTTTTAAACTAATATGATATGATATTTGTAACTTTTCTTTCCATTTCAAGTACATGCAATACATAGATATGTAAGGATTATTTATAACCAAAAAGCTTCACAAATTTAAAATTGCTGGAAAATATTACATCTTCATGAAAGGCCCCCTTTCATTGAAAAACATCAATTTTCAGGCCCAGGCTGATATAAATTTGACTTTTGAATAATTATGCTAAGTCTGATAATTCAAATGAGTACTCTATTGCTCTATGAACATAATAAATGATATATTAAGACATTTCAATGGAAGTTTTTTGCAATATTTTAATTTTTAAAGCCAAACATGTTGATAGTTGAAATTTTCCAATTTTCACGTCAAAATTTAACACGCAAAGATGAGTATAGAATTTAACATATTGTCTATAATGTATATCCTATTGTTGTGAAACTTTGCAAGCAGTGTTATAATTTATTAAGCTTTGGTCATACTAAGTTTTTTTTAAGATTTGTCAACTCTTTCTATCCTATTAGGTCCGAGACCACAATTGTCGTCCCTTGATTTTCATTGTTCATGAATACAGTCCCTAGTGCTAATAGTGGGTTACTTGCCATTAATTTTAATACCCCTTCCATATTAATTTCTCCATGTTTAATGCCTCAAATTGTAAGTAGGGGGGTGAAATTACACTGTAAAAAAAATTGGGTCCCGAATTTTAAAGGAAAGTAGTGATTTGGTCCAGGTGAAAAAGGTTGAAATATAGGACTTCGGAAGCTGTCAAAAGATTTCAAGACGCCCTAAAGATAAAATTGTCCATATTTTGGGTTAGAGACGATGAAGTTTTCTTTAATTTTGATATAATTTGTCCCAAAAGTAGTACAACACACTGTAAAAGTTTCATTGAGAAAGCGCGGGTGGGATTTTTTTAATTTTCATATATGTTCTAAAAGAAATGCACTACAAATTAATTGTGTTCTCTAACCAAATAGCAATAAGGTGTTTAGGAAAACATGACCTAAAAAGTTAACCTCCTTCATATAAGACAAAAAACGTGGGAAACTGAATGGTGAAATGTGTTCAATATGAAAATTGCAGTTACGATGGTAAAATCACAAATCGGTCATTAATGTAAATGGACTAAAAGTATGACTTTTGCGCAAATTTAAAGGGAAATGACGGGGAAGGGGCAAATTAGTGTTCAAGGGGAGCAAATGCTGTTTAAATTAGTATGCAGTTTTAAATATAGAGGGAAAGAGGAGTTATCTTTTAAGACATTAGTTAAATATAACTTACTAGAACACACCCGTGATATAGCGGGTCTGTGACTGAATTAAAGTATATAACTATGCGTGAGCCTTATTTTAGTATTGGTATTATCATCTGATAAAAGTCGTGCCGATTATAAGATACAGTTTCTCTGCTTTCAAATCTTTCTGTTTGAACCCGTCGACCTAGAACTCTTCAATTATTGGTAATATTCAGGTCCTTGATTTGAGTATTTTTAATCAACAGCATTGTCCAATAAAGTTCAATTCTTTGATTCGCTGTTTTACGTCATGCCCGCTAACAAATTGAAAACTGTACCTATACGCCTTATTTCAAGTTAAGTTATTTCAAGACTAAATTTTTAGTATTCGTATTGTTATCTTAGAAAGTCTTACTAATTAAAAAACTACAATAGGGAACAATTTGACAATGATTGAATTTAGTTGTGTCGACCCTGTGATTATGACCCGTGTTTAAAGCAAAATCAAATACACCATTTGGTGGTGCGCCTGTCAGATGCGGAATGTACATATAAGGTAAAAGTAACAGGTGAAAATTTTAAATTGGTATCGGTATCGGATTCGACCCCGAACTTGTTAAATATTGGCAATATTAATTATCTGGAAAACAAAAGGGTCTGGAGTGGTGTAATTTTTAATCTACACCATTGTACTTTATTAGTTATAAATAAAGTTGAAATCTTTGATTCATCGTTTTAACGTGATGCCGGCTGATAAATTGGACCTCGTAATTTTAGTATTATAGATGTAGACTTATAGTTACCTTCTAATTCTATAAAAAAAAACAAAAAAAACACACACACAACTCAGAACTATTACTAATTCACTTGGACTATACTGATATGCAGACCTAAAAACAAAAAGAAATATCATAAAATAGTGATTGAAAGATTCATAACACTTTGAAAGGATAATTCAGACACGTGTTACACGGGGAGCATGTATGTTTACAAATGATAATGTCACGTGATCGCGCACTGACCTCCCATGTTGCATCGCCCTTACAATTCACTAATACATAACCATTTTCATGCAAACATGTAACGTGAATGTGATTGGTTATCAAACAATACAGAAATAATGCATGAACCGCTGAAGAAGAAATTATTTCATCAAAAAGATGCGATTTTCACTTTCGACACGAATAGGTCGGGTTGACATTTCTGTCATCGGAGATAGTATTGAGATAAATGGGATAAAACGAACCGTCAAAAAGGTCTAGAGAAGCACATCAGTAGAACCTTAACATTAATAAGTAATACTTACCAAAAATTCTCTAATTGATAAACTATATGACTAAAATTTCACGAAAATAACAATAAATAATTTTGTTGATGGTGATGAAGCTGCTTAAATTGGCGCGAAAAAATATTCTTATTCCTATAATTGCTTCACGTAAAAAAAAATGTATAGAATTGAATTCGACTACAGTTCAGCATAAAAAAACGTGAATATGCAAAAGTCTGGTAATATGTTAATGAAAAAGTGTGTATAAATTTTCGTAAACGAAGTCACCTGTATACTTCACCAAGAATTACATTTGAGCGCAAAGATCTGTATGTGTGATTCGGCTTATGTAACATCGTCAATCGGAACTACTCGGCTATTCACTTCGTGCAACCAGAAAGGCCGAGAAGTTCCGACTGGTAACAAAGTACAACATGATTAATGGAATTTTTTGCGTTGCTATTAAATCATTGAGGCCACGTGATTAAGGCCATCTATTTTTATTGCGGGTTCCACATATTTAAATCGGAATTATAGAAAAAATGGAATGTTGTGAGCAGAATCAAAACAGAAATGATGAACACTGCAACATTTCCAGCAAAATATAAATAGGATGGAGGATCTGTGTATTCACATTATTTGTAAAACTCTCCTTATTCATGTGAAGCGTGTGCTTTACATCGAGGCTTATTATGCTAAGCATCGACGCCACAGTACTTCAACCAATCAGACAATGTTTATTTGGGGCATTCGATCTATTTTTACTCAGATTTTGGAATATTTTAATCGAAATTATAGAAAAATTGAATATTGTTAGTACATATAAAATAGAAAAAGATGAATACTTTTAGCTAGAGATAATTTGGATGGGGGTTCTGTGTATTCACATTATTTGCACAACTCTCCTTACTGATGCCATATTTTGGAATTTCCGTGACCTAAATGGTTCGCGAAAATTAATATTTTTATATATAGTATAGTAAAAAACAAAAAAGCTAACGTGTCAGTAAGAAAGCTAATTTTTTGAAAAACAATTAGTTATGAATAAGTGATTATTGCAATGCGATGACATCTTTCATATATGTTGAAAGTCAAAATTACGAGATTCTTTAAATATTTCTAATTTTCATTAAGAGATTTGATCTAAAAAGCAGCTATTAACTTATAATTTAGAAACAATGCTTTGAATGATGCATTAGGTAAAGATCTTAATTTCCACTATATATACAAATGTTGAACAATATAATTGTGTTTTACTCATGTTATTTTTTGTTGAAATGTTGAAGTATGTAATTGACAGTAATCGAAAAGTAATGTCATTACTTTTGATAAAGTAATCGATTGTAATCGATTACATACTAAAATTTAAGTAATCGATTATTAATCGATTGCACAAAAATCCTTCATGTAATCGATTATTAATAGATTACATTTGTCAGTAATCGTGCCCATCCCTGACAGGAATCCTCATGTCGGTAATAACTTTGGTTTCCAGATGATGGAGAACAGCTTTTTGAAATAACATTGAAAGCTTTGAACCACCTTTGACAAATTAAGTTTAATATTGTCATTTTTATGGCCCCTTAACAAAGTTGTCATGGTCATATTGTTATTCCGCAACAAACCATTATTTGCATTTTTTTCTAGACGCCTTCAAATATTGGGCTGATTTTTGGTATGTGAGTTGACATGATGTGTTACATATCTAGTGTAACTTTCATTCTACTCTGCTGATTTTTGAAGAAATAACTGGTTTTGAACTTTAAAATCTGTTGAAAAAGACTTCCTATAAGCATCAGATTTTGCCCTGATTTTGAATTATGTGAGTCTACCATGATGAGTTAGATCAAGTTTATGTTTTGTTCTTCTATGCTGATTTGCATGTCGTTTCAACACATCTTGTTAGATCTGCAGTACATCCACTTCCTGTTTGCTGATGGTTTGAAATTTAACTATTCCTTAATCAAATAGTATTGGTCTTAAGAGTTTGAAACTAATTATGCGTTTTTGAAATGGCAGATTTTCCAACTTTTTGAGACTGGGCTATTCATGTTGTTCTGACACATCTAGTCACTTGAAAAGAGTCTTGTGTATTTGATTCAATGTTTGAGAAATGAGATGCACTAGATAACATGAAAGAATGTTTAAAGGTATGCAGAAAAGCTAAATACAAAACACTCACTTTGAACTAGAGCAACATTATTGCATAATATATTTTTATACAACTGTGAAATATTTTGCGGTTGTATATTGGTATCACCTTGTCATCGTGCGAAGACATTTGGTTTAAGGACAATAAAGTACAAGTAAATAGAAATTTATGAAATTTGAACACCAGATTTTATAACCACATAAGGAAGGTTGGGATTGATTTTGGGGGTTATGGTACAACTGTTTAGGAATTAGGTGTCAAAAAAGGGCCCAAATAATTTTTCTACATTCCAGACAATAACTTGTGGAACGGTGTATGAATCTCTGAAATTGTACCACAAGTTTCAATACCTGAAGGGATGGTTAGGATTGACTTTGGTTATGGCTCAAACCAGAATTAGTTTTCCAGGTTAATGGACAATTTAAAAGCAGTGGAAGGGAGGTAACCCAAACACAATGTTGTGTATGTTTGGGCTAGGGTGCATCAGTTTCGTATAACATACTAGGGGTTATTCCCCGACTAAAAATAACCATGGAGGGAAACCCCTGTTTATTTACTTACTTGGTGAAAAAGTATCATGTTTTTTGTATTTGATTGTTAAAATTAGTTAATAAGCTTTCAATTAAAACAGGTTGAATGATTGAAATATTTTAAAAGTTATATTAAATATACATGTTTCGAGGGGAGACAACACTGTAAACAGCCTGTTTTTTTAGCAGTGAAAATTGAAAACTTATTTGCAGCCACTGTAGCTCTTTTCGGAGCAGGAGACCGTACCCTGAAACAAGATTTTTTTGAAAGGTCAGGTAAAAACCTACAAAATTCATGGGTGTTGCTAAACGGCGGAAACGGAAAACGGAAACAGAGAATTAACATCTTTTCTTTTTGGTTATTTTATCTACATAGGCATGTTTTATATAGTATTACACATGTTCACAAGACAAAAAAACAGAGGAATGAATTTAAAATAAAAGATTTTAAAGCATAAGGAGTATTGAAATAATTACCAGGAGATGATGAGGCTATGTTTTTAAAACATTTGATAAGGCCATGCGTACGTCTTTCCTGCGATTCAGGATAGTCTGTTCGACTTTCCTTTAAAAAAAAGTTTGATCTATATTAATTACCATTTATAACTATGTTTTTTTTTATGTTTATCATGTTTATATTTGTAATTCTTCACTGTCTGTATTAAATGTTGTATTTGTGTTTGCTTGACCCATATGGGTGTATTTTTGCAAATAAAATTATTATCAATGTCAATAAGATAGCGACCCAACAACACAAAAAAATTCTGTATAGTCCTAAAAAAGAATTGACATCGGCCTCGATTCTATAAATCTACCAAATTCTATAGCCTGTTGTGAAGTAGTCAATTTTTTGGGAAATCCTTTGCATCATTTTTTTCTTTAGTTTCTTTTTTAATTGCCTTGAATCAAAATTAGTGATGTGGTGTATCTTGTTGCGTTGTTCTGCATTGGTGATTTTCGTTGTATCTTTTCTTGTATAATGGAAAGAAAACGTAAAAGAAACCTAATAGGACGATGGTGTATGGACAAAATCCGAAACCAAGGAACTAGAATAGAAACTTGTATATACTTTATTTTTATGAAAAAAAATGACAAACTCTTTCACTATACAAAGCCTTTCTCACCCTTTTACAATACTCAAGGATTTGTATAGTAAATCCTTGCAATACAAGAGTATGCTGTTTGGTATTTACATAGGAAAAGCATTATATCACCTAGAATTTAAATCAATAAATACGAATTGATGTGCAAAAAGTGGCGAACAGTAAGTAGCCTACATATATATATATATATATACGATTTGCACATTGCCCTCACCAAGTTAGTCGTAGTCATGTCCTAAAGTTTTCAAAATCAAATTGTCCACGCTGTTTCAAATATTATGCCGCTTAATTCTTCTCTGAAAATTCAGTTTAGCAGCCGTGAATTTTGTTTCATAATATTACAATTGACAATAGTGTTACTCATTCAGTATGCTGTTTTACTATAGTCGAAAGCATAGAAAGATAGGCGAAAAATACCAAAGGTTTATTTAAACTCAAAAGTCGAAACAAACCGTCAACGCAATGACTAAAAAAGAAAAAAAGACCAAAAAGACCAAAAGACAAACAGAAAACAGACAAACAATTGTACACAAAACACAACATATAAACTAAAGGCTGAGCAACACGAACCCCACGAAAACTTGCTCAGGAAGGGTAAATAGATCCAACTTTACATGTGACACTGTGATCCGTTAACATAGACATGCATTATTATTCATTCACACAAAAGGAATATTGAAATTTGAAAGTTACTTTTTTTTTATATTGATCGTCTTTAAGGATTTTGGTGCCATGTCAAGACAACTGAAAAGTCATTTTGCTCTGTTCTTTTTTAATGACTGAAATGATACTTTATTTTACACTATGCATCTGATCGTGTGGATGTTTCTACTGGCCAAACACCAAGATATCACTGATATCATTTACTAAATAAAACCTAACCCAGAACAGTTCCTTTAGATACCCCCAGAATCAACGGCCTGTTGGACCTGTTTGATGTTTAACATACATACATAATTTGGCGGGGTTTAACATGTTAGCGGGATCCCAACCCTCCTCCTAACCTGGGACAGTGGTATAACATAACAACATAAGCCGAACGAACAAAAAAAATCAGTTGAAAAGGCTTAACTCATCAGATGGACACAAATACGGCAAGTGGACGTGGCCGGGTACTTGTACATCCCAACAACAAAAAGTCACTAGTAGGTACAGATCTGAGAGTACTCGCAGTTAACTGACAGTAAGTTCAAAGTCATTAACAACTAATAAAAAAAAATCATGCATCTAAGACTTAAAGCATTGGTGATATCATAATAATCTAGAAGGGAAAGCATTATGTTGCAGCATCTTGCAGAGAATGCATGTTTGGGATACTTAATCAGCAGAAATGCACAAGTGTCTCCTGTTGTCTATTCGTCAGGTATCAAACTAGTATTAATGATTGTGAATAATAATATGATAGCTGCTAATACATTTTATATTTTTTCGGTCTATTTTTTTTTTAATTCTATTTCTTCTGGCCCTCATATATGGCATGGTATTGGTTGCAAAAATTTGATATTTTTCATTCAAATGCAATATTTTTCATTTAATTGGTATATTTTTTCATTTATATGCAATATTTTTTCATTTATATGCAATATTTTTTCATTTGTATGGTATATTTTTTCATTTATATGCAATATTTTTTCATTTATATGCAATATTTTTTCATTTATATGCAATATTTTTCATTTGTATGGTATATTTTTTCATTTAAATGGTATAATTTTTCATTTATATGCAATATTTTTTATTTTAATGGTATAATTTTTCATTCAAATGGTATAATTTGTCATTCAAATGCAATATTTTTTATTCAATTTGTATAACTTGTCATTGTAATGCAATATTTTTCATTCAATTGGTATAATTGTCGTTTTTTTATTTATATGCAATAATTTTTATTTATATGCAATAATTGCATTATGGGAAATTGTTTGACGTCACAAGGTCAAATTTGCAACAACGTTTGTGATTGGTCGATATAGTCGGGCAGCCCCTGCTTGACTCACATGTTGAAGTTGGCACGTTCTCTATGAACTCCCGTGGTTTGATTAGCTGTTGATATCTATATATGAGAAGGTAATGTTTTGTATAACTGTTTGCATTCCCCCTTTCTTTCTCAACACGAATGCATGACCAAGAATTAAAAAAACGCGTCGCCCCACTAACTAAATCTTGCGTTCATGCGAGTCCGGCATTGCAGGCTGATACTGTTAGTGTTACTGTTAGGATTATGTACCCTTGTGTTGATTCAATACTAAACATATGGAAAGTTTATAGAAAATCCATAGTCCAAATAATTATGACGTCTGGCAAGGCTATTTTGATTTTTTTTCTTGGACGCCTTCCTGCGACCAAAATAGCCTTGCCAGACGTCATAATTATTTAGACTAGAACATGGATCCACAGCCTTTTCTTTTTAATCTTGTTCCCTCAAATAAGGCAATTTAATAACTGATAGATATCGGAGTATTGCTCGAAATTTCCTCAAAACAAGTTTATTACTGTAGTTATAATAATGGTTAAAACAAATAAAAAATGAGCTCAAATTAAGTACACCTTTTAGGGTGCACTTGACTGGCTCAGCACCAGATGTTTGGGAATTTATAGGTTGCTTATATTTTTTTGTAAACAATTAATAAACACAAGGATTTATATAGTAGTCCTACTATATAAATCCTTGATAAACACAAGCACATTTTAGAAAAGCAAGTGAGTAATCTATGTTTGAAATTTTGTGGATTTTCTATAGAAATCTTGGTTTATTTGCCACAAAGTGCTCGCTTTGTCTTTGTTTATAAAAAATCCGCAAACCAGAACTGGAAGTTGACAGCAGGTTCATCAGATGGAAACACTTGTTGGAAACAGTTGGGGTACATCTAATAACCAATGTAAAAAAGTGCCGAAATATGCACCACAATGGCCGTTTATGGAAAAATTGGAATGTGTTCTAGTTCCCATCTCTGAATCCCCGAAGTAGATTTTTTTTCAACGCCCCACTGTGGTTAATAATTACTATATGTCTTTGCATATTTCAAAACATATTTTTCTTCAGGAATTGTTAGCTCTCTAGAACTTTTATTTGTCAGCATATTTTGTTCATATTTATACACGAGCTATATATTATTCATAGCCTCTCATAGGACAATTTTGAATTTCAGCCAGATTCACTTTTATTTCAAGGAGAAATTGCCCTTTATATGATTGAAAATTTGTCGTTTCCAACTTGTTAGCACTGATTAGGATTATACCCCGCTTTAAAAAAGGGGGGGGGGGGGTATACTGTTTTAACTCTGTCTGTCCATCCATCAGTCCGTCCCATGAATATTTTTGCATTTTTACTCAGGAACTACAATACAATGATTTCTGAAATTCTGTTTCAGGGTTTATGTAATACAGCTATACCGTTTGATGTGTTTTCAGATTCATCACTCAACAACTTCCTGTTTACCGAATACTTGTATGATTTTACACATGTCTTTGATAGCCAAGTTGAAAATTTTCATCACATTTTTTCAGGAACTACAATACAATGATTTCTGAAATTTGGTTTCAGGGTTTATATAAGTCAGCTATACTGTGTGATGTGTTTTCAGATTCATCACTCAACAACTTCCTGTTTACCGAACACTTGCATATTTTTACACTATTAATATTATCCACTTGCGGCGGGGGTATCATCAGTGAGCAGTAGCTTGTAGTTTCACTTGTTTTATATTTTGAATGGATTAAATTTATATTTACATTAGGAAAATGGGGAAGGGGAGGGGGGAATTAGTCCTTTAATATACAAGTAAATATTCCAAATTGTATGTTGAATGTGTCACCATCTTGTTGGTGTTTTGTTCTCCATCCATTGATTTTCTCTCTTTATGGCACCTCGGTATGGATACTTTTGCTTAAAATGCATAAGCCCAAGAACAGGATTTATGGCTCTTTGTTTGACAGAAAAGTGTCATTTTTAACGCCTGTCTAATACTGGACATTTTATTGTATACCATTGTCTGTAACTTTCAATTGGTGAATTGTTTATAACACATTCTGTTTCAACTTGTCAATATTCTGATTTTGTCAAATAGGGAGAGTATGCAAGAATCTGCTTAATAACACCTCCTTAAAATTTAGATAACTGAGGTTTCTCCCCATATCTTAGAAGAATTTGACTCCTGTTGATGCAAATCGTTGTCTTTAAGTATTTTCAGCTATTTTGTGAGAAGTACACGATTGCAAATGTACATATACTATTTTTTTAGTCTGAGGATTTCAGTCCCTTTTTTAATATATAAGGCACAATGGGTACTTGCTTCCATTTGTGTAATCTGAAGCTGGATATACTATTTTTTTTTTAAATAGGACCATGCAGTAACATATATGCAAGAAGCCAGAGAAAACAGTACAACAATATTTTATTTAGCATGTTCAAAAACAAAATAAATGAGAATTTACGTTTTATTCAAACTGTTAAATTGTGACTAATTTTTGATGAAAATCTATTTGTCCCAGTTATCTGTATACCAAAGTCATGACTGAATTCAGTCATCTTGCACTACAACTTTCATCTTAATTTATTAATTGAATATTCAATTGATAATACATTAAAAATTGGAGATTGCCATCGGGGTCACCCCTACCCCATCATGTTTGAACATATTTTAAATGGTTGAGATCCCCACCCCTAAACCATTTATTCTTGTACATGTATGTGACAATAAAACAAATAAAACGAAATATTACATGTAGGGGATGTCTATGGGGAGCACCCCCATCCCCTTATGTTTGTTAAATTGTAAATGGTCAAGATCCCCACCCCTTAACCATATTCTTGCATGGGATAACAATGCAATTCAAATGAAATATAGGTAAAGTCTGTGAGGGTCACCCCCGCCCCCTCATGTTTGATAAATTGTAAACGATCAAGATCTTTGTACCTAGACCATATATATGTTCTTGTATGGGACAATAAAACAAATCAAATGAATATGTGAACATAGGAATTGCAAATTAAGGGAGCTTTGTTTGGGAGACTTCGTAAGTTCGTAACAGCATCTTGTTACAATTACTTCTTGTTATAAATGCCATTATGGGTTTCTTGGGCACTCAGATACATTGTAACACAGGCCCGTGGTTGCTAATTTTTATAAAAATGGACTATTCTTACTTCCCTGTATATCTGGCTGGGAACCCAAGTGCCTGTGAAATATAAATAGAGAGGAGAGGATAGGGATATACATGTATTAGAAAAAATATTCAAAATCAATGCCAATGGAAACCAGTATTATATGCACAAGTGAGTTAAAATAGTCCAGTTGTGTTCCCAAATTTCAAATATTTGGTGGCAATTGTCATGATATTTTAGGTGAACGATTCAGGCTCTGATCAATAATTGGTTTCCATATTTCTGTTTTTTAGGTTTATATGATGTCAGGTCATATAAAGGTTTCACATAGTGAACTTTGTTATGATGCTGAGGTCTTATTGCCACTTAAAGAAGATGTTTTGGAGAGGGAGACACTCAAATCACAGTTTCCTTCAGCAGTGGGTTTGAGGTACCATGTAGGAGGGGTGTTGAAAGCTGTTGCAGCTGATACAAGAGGGTTTTCTTCTCCAGATGGAGGTTGGGGAACAAGAAGATATATTGTTGTAACAACAGCAGAATGTGCTGGTATGTACATTCATGGTTGGTAGAAAAATCAATTATTTTTTTGTACAACAGAACTACAGGATGTACAGGTGCTGAGCTCTTTGTATTGATGAAACTCAACAAAAAACCTAATAGCTTGGCAAAGATCAGTTGCCCACTTTTGTTGCAGATTGATGAAAAAAAAGTTCAATGAATTATGTCTCGAACAGGCTCTTTTTAAACCTATATATTTTGAGCAAATTCTCATGAATTTTTTTTGCAATACTATCGAAGGATTTAAAAGTATTAGTTGATTGTTCTTTAGGAACTTTGAAAATAAGATATCTGAGTACTATACGACGACTGTGAGTGATTTTGAGCTTTCTACTGTTTTGGAAAATAAGGGTTGAAACAGATGATAAAAAGGGTGAAAGGATTTTTGATACCTAATTTAAACTTCAGTACTTTTAGTTGAGTACATGACGGCCAAAAAATGTGTTGAAAAATTATGGTATGATACCGTCTTCATCTGTGTCTTTAAGTTGGGATACATGTACCTGAAGTAATATCTTTCCAAATAATTGTTTAGTTTAAAATTTTGTCATGATAATCGCCAACTGCTTTAATTTTATCTTTTTAATTTTACTATGATAATATTTACTTAATATAGGACAAGCAAGAGATATCATTGGCAACAGGCCAAGTACAAGTGGATTGGCTCAGCAGATTACTTCTGTGTTTAAGTCGTCAAAAGCCACTTCACACCCAAGGACACATTTCTCACCAATACAGGGAGCTGCCTCCAGAAAAGACATTAGACAACAAATGAAAAAGAAGAAGAAGTTATTTGAAAAGTCATATAAAGTTGTTTTTATTGGAAATATAAAATTGCCAGGCATTCTATGTGCAGATATTATCCTAGAAGAAGGATTAATTAACATAAGTTCGGAGGATACAGAGGACACTATTAAAAACAAACTACTTGACATATTTGACAGCACTGACAAAGATCCCACCAAGATCATTTTTTTATCGTGCTCACACAAAAAATTATCCAAACCAAATGTACCATCAACATTCAAATTTGATGGAATAGGGCTGAAGGCTCTGATTGGTCAAGGGAAGCTTTATGTTCTCGTCGAGGGCCTGAGGTTTGTACATTGTATTTTATCATTCATTGTACAATATTTCCAAAAAAATGGAATTAGAAAAATTCTGGTAGATTCAACACAAGAAATGAATATTGATATACAAAAAATAGTGTCCTGTGAAAATATGGAACAAGTGAAAAACTACAGACTTTGATTAAGAATATTACATGCAACTTTAATTCAGAATTACTGGAAAATAACATGAACAGTTTAAAGGAAAATAACAAACTCTTTCTTTTATACAAAAATATTAAAGTCAAACAAGACCAAAAATTTTATCTTCATCCAAATTTTTGAAACAAACTAGACATTTATTTACAAAAAGTTAGAATTAGTTACCATAATTTGATCATTGAAGGGCAGATAATCTAAACATACCTCAAAACAATAGAACGTTACGTCGTGTCCAACTTGTAAAACCTTAGATGAAAATCACTTTCTCCTCCACTGTCAAATCAATAATGCTTTACATATAAAACCTTTTAATGCCATGGCAATAGATAATGCTATGTTTCCAAATCTATCTGATACTGAAAAACTAGTAGTCCTACTAAATCCGTCAAATATAAACCAAGTGTCAGAAAAAACAGGTTCCTTTATTATGTTTTTAACAACAGTCTTTTAAGAACTGAGGACAGGGAACTCTTAGTTAGTTTTACTTGTGTATATTTAGATATGTGTGTGTTCCACTCAGTTATTTTATTGTTGTTGTTATTTTTGTTTATGTTAAAAGTATAATGTTACTTATATGACAAATACAGTTTAATATTGTATAACTATACATGAAGGACAACTACACATAAGCATTGATCACAAAGTTAACTGTTACCTGAGAAAGTAAACAGTAAAACACCTACTTATAGTTGTATGACAAAATATGGGCCGCAAAATATTTATTAAAGAATTAATAACATCAAAGAGGGGGGGGGGGGCAAGAGGGGGTCCAATAAAAGTTAACAAAAAATACATTCTCACAATAACAGATAACAAAAAAAGTAAAAGTCCTATAACAGCAACAGAAATAGTCAATAACAGATAACAGCATTTTTTTTCTTCAGAATAACAGATAACAAAGATTCAAATTGGCCCATAACAGCATAACAGTTATACCCCTTGCCCCCCTCATCAAAATGTATTATGAGTCTTGAGGGAGTTGCAATATCCATTTAAAGGAAAGAAATATAATTTAATGTAATGTTCTTATTTTAGGTGCAGATTTTTACAATGTTCGTTAACACACATAAAAAGTTTTCTAATTAGTGACATAGTATATTACTGCAAAAATATTGATAGCTAGTTGTTTTACAAGTATGAATTCATTTTTAGTTTGAAAATGATAAGGACATGATGGATCAAAACAAATTAGATGACACAGACATGACAGACGAGGAACTTCCAGTATTCGGCAAGACACACTCTTTACAGGTAATTATGCAGCATCATAACATTTTAGAGCTCAAAACCATAGAACACAGGATATAACACATGTAGTTTTAATCGACAATAAATCAAACGTTTCTTAGTGGTGGTCGCACTATAGTAATCAGTCTACAGCTGCCACTCAAAACAAAATCATGTCTAGCATGTACCTAAAATTTGTGATTTAGGCTTTTATTATTTTGCATGTGGATAGATCACATGAAGGTGATAAAATCTGCTCTTGCTACATGTAGGATGATGGTCTTTTACCTTCAAGTTAGATTAATGATTTTTGGCTGGATTTTGCGAGTTGAAAAATCAGCTGAATTATAATATGTGAATGTTGGTCGCAGGGAAATACTGTATTTTTAATATTTATCTCAGGAACTAAAAATCGCAGGCTCTTCATATTTGGTATGCAGCTTCTGTATGGGCTCTCACATCAATGAGATGTGATTTCAGAGTGAGGTTTGTAGCTCTTCTTCTTGTTTTAACAAAAACTGGCCCTTTCTGTCTTTGACCCATTTCAATTTTACATGATTCATGCTTTCCTATATGATGTGTTCACTGTTCATATGGAATCATTTTTTTTAAGAATGTCTTTCTGTAATTCTGTTTTGTATGAAAAAATAATTTGTACATTTTATAAATACAGGATAAAAACAATATTTGTACAGTGGCAGAAAATTGTATTCGTACTCGACACACAACAGGTATGAAATGCTTGGTAATCCTATCATACTCACTCTATGTACCTATAGATTAATATTCTTATCCAAGTGCACTTCATGTATATACTGATACATATAATATATTTTTATGTCGCCTGTTTTTTATATAGGGGTCACTTTGACAAAATCCATCTTTCCAAAACCTTTGCCGCATGCACCGCAATGTTGTCACACATTTTCATTGCAGTTTTCTTAACTACATGCAGCAGACTTTTAATATTTTGGAGAATGCTTTATCTGGAAGTACTATGACGCGTAAAGCATTTTCATGGCTTTGCTTAATTCCTATTTAATACCAAAAACTTTGATATTTAAGGCATGCTGGTCAAATATGTATGCAAAATTTCATTGCAGTTTTCTTTACAACTACATGCAGTACAGACATTTGATATTTTGCATCTCTATGCTTTATCCTTTAGAATTGTTTTTCATTGCACTGTCACTCAACTACATCCTGTTTATCAAAAACTTTGAAATTACACATGGTGGACTGCGGACATAAATAATGTGTGCAATGCTATCAATAAAATGCAGGCGACATACAGGTTCCCTTGAAGACAGTACAGTCTAGTTTGTAATTAACAATTGTGCATGTAACACTAAATAGCAATCTTGTGACACATTCAGATAAATGGACCATCATGATGATGTTAACGTTAAGCTTTTCATGAAATAAATTTTATATCTTTTGCCCCTACAACAATTTTTTTTTATATAGATCGATTGACTCGCTGACGTTCATTCTTTTATAAAACATATTTTCATGACCACACTTTGTTAGCTAAATTCATGCATTTTTAAAAATGATTTTTTAGTTTGTTTATGGTTGTGACATTTACCATATTAACACTTTTCAGAAGAAAAATGACACCTTTGCATTAAAATTATGAGGGGGGATGTCTAGGAAAGGGAAAGAAAAAATATTGAGTATCCAAATTGTCTGAAAATGAGCAAACAACATAGGGCCATGTGAGCTATTGTTGTCACTGAGCGTCCGTCCTTGTCATAAATTTAAATAAAAATCTTCTCCCACTCTGATAATAACTGAACAGATTGGGACCAAACTTGGCAAAAACATTATCAGGGTTTCTATTTAAAATTGTAAGGAAAATTTTGATTCGTCAAAAACATGACTGCCATGGCTAAAAATAGACCATGGCATCCAACACCTGGGTTTTGCATGTATTTACTTAAAAACTGTTACAGATATCAAAATTCTAGTATAAGATTAAATTGATAAG
Source organism: Mytilus edulis (assembly GCA_019925275.1). Lineage (NCBI taxonomy): Eukaryota > Metazoa > Mollusca > Bivalvia > Mytilida > Mytilidae > Mytilus > Mytilus edulis. The sequence goes on along the minus strand of CM034350.1, from coordinate 111,354,768 downwards.
TACATAATAAGATCTACCCATACAGACATTTTAAAGTCAATCTGATATTAACCAGTCCAGGTGGTATGGCCTTTTATTTAATTTTTCTCTTTTGTGCACTTGAAAACTGCAAAATGAAAATTGCAAATTGTTCAGCTCATTAAGATCTACAAAAAAGTTAGCAGGGGCAAAATTGTCAGTTTTATTGTACATGTACATGATGTACATGATGTATCTCACTTTAAATACTTCAAGTTTTGTATTCTTCGCATATTTTTGCTTATGACTCTGGAAAACGGTACATTAGCTAGATCCAAAAAATTGCAAATTGTTCAGTTGATTTAGGGCTACAATGAAATCATCAGGGGCAAAACTGTCAGAATTTCACATGTTTTTGCTTGTATCTTGAAAACCATTACACAGTTTTATAAGCACTAAATTAATGTTGAGCTCATCTACTAGAGCTTTAAAAAGTCCTCACAACAAAAAATGAAAAAATAACAAACAATAGGTCTTAGCAGTGGGGTACAGAACAAAATAAAGGGGTCAATATGCATTTATTTGCTTATTTTTGCATGTAAACTATTGTATCAAAGTCAAAAGCATATGAAAGCTATTTTAATGGTAAACATGATATTCCGAGTTGAATTGCAATTAAATGTACACTTCTTTTTTCATGTGTTAATATGCAGATACCCCAAGCAGACACAAATGCAAGTATGAACAGTGACCAGGAAAATACAGGCTCATCCGCAGTTAGTATTTATGATTTAAGTTTTAGACTTTTTGTTGTTGTTTTTTTGTGATGAAATGAATAAACACTCATGGAAATATACAATATGGTTATTGTTGGGCTCCACAACATATGCTTTATTTTAAAAAAAAATGGCATTTGCTTCAATGACAGTGTTTATGTTTAATGTAAATCCAATTGCAAACAGCATTCCATGATGTGCTATAAGTTTTAAGTGTACAGTATGAAACTACTTCCCGAACAGCTCTTTGTACCAGTTGTATGCAATAAATTGAATTAGTGTTCAGAGAGAGTCATATCTCTTGCACGTAAAAGACACCCTTGTAGATTTCGAAAAAAAGAGCAGGGTAATGCCGCTACAAGCAGCACTAGCACCTGCAAGTGGAAAGGGATTAATATAAGATGAAAAAATTGTTTCCCAATCCAGTATAATTAAATATGTTTAAACTAATAAATTATTATATGCAGTATTCTATGAATTTAGTGCTAAATATTACTTCAATATTTTGAAGTGTATGTTTCTGGTGTGTATTTTTGACACACTCCTGTAGGATAATAATCCTGAAGGAATTTATTGAACTAGGATAATATAGTTTTATGAATATTGTAGAAACCACAAACAGACATCACCAAAACTGTGCAAAGTCAAGATATAGTGGAAGGTGATCCGGAAGATACAGGCACACCGACAGTTAGTATTTACATGTAACTTAGCTATTCCATTAGAATGGATGTGAAAAGGTTTTATTATGAAATGTGTGTCATGCATCTTTTTAACAAACTCATTACATTATAAGTCTTTATCATGACCTCAAATGTTATTGCTTTTTTAAGATCCTAGATTGATTGTCATATGCAAACAGAACTTCAAAATTTTCAGTTTGTTTCATCCTTGTGAGCACTGTGGATTTAATATATTTCAATGGACTTTGATTAAACTAGTTACAGAGTATTCTACATGTTCTAGGAGGCACTATTACAAAATTTGCATTTTACATACAACAAGTACTGAAAATTTGTTATTGCATTAAAAGAAAGGCCCCAAATTTATTTCAATCTCTTGTTCTAAATAGCTCTTTACGCCACAGGTGATCAATTTTGATTTAAATCTACCAGTATCAGTTCTGAACTGAGTTTCTGTAATCTTTAGTAATGGACAATTCAGATATTTCAATGCCTGCCGAAACTATTATTAAAGAAATGTCAAAAAGAAAACAAAAGTGGCTAGGGAGATTTCATTTCAGAAAAATGGCAGTATTAACTGAATCTGTAAATAGTGAGCAGTAGGTCTTAGAAAGTGAAACCTGATTTAGATGACAAGCAGTATACATTTGTTAAAAAATCAAAATGAATTAAAATAACATGCATGTATGATACGTTGAAATGCTATATGTGCTGACCAAGAATACTCTGCAATTGTTTTACAATTTGAAATTGGTTAATTTTAAGACGGATTACCCTGTTTTATAGATAACATTTCATCCATCGTGCTTAGAACGTAGAGAGCGTAGATCTCGATTAAGCTTGCGGTCATCTACTGGTAATGATGCTCTGGCATGTCCTTCAACTTACAGGTATTTTATTTGTAGATAATCTGGACACAATTTCTTGATATAATGAATCACTGTTACCTATATTTTTTACTTGACCAGTCAGGGCTACTTCTTAAACAAGTGATTTCAGGATCACCTTTAAAAGTGATTTCGCTATTGAAAAATGAAAAATGTTTACAAAATTAGAAACAGACTTTTTAAAATCACTGAAATAAGTGATTTGAGATGTAAACATTAAATCACTTATGAAAGTGATTATAACATTTTCTTGATAATTTATCCACAAGCTAGATCTACATTGGGTTTAAAAAACAACTATTCTATTGAAAAAACAACTGAATACATACAAAAATGCTCTTTTGCTAAATTAGTATGTCAGTTTTAACAATTTATTTGGATTATGCTTAAACTGGAATAATCTGTAGATAAGGTCAAAACCTTGAAGTAAATCATTCTAATTATAAAGAAAACAAATCAGGTTACATAAATGTGTTGACTTTTATGTTATTGATAGAGTAGTTAATGAAAATTTGATTACAGAAAAATTCCCAAGGGTTCTTTTAAAAGCTTCAGCACACTAACTTACTGCCCCAGCGCACTGATGAAATTGATATATCAAGATTAAGATATTTGATCTATGTAGACAAATTACAGAAAAAATTGCCATTTTATGGAAAATTAGTGAAATCAGCATTTGAAGATCAAAGAAAACACCAAAATCACTTAAATAAGTGATTACTGAAATTTGAAAATCACTGAAATAAGCGATAATGAAATCACTTGTTTGAGTCATACCCCTGACTGTTGACTGACTTACATTTAAGTTTACTTCAAAGTTCACATCTTTCTTAGTAATACCAATTCACATACAGAATTTTTTTCTTATAAATGCTCACAAATCTACAAATTTTTTGTCATTCACAGCAAGCATTGGAATTTAACTCTTAAAACAACTCTTATACATTCTGCTGATCCCTGATTTGACATGTCAAATAATTTTCAACAAATGGCTGATTGTTTTTAGATAACTTCATTCGTAAATAGCTCGCCATCCAGTCTTAGTCATTTGTAAAGCATTGTTAACTTAATGTAACAACACAAACACTATTCTTAAAGAATGGTGAAAAGTCTTTTGTGTGTAATTGAATACGATTGCTTTATGAATCAATTACAAATGATTGAGTATAGTTTATAATTGGTTGGCCACAAGTTTAGGAATAAATTTAAATACTTTCTTGATGTATATGAATATACATTTCCGATTGTTTTGGGATATATTCGAGTACTTTGCAAATGTATTTGATATTGATTTAAGATTTAGGTTTGATTGATTGGTTAAGGTTTAATGCCCTATCAGCAGCTTGTGAAAGTTTTATGAATCTGGTAAAGTTTTGAGATTCGTAAGCAATCGTAAGAAAAATTTGTGTATGTGAAGTGTTATAACTATACATGGTAGATTCATCTAACCTTGTATTTGCATGCATCCTAGATAGTAGATTATCATCTAGGCAAAGTCATGTGTTTCGCAGTTGAACACTCAGACAATATTAAGAACAAGACAAACTAAGTGATAGTTGATTATTTATATTTTTGTCAAAGATTTGATACAAAAATCCAGCATACTTTATATGTATTTTTTCAATTGAATATCCGTATTGGTGACAAGTACCTAACCTGGAGGTTTCAACGTAAGTTGTGTCATAAATGTCTAACTTCATATAAACATTACAGACATAAAAAATAGCATTGAGTAAAAAGGAAAACAGAATGAATAATAGGTTAATCAAACCAAGATTTATTTATTACTTAGGTCATATGTCCAGCTGTTTGAAACTGAAATAGTAACAGTTGATGACTCCGATGATGAAGGTGACAAAACCATACCAATGGATGGGTACGTATTTGAAGATTTCATGTTTATTTATGTATACTTAAATTGCACTAAAATTGGGATTGATTTTGGGAGTTTTGGTCCAACAGTTTAGGAATTGGGGGCTAAAAAGGGCCCAAATAAGCATATTTTTTTATTTTCGCACTATAATTTAAGTTTAAGTAAATAGAAATCTATGAAATTTTGATACAAGGTTTATGACCACAAAAGAAAGGTTGGGATGAGTTTGGGAGTTTTGGTTCCAACAGTTTAGGAATTAGGGGCCAAAAAGGGGCCCAAATAAGCATTTATCTTGGTTTTCGCACAATAACTTTAGTATAAGTAAATAGAAATCTATGAAATTTAAACACAAGGTTTATGACCACAAAAGGAAGGTTGGGATTGACTTTGGGAGTTTTGGTCCCAACAGTTTAGGAATAAAGGGCCCAAAGGGTCCAAAATTAAACTTTGTTTGATTTCATCAAAAATTAAATAATTGGTGTTCTTTGATATGCCTAATCTAACTGTGTATGTAGATTCTTAATTTTTGGTCCTGTTTTCAAATTGGTCTACATTAAGGTCCAACGGGTCCAAAATTAAACTAAGTTTGATTTTAACAAAAAATGAATCCTTGGGGTTATTTGATATATGCTGAATCTAAAAATGTACTTAGATTTTCTATTATGGGCCCAGTTTTCAAGTTGGTTCAAATTGTGGTCCAAAATTTAACTTTGTTTGATATCAACAAAAATTGAATCCCTGGGGTTCTTTGATATGCTGAACCTAAACATGTATTAAATTTTTGATTTTAGGCCAAATTTTCAAGTTGGTCCAAATTGGGGTCCAAAATTAATCTTTGTTTGATTTCAACAAAAACTGTATATATGGGGTTCTTTGATATATGCTTAATCTAACCATGTATTTAGATTTTTGATGTTTGGGCCCGGTTATCAAACTGGTCCACATTGAGGTCTAAAGGGTCCAAAATTGAACTTTATTTGATTTCGTGAAAAATTGAATTCTTGGGGTCCTTTGATATGCTGAATCTAACCATGTATTTTGATTTTGGATATTGGACCATAATAGGTAATGTCCAATTTAAAGTTTTTAAGTTTAAGTTCTTAGACCACATTCATTATGTGTCAGAAACCTCTGTTGTGTCAACTATTTAATCAGAATCCAAATTCAGAGCTGTATCAAGCTTGAATGTTGTGTCCATACTTGCCCCAATGTTCAGGGTTCGAACTGTGCAGTCGTATAAAGCTGCGCCCTGCGGAGCATCTGGTTATCCCTTTCATTGGTGATACTTTTTTGTTCATTTTAGTGATATCAGTTTGCCAGAGTTATTAATAAAGTTACAGTCACAGGTTGACCTGGAGAAGATAACGAAATTCAATATCAACAGAAACCTTGTTTTAGATGGTGCTCGGAGAGCCATCAAAAGGAAATCCTTCTGTGCTAAAAGCAAGATAAGTGTGAAGTTTACGGACGATGTAGGAATCGCAGAAGGTGCCGTAGATGAAGGTGGACCAAAAAGAGAGTTCTTGAGAATGCTGATGAAAAAGATCCAATACCTGCACATTTTTGAAGGTCCTGAAAACAGAAGAATTTTGGCCTATAGTACATCAGGTGAATTTATATTGTCTCATCTTGGTGAAAGATTAAAAAAGGAATTTCATGTATTCTCTATACAGTTACATTTTTATGTCTCCCACTTTATAGGGATGGAGAGGTATTTTGTCATGTTTAATTATCAGTCATCTGGGTGAAGGTTTGCAATTGTTTCTCCATAGGCCGTAATGGTAACGTTTTCTTCTGTTGCTCAGTCCATATCGTTAACTTGGATATATATGATGGCTCGTTTTGAAGCTGAGAATTTCTTATTTGTGGTTAAATTTTCAGGGTACGAAGTGAGATTACTTTTTCTGTAAATTAGCAAACCCAGAGTATTCTTTTGTGATGCGGCTCCTTGTGGTCAAAAATCCCTGTTTTAACACAATAAGTTCTTTGAACTTTTAATAGCTCCATAGTTTTTTACACATTTATTCTATGTCCCTCTACTTTCCTTATCACCACAAATGGTTAAGCTCAATCATTTGTAAAAAATAGAAACATGTCCAATATCAATACACAGAGATTTCTTGTACACATTACTTGGGGTTCCTCATCTAGAGCTGGTGCATTAGGGATCTTGACCCATCTCTCACAATAACCCTCACACCATTTACAATAGGGACACTTTGGGGATCTAGACACTTGTTACGGTTTTAAAGGGAAGGACCATTTTTATGCCTCATTTATGGGCATTATGTTTTCTGGTCTGTTCGTTCATTTGTTCTTCCGTCTGTCTGTCCGGCTTCAGGTTAAAGTTTTTGGTTGAGTTAGTTTTTGATGAAGTTGAGGAAACTTAGTATACTTGTACCTTATGATATTATCTTTCAAATGTTAATGCCAAATAAGAGTTTTTACCCCATTTTCACGGTCCACTAGACAGAAAATTATAATGCAGATGGTGCATCCATGTATTAGGGACACATTCTTGTTTCCCTCATTTTGGTTCTGATTTCTGGAAGGTCTGTGAAACACAAAACAAACATGATATATATTATATCACTGAATCAGGGATTGATAATATATAGTTATGAATAGTAAAATTTATTCTTTGACATCTATCATGTCTATTAAGGCCTCTAAATGTTAAATTTAATATATCTTAAATCTTTTATCACATTTTAGCAAAATATTTAGTTTTGTTTTATTGTAGCCCTAGAAGACAATCTGTACAGAGATGTTGGATTATTCTTTTCCCTATCCATTGTACACGGAGGACCATCACCAAAATTCCTTTCTCCAGTTATGTACAATGCGTTGGTAGGACAAGCTGGAGAAAGGAATATTGAAGATATAGCAGATGGTGACTTGAGAGGAGAAGTTCAAAAGGTAGTATTTAGAAAGTATTGGATTGATAATAAGAATTGTTATAGAAAATAGGGGTAGAATGCAGTTTTGGCTTATAACTCAAAAACCAAAGCATTTAGAGCAAATCTGACGAGATTAAATTGTTAATTAGGTTAAGATCTATCTCCCTGAAATTTTCAGATGGATCGGACAACGGGTTGTTGGGTTGCTGCCCCTGAATTGGTCATTTAAGGAAATTTTGCCGTTTTTTGTTATAATCTTGAATATTATTATAGATAGAGATAAACTGTAAACAGCAATAATGTACAGCTAAGTAAGACCTCGAAGGCTAGAAATAAGGCAACATTTGACCAACATGGTCAATTGACCCCATAAGGACTTACTGTCCTTTATAGTCAATTTTTAACAATTTTCATAAAATTTGTAAATTTTTAATAACATTTTCCACTGAAACTACTTGGGCCAAGTTCATTATAGATAGAGATAATTGTAAGCAGCAAGAATGTTCAGTAAAGTAAGATGTACAAACACATCACCATCACCAAAATGCAATTTTGCCATGAATTCATCTGCTTCCTTTGTTTAATATTCACATAGACCAAGGTGAGCGACACAGGCTCATTAGAGCCTCTAGTTTTGTTAATTAGCTTGAAGATATTGATTTGATTATTGGTTACAGATCAAGATCAAATGTTGTTCTGGTTTGATGAGATGTTGAGCACAGTTATGGTCGTTGGATAGTTTAAACTTTTTTATTCTTCAAGCTTGAAGAATTTGACTTGATGCTTGTTATATACTTTACACTGTTACAAGTTATAGATCATGATCGCATATTGTTCCAATAAAATGAATTTTTAACTGACTGTATAATGTCATGCAATACTCACAGAATGCCTGTTTTAACCCAATTTAAACAAATTAGCAGATAATTCTATTTTCTAAATATATATATATGTAGTTCTTGCTGGCTATATACCTATGTGCTAAATGTCACCTGACACTTAGATTGTTGATAGAGTTTTAATAACCTGTTTTTCTTTTTTAGTTAAAAGATGCATCAAGTTTGCAAGACTTGAACAAACAAATGAATGCAATGTCAACCCTGTTGATAACAGCGGGATGTTTCAGGCCTATATTGAACATGCAACAAAAAGATAAATTAATCATGGATATTGTCAGATTTTTGGTCCTGGAAAGAACCAGTACTCCTCTTCACCAGTGAGTAATATTTTATTTTTGATTGGAAAACTGGGGCCCTTTATAGGTTATTGTTCCGTGTTGAAGGGTGTACATTGACCTCTAACGGTTTACTTTTTTAAATTGTTATTTGGATGAAGAGTTATCAGTTGGTTATGTCATTGGCACTCATACATCATCTTCCTAAGTATTGTATGGTATTAGAGAGACAGGACTGACACTTCCATTCAACAGAAAATGAAATACTCTGGACTGAGTGGGTAAATTATAGATTAATATCTCCTTAAAGGAAAATGTCATCAATACATGCAATGACATGAAAAGTGGAGGGTATTAAGTATAAACTCTTTTTAAAAGTCATCAATGAGAAGTTTTTCACATGCAATCATTTCTGTTGAACTTGAATGTATTACAAAGCATCCTTAACCTGATAACCTGTTTCATCTAAAAGACCCTGCTGAAAATGGAAATGGTGACCTGAAGATGTTTGTAAACTATATAGCTATTATGAAACTTTTAACTTAGGTTTTTTCAACAACATTAAAGTCTTGTTGCAGGATATAATGTGTAATTCTTTTGTGAACAGTTAATATAGATGTCTCTCTTTCAAAGAATGAAGACATATTATTTAAGTGTGAATTCCTCATACAAAATTTTATCCATGTCATGACTTTTTATGCCCCATGTTTTCTGGTCTGTGCATTTGTTCATTCGTTCGTTTGTGCATCCGTCCGTTTGTCCCACTTCAGGTTAAAGTTTTGGTTAAAGTTTTTGGTCGAGGTAGTTTTTGATGAAGTTGAAGTCCTTATGATATGATCTTTCTAATTTTAATGCAAAATTAGCAATTATCCCCCATTTTAACGGTACACTGAACATAGAAAATGATAGTGCGGATGGGGCATCCGTGTACTGGGGACACATTCTTGTTTCTCTTTTGAAGTAGATATCTATAATTTGGTACATGGGTGCATCATGTCGAGGACATGTGTTGCTAACTAGAGTCAGTAACGAATCACAGTAACCTTTGACCTCGAAGTCAAATACATTCAAAAATTTGTCTAGGCTATAGGCTTTTGGTATTTTGTATGTGAGTATATATCACCTAATTTAAAAAAATTAGTGACCTTGACCTTTGACTTTAAGGTCAAATAATTAAATGAAGTCTATTTATGTCCCCAACATCTTCAAGTGCAACACAAAAGGGATATATGCATTTTCTTCCACCAAACAAATAGTGAGATGAGGTGAATTGTCTGTCGTGTCTTTCACTTATCATTCTCAAGATTGCCATTTAAAGATTATCACAAATATTATTCTTCTAATAGGTTCTATTTTTGTTTAATTCAGCTGAATACAATGCATATCTTAAATATGTTTACATGGTTGATATGTTGGTGTTTAATAAACTGGTATACAATTACAGGTTGCGTGATGGGTTACAGACACTTGATGTATTAACGTACATTCAAGAGCATTATAAAGCATTTAAGGATTTGTTTGTCTGTCAAGGAAATGAAAAATTGACCGCTGAAATGATGGAGGTGGTGTTTATGGATATCAAAATGTCAGTTCCAGGCAGCAACAGAAGACGGGACGAGGAGAACATTGTTGGATATTGGAGAGATTTTTTAATTGACTTGCAAGGTACTTGTAAAATATATGCCTCACATCTTCTTTTTATTATATAAACATAAAATTTGATTCAACACCACCACTTCTGGAAGCACATATTCTGATCTGGAATTTTAATTTTTCTATATGAAGGCTTAATTTAAAACATAAGAATGCTCTTGATCTTTAATACATGTATATTTTAATTCTTAACCAAAATTAGAGTTTCCTGCATTGCAATATTGTAAGGGACAGTCATTAGAAAGAAACTTATGAAACCAAGCATTATCAGAAACAGAAGAAAGTAAATATTGTTTGTTTGGATATATAGGGTAAAACTACCCAAAAGGACTGAATAGCATTCTTATATTTTCTATACATGTATGCCCTTTTACAAGACTTATGGTATAACGTTTACCGTCCGTCTTCAACATTTCCGACATTATCTCAAATACGCTTTAACCACTATGCATAAAACTGTATTGAATTGTTATATCTTTTGATTTGAGCTCCCTTTTGTTTTTTTACAAATTTCAAATTTACGTTTTCCAAGTATTGGGAGTTTTACTAAAGGGGTGATTTTCCAGTTTTTGGACAAGAACTTGAAAAAAAAAATCACCAACTTACTAGAAACTGTTTAATTCTATTCACATGTGCTCCCTTTTGATTTTTATACGACTGCAAAAAATTTGCGTTCGTATATTGCTATCACGTCTTCGTCGTCGTTGTCGTCGTCCGTAGACAGATTGGTTTCCGGACAATAACTTCAGTTTAAGTGAATGGATCTCTGTGAAACTTAACCAAAAGGTTCAATACCACAAAAGGAAGGTTGGGATTGTTTTTGGGGGTAATGATCCCAACCGTTCAGGAATTATGGGCCAAAAACAAGCATTTTTCTAGTTTCCGGACAATAACTTGTGAATAAATTTTTGATTGCTCTGAAATTGTACCACAAGGTTCAATACCACAAGTAGAAGGTTGGGATTGATTTTGGGGGTATTTGCCAAAACCGTTTAGGAATGAAGGGCCAAAAAGGGGCCCAAATCAAGTATTTTTCTAGTTTTCAGACTAACTTGTGTTAAAGTTTATGGATATCTCTGAAATTGTACCACATTTTACAAAAATAAAATTTCTTAACATTTTTTTTTTGTGGGGGGGGGGGGGGGGGTAAAAAAAAAATAATATTTGGGGGGGGGGGGATTTTTTTTTCTTCAAGATTAACGAAATTACCCTTTTTTTGGAAAAAAAATTTGGGGGGGGGGGGTGGGCAATTTTTTTTTTTTAATTTTAGGATTTCTCACAATTTATTTTGCTTTTTTTTTGTCTATAGTCTAAACACAGGTATTGCACAACAGCAGTGTATTGCGCAACAGCAAATTGTATTGCGCAACAGCATGAAATCTTCAATTGAAAATAAATTCAAATCATTTAACCAATTTTAAGTTCTTTGACTACATTTATTCTGTGACAGAAAACTATTATGTGTCAAATATTTAATTAAAATCCAAATTCAGCCTCTATCTCACAATGCATGTTAATATACCGAAGGCAACCAAGTTGCGAAGGAAATGATGTTTTTGACTTGTCCACAGTCAATCCCAACTTTTTTTCAAAAATTTGCAGATAAAAGTATACCATTCTTTCTGCTCTGCTGATTTGACTGAAATTATGTGCCTTCAACTTTGAAACTTCACCAATTTCACAGTCCATTGAACATGGAAAATGATAATGCGAGTAGGGCATCCCTGTACTTAGGACACATTCTTGTCATTGTTTTTATCTTTAAAAAAATTAGGGACCAGTGATATAATAAACCATGTAAAGACAGACTTTGTTTTTTTAAAGCAATTGCCAGGCAAGTTGCTTTATTCTTATGGGACATAGCCATTTTGACCTACATTACATAGTATAATCCCGTATAATCAAGCCTATCAAGATCAAGATCAAGCCAAATTTTAAACAGATTTTTCATTAAATATTCTGACAAAATCCTACTTGTCTTCTTCTTACATACATAAAGACAAACATAGACAAACAACCGTTGTTTTGTGAAGTTACAAAATATTTTCATGAAGATGCATTTTAACATTTAAGTTGCCATTTGTTTTCTCTAATTATTTTGAAAGTCCGCATGGAAAAAGTGCGTTTTTTCCCCCTGATATTTCGTTCTCATTATGTTTCATATAAATTTTAAATCATTTTTGTTGTTGAGTTAATATTGATTATTTCAATGAATTATTCCTTATACGATTTTATTTTGATTGTTTCGTGTTTTTATTTGCATGTAGTAAATTTCTCTTTTTTCATTCATAAAACTATGGTTCATTCATAAAATTGTTTTAAATTATTACGCACGTTATAGTAAAGAAACCTATGGTTATTCACTGTTAAAGAAGCACAATGTTCCCGTTTTGATTACATTGACACTGAATTTACTAACCTAATTGTTCAATTTCATCTTAGGGGTCGTTAAAATAGCCCCAAAACACGATTTTGTTCAAATCAACTCCCACGAAAATATAAATAGATTAACACGGTCTCACTAATTAGAGACAAGAAGCGTCAACAAGCGACTAGGAAGGGCAAATAAGCAACAATGAAATGAAATTGGCGACAAGAAAATGGAAATAAGTTACAAGATTGCAAACATATTTTCAACTCGATTGACCCTTGATTTGATTTCTTGTTGCTTATTTTCCCCTTTGGTATCGCTAATTTAATTTCCTTGTCGCCATTTTTTTAATTTCAAAAATCGCCTTTTTAGTCGCTTGTTGACGCTTTTTGTTTCTAATTAGTGAGACCGCTTTCATCATAGATCTGTGAATCACCGATTTGCCGAGATTTTGAAATGAATCCTCTGTTTGCACGTCGGAAATATATCAAACCCTGATTTTGGTGGACGAATTTCAAGTTGCAGGATGTCCCTTGCGTCTCATTTGATTGGAATTCGTGGTGAAATTACGACTTTTGAGGAAAAACGATTTCGTCAATTATGAGGGTCTTGATGGGGGGGGGGGGGTCTGTTATTCTGTAAACATTTAATTTTTACCCTTTTTTTCTCTAATCTTCAAAAAATTAGTCTATTCTTCAAAAGTGATTTTTTTACGCATTATTCTCTAATTTTTTCCCCAGTTTTCTTTGATAGAAGTATCGGAAACCAGTTCACATTGACTGAATCCTATAGTCTGTTATCACGAAACCAAAAAAAGTTTACAGAGTTTGTTTTCACTTTTATATTTTTACAAATTTCTTTAAATTTTAAGAAGGGAAAATTCTGTAAACACTTAACTTTTAGCGTTTTCTTTTATTAATTATTCAATATTCATTATATTTTTAGACCACACATTTCTCTAATCTTCATTTTTTTGCCCGTTATTCTCTAATCTTCATTTTTTAAGGGCATTATTCTATAATCATTTAACCCCATCCAAACCCTCAATTATGCCTTTGCAAAACTTAGCCGACAACGGAATGTGAAATGTAGTTGACACAGACAGTTGGAGCTTAATGTGTTTTTTTTCTATGCATAAAAGAACATTGCAATTTCTTCACGAGAAAGGAGAAGTTGCGATCGGGGCACGTTCAAAACTCTGTCACAGTAACTTTGACGCACGGTCCGAAGTCGTACGTGGACGTAAACAATTAGCTAAACATAGGCGGATCCAGGGAGGGACCCTGGGGGTCCGGCCCCCCTTTCGTGGGAAACATTTGGTTGATTATATAGGGAATCACTGAAGCATGACTGGAGCTCCCCCCTTTATGAAAAATTCTGGATCCGCCACTGCTAAAACAAGGAAACTGTCAATAAGATGTTTAAAAAAATGTTAACTACTACTAGTATACAGCAATTGCTTTTACAGCCTTTAAGGCTTTGATTTCATATTGGGACCTCATTGAGATGTGAAGCATAAAAAATATTGTTCATGTAGTAATATGAAAGTTTATTGAGTGAGGTTGTTTAGCTTTTATAGCCAACTAAAGTTCAACTTTGTTACATAACATTTAATGAATCAGTTATCCTCTTTGATTTTTGTATAATTATGACTATATGGACATTCCCTGTGATCAATCTACTACCAGCTTGGCTGTTGGTTTTGGTCGATCAATTACTTACCTGGTTTGTATAAACATGAGTAAACCTCAACTGAAGTCAACATTTTGTATAAAGTTTTAATATTTGTCTTATTTCAGAAGATGAGGATGGTGAAATTACCTTAGGTGATGTTTTATCATTTGCAACTGGAGCAGACTGTGTACCTCCATTAGGATTTGATCCATCACCATCTATTACTTTTCTTCATGACTCAGGATTGTTTCCAAAAGCAAACACATGCTCAATGGAGTTGAAGCTTCCAGTTTCAGAAGATTTTAATACATTCAAAAAAAACATGACTTTTGGAATTGCAAACTCACCAGGCTTTGGACTGGCATAAACCATTCATGGGAGTCTTTAATTTTAATACTCTTCCATACTTCATCTTCATTTTTTGTCTTGCCTGGTACAAAGGTTGTTACAAATACAAATTTGAATATTTCTGTATAAATATATTGATTATATAAATTCTTATACAAATGGTATCATGTTGTCGTTGTCCATAGACATTTGGTTTTCACACAATAACTTAAGTATAAGTAAATAAAAGTCTATGAAATTTAAACACATGTTTTTTTTACCACAAAAGGAAGGTTGGGATTGATATTTGGAGTTTGGTCCTAACAGTTTAGGAGGAAGAGGCCAAAAGGGTAAAATGTTAACTCTTTTTTTTTTTTTTTATTGATTTCATCAAAAATTGAATTATTTGGGTTCTTTGATATGTCTATTCTAATCGTGTATTTGGATTCTTAATTTTTGGTCCTGTTTTCAAATTGGTCTACATTAAGATCCAAAGGGTCCAAAATTAAACTTAGTTGATTTTAACAAAAAAATAATTCTTGGGGTTGTTTGATATGCTGAATCTGAAAATGTATGAATTTTTATTATGGGCCCAGTTTTCAAGTTGGTCCAAATAGGGGTTCAAATTAAACTTTTGTTTGATTTCAACCAAAATTGAATATAAGGGGTTCGTTCTTTGACATGCTCAATCTAACCATGTATTTAGATTTTTGATATTTGGTCCCCATTATCAAATTGGTCCACATTATGGTCTAAAGGGTCCAAAATTGGAACTTTATTTGATTTCATCAAAAATTGAGTTCTTGTGGTTCTTTGATACGCTGAATCTAACCATGTATTTAAATTTTGGAAAATGGACCATAAAAAGTGAATGTCCAATTTAAAACTTTTCAGCTTTTAGACCCCATTCATTCTATGTCAGAAACCTATGCAGTGTCAACTTTTTAATCACAATCCAAATTCAGAGCTGTATGAAACTCGAATGTTGTGTCCATATTTGCTCCCCATTTTCAGGGTTCCACTTCTGCGGTCGTGTCAAGCTGTGCCCTGCCAAACATTTTATTATGTTATAGTTTTGAACAAGTTCCAAAAAGAAAAATTGGGTGCTTTATATGTTAAATTGTTGTTTGACTCAAACTGCACAGACATCTGAGTTTGATTATTTTGTAAAACATGTATAACAGTTAGGGAAACTGATGAGTTGTTGAAAATAAAATATTTAGATCTAATGTTATCATAATACTATGAACTTTTGTTTTGCAATTTATGGAGAACATAACTGTCAGGTTTATTTTCATTAAAATGTTTTATTAAAGTATGTGTTATGTGTATATATAGGTCCAAGTGCAAAAACCCACATTCTTACATGTATGTTTTTGGAAATTTATAATAAATTTTGAAGATTTTCATAAACACTTTTTAGCTCACCTAAGTAAAAGTCCAATTGCCATCAAGTTATGACCATCATTTGTCATAAAGTTTTCACATTTTCATTCTCTGAAACCTCTTGACAGATTTTAAGTAAAAATCGCATGAATGGTCAGTGCAAGGTCCTTAACAAATGACCCTACTTTGTTCTAGTCCAATGAAAAACATGTCCGCTAGAGCAAATCTTAGATTCTGTTTGGCCAATTTTCAAAGATTGTCTCTGAAACTACTAGACAAAATGGTTTGAAACTTTACATAAATCCTTATTTTGTTCTGGTCTGACGAAAAATGGCCACAGCCAGGGTTCAAAGTTTACATAGAAACCCTACGGGAAATCATATTTTTCCAATTTCTCAAGTACAAAGTAGCTGATATATGAACAAATTAAACCATACATATATTTGAATATTATAAAGCTCTTAAGATAGACCAAAAAAGGATTGCCAAAAGGGCTACACATGCAGGGTCATTGTGAGCCTCCGATTTTCAAAAATCTTGAAACTTAAGAGTCATGATCTATGACATGTCCTGAACAAATGGTCTTCGTTTTTCTCTGGTACGGAAGTACTGTAAAGGTGAAAATGTACAACTGGCAAGTGTCATCTGTCCTTTTTTTTTTTTTTTTTTTTTTGGTGTTTTTACGCCTTTTTTAAGCACCCCTTTTGGACTATTTCGTGGCGGTCAGTTTTTATTGGTGGAGGAAGCCGGAGTGCCTGGAGAAAACCACCGACCTTCGATAGGAAAACTGACAATCTGATCTTGACCTTATTTTCATGGTTCAGTTGTTATTTTTTTGTTGTCTTTTTTCTTTTACTATATGGAATGATTGTAAGGTGTCATCTGACTTTTACCTCATTTTCATGGCTCAGAGATAAAAAAAATTATTATTTTTTAGTTTTAGTCTTTTTGTAATATTTAATTGTATATGCAATAGGTCAACTATATTTGATGCATAGAAATATTTTATGATCTATGTGTCGGTCTCACAGGTTTTATTTGACCTTTACCTCATTTTCACTGTTCATTGCAAGGTGTTTTGGTGTAAAACTATAAGCAATAGGTCAAATATGTCTGTTGTATGGAAGTATAGTAGGCTGTAATTGTCTGCCAAGTATCGTTCATGTGACCTTGACCTCATTTTCATCGTTCATTGTTTAGTTTCCATAGTTCAGTCTGTTTCTTTGAAGCTATTTATAAGCAATAGGTCAACTTACTATATTTAGTGTATAGAATGATTGTAACATGTACACGACATAACAAGAGGCTCTCAAGAGCCTGAATCGCTCACCTTAAATTATTTGCTTAAATCTTTCATCAATGATTATTTTGGCTTTTCAATTTATATAAATATTCTTGAATCTGGTCATATCTTCTTCAAAAGCAAAAAATGCATTTTACCCCTATGTTCTATTTTAGCCATACAGGCTTTCTTGACGTACAAGGAAATAAAATATAAAATTTATACTTGATACTCTGAAACTCATTCAGCCTAAGTTTGGTGAAATTGATTCAGCAGTTTCAAAGGAGAAGATTTTTTAAAGTAAGCTAACAAGTAAAACAAATTAAGTAAAATGTCTTTAAAGGGCAATAAGTCCTTTAAAGGTCAATTGACAATTTTGGTCATATTGACTTATTTGTAGATCTTACTTTGCTTAACAGTTTTGCTGTTTACAGTTTCTCTTTATCTATAATAATATTCAAGATAATGAGCAAAAACTGCAAAATTTCCTTAAAATTACCTATTAAGTGGCATCAACCCAACAATAGGTTGTTTGATTCCTCTGAACATTTCAGGGCTGATAGATCTTGACCTAATGAACAAATTCACCCAATGTCAGATTTGCTCTTTATGCTTTAGTTTTTGAGATATAAGCCAAAAACTGCATTTTACCCTATGTTCTATTTTTAGCCATGACGGCCATCTTTTTTGAGGAAACAGAAAATAAAACACAAACTTTATTCTAGACACCCTAATGATCATTTACCTTAAGTTTGGTTGAAATTGGTTCAGTAGTTTCAGAGGAGAAGATTTTTTAAAGTTAGCAAATATGATGAACAAATTGTGTAAAATTTTCTTTAAAGGACAATAACTCCTTAAGGGGTCAATTGACAATTTTGGTCAAATTGACTTATTTGTAGATCTTACTTTGCTGAACATTTTTACTGTTTACAGTTTCTCTTTATCTATAATAATATTCAAGATAATGACCAAAAACTGCAAAATTTCCTTAAAATTACCAATTAAGTGGCAGCAACCCAACAATGGGTTTTTTGATTCCTCTGAAAATTTCAGGGCTGATAAATCTTGACCTGATGAACAATTTTACCCCATGTCAGATTTGCTCTAAATGCTTTAGTTTTTGAGATATAAGCCAAAAACTGCATTTTACCCCTATGTTCTATTTTTAGCCATAGCGGCCATGTTTTTTGAAGAAATGGAAAATAAAACACAAATTTTATTCTAGATACCCTAAGGATCGGTTGGAATTGGTTCAGTAGTTTCAGAGAAGAAGATCTTTGAAATAGTTTACGACGACGACGGACAACGGACAACGGACGACGACGGACAACGACGACGGACGCCAAGTAATGGCAAAAGCTCACATTTCCTTTCAGGAAAGGTGAGCTAAAAATGAGAATGGAAATGGGGAATGTGTCAAAGAGACAACAACCCGACCATAGAAAAAACAACAGCAGGTCACCAACAGGTCTTCAATGTAGAGAGAAATTCCCACAGCCGGAGACATCCTTCAGCTGTATTTCTTGATTGGTTTATATGACCTCATTTTCTTGGATCATGTGTGATAGTTATAGTTAAGCTTTATATTTAGGACTTTCAACATAATATCAGTGAAAAGTAAAGCAGGTGAGACGTTTCAGTGTGTACTCTCTTGTTGTACATTTTATGTTTTGTATTTATCTTTTTATTTCACATTTTGTAAAGGTTTGTTGTCTCATACAATGTATTCAAATGTACATGTATGTTATACATTTAAAGTAATTTTGACTTCACAAATATAATTTAACATGAATAACATCATCTTAACATGGGCAAGTACAGGGTCAGTGTACAATAATCTACATGTACCAGTGGAAAATAAAAAAAAACAGAGTTTTATTTTTATCTAATTCTACACATCATCATGTCGTACAATCTCTCTTGCAGCAAGATAAACATCAACTCCATGTTCATTACTTGGAATAAGAGGGTCAACCTGACTCAACAAGTTATCCACATCTACAATTACATGATCTGGTTGCATATTCAGCATGTCCAATGAGCCAATATCTTCACCATGTGTTTGAACATCATTAACTTGAGGGTCTATTCCATACTGCTCAATTCCATCAATTAAAATATTTTCACTATTCAGTTCAGCTGAATGAATGTTTTTTTGAATCATGCTGTTCACCCAGATCTTTTGTGGTGACCAACAACGTTCTGTTCTTAACCCATGACTATTATATGCCACTACGAATTGAGAGAGTGCTTCGTTGATACGAGGTATAAACACATAATGTAAACACAGCAGATCCTTTTGATTATCAACATCTAGCAGATCATTTCCTTCTAGATAGTAAAACAATGAATAGAATGTTTGAATTACAGCATAATAAACATCTCTCCAAAGCCTTTCAATTCTGCTATTGTGCACAGATTTTCCTGCTATAAAACTACCACGATCAGAGCCTCGCCTTTCTTCCATATATCTAGCAACTAAAACATTTTCACTTCCTTGATCACCTCTGACTCGAGATGGTAATGAGTACGATTCAACTGCTTTCAAAAACGAGTTCAAAACAGTGACCGCCAAGTTGTTGTTCGAGCATTTTAAGAACACTATTAATCGCGAAAAACCATCAATACCTCCATGTGTTACTAATTTCCAGCGGATCAGCGCATGGTGTCCATCAATATGCCATAGGTCATTAGGCCCTGCAACTGAGTATTTCCTGCGAACTGCAGTTAAGCCCCATCGTATCAAGGTGCTTCCTGGATCAATATCACGCAGAGTTCTCCTTACACGTGACTGTTGCACACTTATACCTTTTGCTTTTAAGTGGCCAATCATCATACTCACACCAGTATGTGGTTGACTGTTAACGATTTCTCGCATCACTGACATCAATTCTGAATCATTTATCATAGTATGTCTAACCAGATTCTTCTCCTCATATTTAAGTCGTCTCCATAGTGTTGTTCTGTGCACTAAGAACATTCTGGCTATTTCACCTATCTTAAAACCAATTTTAAACAAATATTCCACTTGGTCGGTGCATATAAAAGCAGGAGGCCTTCCCAGCCTATCAGTCGCTGAAATACATCCTGCTCCATCAACAATGCTCAAGAAACTAGATGGCATAGAAAAATCTATCGTGCTCCAATGTTCTCTCAGGGGCTGAAGACAAGATAATAGGGTTTGAATTTTCTCAATTAAGCTCTGATCAGCTCTATTTATAACTAAATTAAATTCTAAACAATTTAAGCCATCCACTGCACTTTTCAATCTGTTGCGAAAGTATTCTATGTCACAATTTGGAGGGTTATCTGGGATATTTTCACAATATGATAACGTTTCGTCCAAGTCTTGGAAAAAAATTTCAAAAATAGACTCTTCTTGCTCTTCATCATGTTCATGATCTGGGTATGTTGCCATCTTCTGCAAAAAAAAGAAGAATGTCATTAAGCCATCAAACCTATCACATGAGCCAATATTTCACAGCTAATATCCATGGTGTTGCATTTGTAGCTACAGCATGTATAGTATTCTGCAATTTATCAGATTTCTATGTATAAATCAGTGATATTTTACACTCTGAACAGTCAAGGGTATAACTTAAATATTTTCATTTCAGAGAAATAAACATGCATGTGTGAATCTGGATCTAAGCTAGGATTTTGAGGGCTTTAGTCACTTTTGAGCGCTATATGAAAACCCACCAATGTGTAATAGCAAGGGACCATGCAAGGATGTAATTTTTGTAACTTACTAAGCTTCATCTTTGACTTTGTCAGATTTTAAAAACTTTAGGCAGGATTGGCAGTCAGTATTGTATTTAATTTTTGACTGTATTAACCTTTAGGTAGCAGTCTTGTATTACAACTCCAGTTTCGGGTGCATGTCAAAACATGGAGGGGAACAAAATAGTGCATTTTTTTCTGAATTTTTTTCTGAACTCAATTTTTTCTGTTTGATTATACATGTAGGTTTATGCTGAATTGAAACATATATATAGACTTGCATCTTTTGGGGATATCAATCCATGAAAGTGGAAGGATATCATGTTTACTGGAAGTGGTGCGGCCTAGTAAAAATAGCAAACAGAAAGTAGGAAAAAAATGTTTTGACTTCAGGATTGCGTCACTTTTTATTCTTCGTGGCAAGAACCCCCTTTTTTTCGATTAAATCACAATTTCACATTAGTACATACATGATATGAACATGAATTTTTTTTTATATATAGCAAAATTAGGCTAGCATTTTTTATTTTTTTATTTTTTTGTTTTCAAAGATCAGCTGTTTTGCATGTTAGCCTATGGAGCAGTCAATTTCAAGACTGCAACCTTTATTATGAAAGATTCTGACATGGGATGTGGAAACTTAGTTAATTTCTCACACAGTGTGATTACACATGCTTTCGCGAGTTGTCTCCTCTCTTTTTATTCCTAATAGTTTAGTAACACATGTTTGTTATTTGTTGACCAAATATTTAATATTTTACTTTTTATATTAATTAGGCACTTGAGAATTTTTGAAACTTTGCGCAGAAACTGAATACATGGACTGAATAACTCATTTTCTAATTAAAGTAAATCATTTTTGATGAACCATACTAAATCAATAGGAAAAGGCTTTAGTTAGCTTTAAAAGGCATATAATTTAGATACATGTTCTTACAGATTATCATTGATCATCTCAACAAGATTGATTTTCTCGCCTGAGATGATATGGCTAAAATGAGAAAAGCAATCCAGTTGAGATGACCAATTGCAATGATAATTTGTTGATCGCTATTTGTAACTATGACGACATTGTCAGTTTCATTAGGATCCATGTGCCTCATTTAATTTAGTTTCTTGCCATCATTGTTCATATCACTTGTCTTGACTCCTGCTGAGAAAGGAAATCACCAGTCAGCAAGATCAAAGGAAAATTTCCTAAAATAGCGATAATGCTTTTTACATGGGACACTTTGGAATTACTTGCATGACTTGGAAGCTTGCATAGTACTTCATTTCATGCTCTGGTGATTATAAATCATAAAATGTATTCATTGATGCGCACAGTTTGTTTGTTTTTGATTTGTTATGTGTTTATCTTATATATATTATGCATTTTTCTAAGTTCATGGTAATAACTTAAAGAAAAATGCTTATTTTGGCCCCCTTTGAGTCTGAATTCCAAAACCGTTGGGACCATCATCCAAAATTAATCCCAACCTTGTGGTATTGAACCTTCTAAAAAAAAATCATATCTAGATCCACACTTAAACTAAAGTTATCATGGTTATTGTCTAGAAACGTAATGTGTCTAAGGACAACGACGCAGACAACATGGACAACAATTACTTCATCATACCATTATTATGATCCTACATATATTTTTGTGGTCGCATAATAAAACAAGATTGTGTCTGATGACATGGATCCTCCACTGGCAAAATGGATTGATTGTCATGCTTAAATAGGTGGTGAACAAGTGCAAATTGGAAAAGACATAACTCAGAAACAGTCAAAGTGACACCACCTGAATTTGAACTTAATCTTAGTTTTATGTTACTTAGCATTATTCTAGTCAGTGCTAACAAGTTGGAAACAACAAATTTCCATTCATATAATTAAAGGGCAATTTCTCCTTGAAATAAAAGTGAATCTGGCCGAAATTCGAAATTGTCCTATGACACCGTGTATCATCAGTACACTGGAAATAGGTACTAACCAAGCGGGCATGATCAATTTTGACCTTACAAGGTAACGGAAATCTTTGTTTTGCTTTTTCATTATTCAATGTACATTTCTCAACATTTGAAATTCCTGCTCCCAAATAATTTTTGCATCGATTTTTTCCTATTCATAAAAAAACTTTGATATTCAAATAAGAACAAATAACATGCGCAAATAGTTGTGAAAGTCAACACCCACTTTCAATTTCGATACAGTTGTTGAGACATTTACATGTTTTATCTGAAAGAAACCTATTACAGGGTAACAGTAATGGTTACCAATCATAAAGCTACCTGTGATTACTCATTCTTTGAAACTGTTTGGGTAATAAACGAGTATGAAAATAAAGTTTTTGTGTACGGTGTACAACAACTTAACTATGCACCGTACATAAGGATGTATGTGGTCAGCCAAACACCATACACAAGGCTTCTTTAGGGATAAAATATCGAAAAGATTTCAGTGCCAATTATTGAAACAGCTATACTTATTATACACACACATTGACATTCTATCGGATGAGACGAGGGCCAACTTCTTTTACAAGTATTTGCACATGCTTTTAGTAATCCTCTTGTTTTGGGAAAATAATGAGACATCTCTAATTAGTCAAGCTACGATCAAATCATTTCTTAAAACAGCAATTATGTTTAGATTGAAGTAGTCACATTGATATTATGTGAACAAAAGAAAGATTTGTCGTTACCGTGTAAGATCAAAATCGCTCACGCCTGCTTGGATAGTACCTATATTCGCTGTAAGATGATACAAGGTGTATGAGAGGCTATGAATATATATAGCTTGCATTATGTGTATAAATATGAACAAAATATGCTGACAAATAAAAGTTCTAGAGAGCTAACAATTCCTGAAGAAAAATATGTTTTGAAATATGCAAAGACATATAGTAATTATTAACTACAGTGGGACGTTGAAAAAAAATCTAATTCGGGGATTCAGAGATGGGAACTAGAACACATTCCAATTTTTCCATAAACGGCCATTGTGGTGCATATTTCGGCACTTTTTTACATTGGTTATTAGATGTACCCCAACTGTTTCCAACAAGTGTTTCCATCTGATGAACCTGCTGTCAACTTCCAGTTCTGGTTTACGGATTTTTTATAAACAAAGCGAGTACTTTGTGGCAAATAAACCAAGATTTTATAGAAAATCCACAGCCTTCAATACAGAGATTTTTGTTATAAAATTTCAAACATAGATTACTCACTTGCTTTTCGAAAATTTGCTTGTGTTTATTAATTGTTTACAAAAAAATATAAGCAACCTGTAAATTCCCAAACATCTGGAGTGGTGCTGAGCCAGTCAAGTGCACCCTAAAAGGTGTACTTAATTTGAGCTCATTTTTTATTTGTTTTAACCATTATTATAACTACAGTAATAAACTTGTTTTGAGGAAATTTCGAGCAATACTCCGATATCTATCAGTTATTAAATTGCCTTATTTGAGGGAACAAGATTAAAAAGAAAAGGCTGTGGATCCATGTTCTAGTCTAAATAATTATGACGTCTGGCAAGGCTATTTTGGTCGCAGGAAGGCGTCCAAGAAAAAAAATCAAAATAGCCTTGCCAGACGTCATAATTATTTGGACTATGGATTTTCTATAAACTTTCCATATGTTTAGTATTGAATCAACACAAGGGTACATAATCCTAACAGTAACACTAACAGTATCAGCCTGCAATGCCGGACTCGCATGAACGCAAGATTTAGTTAGTGGGGCGACGCGTTTTTTTAATTCTTGGTCATGCATTCGTGTTGAGAAAGAAAGGGGGAATGCAAACAGTTATACAAAACGTTACCTTCTCATATATAGATATCAACAGCTAATCAAACCAGGGGAGTTCATAGAGAACGTGCCAACTTCAACATGTGAGTCAAGCAGGGGCTGCCCGACTATATCGACCAATCACAAACGTTGTTGCAAATTTGACCTTGTGACGTCAAACAATTTCCCATAATGCAATTATTGCATATAAATAAAAATTATTGCATATAAATAAAAAAAACGACAATTATACCAATTGAATGAAAAATATTGCATTACAATGACAAGTTATACAAATTGAATAAAAAATATTGCATTTGAATGACAAATTATACCATTTGAATGAAAAATTATACCATTAAAATAAAAAATATTGCATATAAATGAAAAATTATACCATTTAAATGAAAAAATATACCATACAAATGAAAAATATTGCATATAAATGAAAAAATATTGCATATAAATGAAAAAATATTGCATATAAATGAAAAAATATACCATACAAATGAAAAAATATTGCATATAAATGAAAAAATATTGCATATAAATGAAAAAATATACCAATTAAATGAAAAATATTGCATTTGAATGAAAAATATCAAATTTTTGCAACCAATACCATGCCATACTCATACCCTTTATGTATTGAATCCATATTCTAATTTTGTTCTCGCCCATACTTAAGTTATTATGTCTTTTCATTATTGATGTAACGGTTTGTTAGTGATACATATTTAGTTGATGTCTACTTAGTTGATACAATTATAGTGAACTGTTCATTCAATGTTTTTGCTCTGTCATGGTAGTTTTCTGCTGGTAATTAGACCTGCTTTTATCTTTAGTGGTATACTTTGAGAGAGTTCTTTTTTTAATATCTGACCTGGCCCTGCTAAGTGAGCTTTGCTCGTCACTTGGCGTTCGTCGTTCGATTTCGTTAACTTTTACGAAATTTCCCAGTCTCTAAAAATACAGGGCCAATTAATGTTATTGAACGTCTTTTAAGGATCGCCTGCTAGTTTTGGTTAAATTTTTCAACAATTACCATTGGTGCATCTAGTTTAAAAACTGTGTTGGATACCCATGCCTGTCAGCCAAGATAGCCGACAAGGTTAAAATTAAAACATAGGGATAAAATGCAAGTGCTGTCTATTAAACAAGAGTGCACACGCTGACATGTCTCGCCTTCTTTACTAATTATTGATATTGTATTGATAGTTCTAACTATAAAGCTTTATCACAACTGTAACATAAACTTAACATAAACCAAGAAAACTAAACATTGACAAATGAACCATGAAAATGAGGTAAATGTCAGATGAACCATGCCAGGCAGGCATATGTACAGCTAAATTTTAAGAAAAACAAACCAAAATACAAAAACTTAACACGGAGCAATGAACCGTGAAAATGAGGTCACGGTCCAATAAATCCTACACGACTGACATAAAGCCCATAAAACACTTCCATACACCATATATAGTTGACCAATTGCATATAGTATTAGAAAAAAAGACCAAAAACTCAAAAAGTTAACTTTGACCACTGTACCATGAAAATGAGGTCAAGGTCAGATGACACCTGCCAGCTAGACATGTACACCTTTCAATCATTCCATACATAAAATATAGTAGACCTATTGCATACAGTATGAGAAAAGCAGACCAAACACAAAAACTTAACTATAACCACTGAACCATGAAAATGAGGTCAAGGTCAGATGATACCTGCCAGTTGGACATATACACCTTACAAACCTTCCATACACTGAATATACAAGACCTATTGCTTATTGTATCTGAGATATGGACTTGACCACCAAAACTTAACCTTGTTCAGTCACTGATCCATGGAATGAGGTCGAGATCAAGTGAAAACTGTCTGACGGGCATGAGGGCCTTGCAAAGTAATCACATACCAAATATAGTTATCCTATTACTTATAATGATAGAGAATTGAACATAACTAAAAAAAAAAAAAAAATTAAGTAGTCACTGAACCATGAAAATGAGGTCAAGGGCATTGGACTTGTGACTGACGGAAAGTTCGTAACATGAGGCATCTATATATAAAGTATGAAGCACCCAGGTCTTCCACCTTCTAAAATATAAAGCTTTTAAGAAGTTAGCTAACGCGGCCGCCGTAACCGCCGCCGCCGGATCACTATCCCTATGTCGAGCTTTCTGCAACTAAAGTTGCAGGCTCGACAAAAACGTAATGAATAACGAAAACCTGATGTGAAAAACATGTCTAATCTGACATCGGACTCGGACTTCTTTTAAAATTAGCTTTACTGCGTGTTTTGCTTCATATGTGTTTCTTTAGTCTACGTTGGCTAGAGGTATAGGGGGAAGCTTCGGATCTCACAAAATATGTTTAACCCAGTCGAATTTTTGCGCCTGTCCCAAATCAGGAACCTCTGGCCTTTGTTAGTCTTTTATCTTTTTTTAATTTAATTTCATTTATATGTGTTGGAGTTTAGTGTGAAGCCTTTTTTCACTGAACTAGTACACACTTTTATTTAGGGGCCAGATGATACCACCTCCGGGTGCGGGATTTTCTCGCTGCGTTGAAGACCAATTGATGGCCTTCGAACGTTGTCTGCTCTTTGGTCGGGTTGTTGCCTCTATGACATATTTCCCGTTTTCATCATCTCAATTGTTTTAGAATGTTGACCTCTACCGTATGTCCATTCGCGACAAAGCGGTCAAATGACTTCTTATAGGAGTTATCGACCTTAGTTATATGACGAATTTTCTCACTTGCATGTTCGCCTGTTATATGGAAATATATAATGAATAGACATAAACTTTTAATAGCAAAAAATACCAGCAATACAAGATCTATTGATTTTCATATTTCTTTATTCCCCCATTAAATTCCGTCTATATAAAAATTTCTTTCCGTTTCCGTTTCCGTTTCCGTTCCGTTTTCCGTTTCCGCCGTTTAGCAACACCCCAAAATTCATACAGTTTTGATTATGAAAAATGTGCATGGATCAGGTCTTCATGGGTGTGCACATGACCTGATTTCAAGTTTTTTATGTTAAAATTATACCTTTTTTCCCCCATGTTCATTGGATGAAATTTTTATAATATATTAAAAGTACACATTATTTTTATTTCATTATAAACTAGAAAACATTCTGATTCCAGTGATATCTAGTTTTATACAAGTATCCTTATTAATCAGTCCACCAGTAAGGGTCACATATGCATGGTCCCTCGAAATATGACGTCATAGAAAAAAATGTTAGCCATGATTATGTATGTCATTTTCTATTTTAAGACTTTTATGATGTTTTTGGGTAATTATGGTTGGAAATTTCAATTGAGATTATGACCATGTCTTGAGGGAAAGATTTTTTTGGGAGAAAAAATTTTCTCATTTCAGATTTCAGAAAAAAAAAATAAAATCTTCAAATTTTAAATAAGGGGTTATTTTTTTGTTTGTTTGTGGCGGAGGGTCAATTCGCAACAGCATAGTGTATTGCACAAGCAAAAAATTGAATATAAATTCAAATCATATAACCAATTCTAAGTTTTTGGACTGCAGTACAGTTATTCTGTGTCAGAAACCTATTATGCATCAAATATTTAATTACAATCCAAATTCAGACCTTATCAAGCACGAATATTGTGTCCATGTTTGTGTCATGCTCCTTGTGGGGGTATCTGTGATCACTTGATATTTGTGCAGTACGTTAAATCAATATGAAGATCTTCACAGCAATCCAAATATTAGTATGCCCCACCTACGATAGTAGAGGGCATAATGTTTTCTGGTCTGTTTGTCCGTCTGTCCTGTTTCAGGTTAAAGTTTCTGGTCAAGGTAGTTTTTGATGAAGCTGAAGTCCAATCAACTTGAAACTTAGTGCACATGTTCCTCATGATAAGATCCTTCTAATTTTCAAGCCAAATTAGACTTTTGACCCCAATTTCACGGTCCACTGAACATAGAAAATGAAAGTGCGCGTTTCAGGTTAAAGTTTTTGATGAAGTTGAAGTCAAATCAACCTGAAATTTAGTACACATGTTCCCTATGGTATGAACTTTCTAATAGTGCGAGTGGGGCATCCGTGTACTTAGGACACATTCTTGTTTTAGACAATATTTTAATAAATTTTATATTTTCCGACGATGTACATATATGGTATATTTACATACCCATCTAGTTTTTGCCGAGCCTGCGACTTTTGAAGCTTACTTCTTAAAAGCTTTATATTTTAGAAGGTGGAAGACTTGGATGCTTCATACTTTGTATATATAGATCCCTTATGTACGAAGTTTCAATCTGTCACATGTCTATTGTCCTTGACTCAATTTTCATGGTTCAGTGACTACTTGAAAAAAGTTCAGATTTGTAATGTTAATTTCTCTCTTATTTTGGGAAATAGGATAACTATATTTGATATATACGTACCTTGCAAAGTCCGCATGCTGTCAGACAGTTTTCACATGACCTCGACCTCGTTTCATGGATCAGTGAACAAGGTTAAGGTTTGGGTGGTCAAGACCATATCTCAGATACTATAAGCAATATAGGTCTACTGATTCCTGTATGGAAGGACTGTAGGGTGTACATGTCAAACTGGCATATGTCATCTGACCGTATCATCATTTTCATGGTTCAGTGGTTATAGTTAAGTTTTTGTGTTTTGGTCGGTTTTTTCTTATTCTTTATGCAATAGGTCTTCTAAATTTGGTGTATGGAATGATTGTAAGGTGGACATGTCTAGCTGGCAGTGTCATCTGACCTCGACCTCATTTTCATGGTTCAGAACTTCAGAGGTCAAAGTTCAGTTTTTGAGCCTTGGTCTTTGTTTCTAATACTATATGCATTAGGTCAACTATATTTGGTGTATGGACATATTTTATGATGTACATGTCAGTCTCGCAGGTTTTATTTGACCTTGACCTCATTTTCACGGTTCATTTTTCAGTGTTTTTATGTTTTGGTCTGTTTTTCTTAAACCATTAGTAATAGGTCAACTATATTTATTGTATGGAAGGATTGCAAGCTGAACATATCAGCCTGGCATGGTTCATCTGACCTTGATCTCATTTGCATGATTCATTGGTCAATGTTTAGTTTTTTGGGTTAAGTCTGTTTCTTAGAAACTATAAGCAATAGGTCAACTATATTTAGTATATTGAATGATTATAAGGTGTGCATGTCAGTCTCGCAGGTTCTATTTGACCTTGACCTCATTTTCACGGTTCATTTTTCAGTGTTAAGTTTTTATGTTTCGGTCTGTTTTTCTTAAACCATTAGTAATAGGTCAACTATATTTGTTGTATGGAAGGATTGCAAGCTGTACATATCTGCCTGGCATGGTTCATCTGACCTTGACCTCATTTGCATGATTAATTGGTCAATGTTTAGTTTTTTTTTTGTTAAGTCTGTTTCTTAGAAACTATAAGCAATAGGTCAACTATATTTAGTATATTAAATGATTATAAGGTGTGCATGTATTTCTTGTTCGGTTTATATGACCTTGGCTTCATTTTCTTGGATCATGTTAGGTTTATGTCATTGTGATAGTTATTGAAAAGCTTTATATTTAGGACTATCAACATAATATCAATGATTGGTAAAGAAGGCGAGACATTTCAGCGTGTGCACTTTTGTTATCTATATAGAAGGCAACGATACCAATAATGAACGAACCATATACAATGATATAGCATTTAAATATTTTATTTACCAGTGTGTATAAAAGACTTAAGATCTGAACAAGCAAATGTCACAGGGCTGAGCAATATCACAGAATATTTTGAGATTGACTAGGGTCTTCTATATAATTTAATAAATAACATAGCTTTATACAAAAAGTTTTTTAATATGGATCTGGCGAGATCTCTCTTCTGAGCAAATATGACAATTATTTTCTAATTTGCATTGTCTTGTTGTTTATTTCTCAAAATGAAATATTGACGTAGTTTAATAAATTTCTTCCATGTTTTGTCCTGTTATCCGAAGACTGGGTGCCACTGAAAAATATTGGAATGATAAATATGTGAAAATAGATCATTAGTAGTTTGATACAATTAGTTTTGAAATCATTATCATCAACAATATCAAACAAACAATTAAAGAAAAAATAATAACAGTAAGTCTGTAAATGCATTCAGTTTTAACCTAAATCTCCATTATTATACAACTACAACTAAAAATGTCCAGAAAAAAACAAATTAAATATTTACTAGTAACGTAGGGGGGGAATGTATGCAATGTCATTTTCAAACTACAATGGTTCATTAAAATTCAACATTGAAAATTGCTTTTTTTCTAAGATGTAAAAAAAAAAGATCGTAATAGTAGTGTGGACGAATAGTTCATTACAATGGACAATAGTGGAAAATCGCGTAAAAATCGACAATAAATAAAGGTTGAAATCTCTTTTTTCTAGCTGAAAACCTAAATTGCCCCATCTACACTCAAACATTCGTGTATATAAAATATATTTATGAAACAAAAAAATTAAGGTATAACATCCATTTGTTTACCCCTGCTTGGTTGCGGTTGTTTCGCCTATATGTCATTTCGTGGGACATGGATTATCCCCAGAGCTCATTGGGGGTTTTTTGGCTACACATTTTTTCATTGTGAATTTTTTGCATATTGTCTGGTTTTTTCTACCTATAACTTCTTCCACAAAAATAGTTGTCACGGTACTTTATGAGATTAAACTTATTATATAACCTATGGATTGAAGTTTTTACGATTAATTATTATTTTTTTTTTGGACCATATGCGACTTTTTGGGTGAAATTTAACATGTCTTATTCTTCTTACACTTGACAATCTACAAACTAACGAAATATGATATATTCAGTGAAAAAAATATTTTTATATTCTTTTTAATTTAAATCCATTAAAAATAGAAAATGAAATAGAAATTGAAAAACGAAAACGATTAATCGCCTGGTGGGAACTGTTTTGTATAAAATCTTTTAAAATCACCTCTTCTGGAAATTTCATTATGATATTTAAAGCATACATGCATAGTAAGTTATAAAAAAAAACCTGCAGTTTCAATGTAAAAATCTGTTATTTCCTTAACATGCATGAAGATGATAGTACACATGCAATATTTAAAAGAACACACCATGCAGTCAGGTTTCTTACAAATAAATTCGTCCTTTATGTCATTGTTAGCTAGCAAAACATTCCTGTATATACTGATTTAAACATATATATAAGACTCGGATATTAAAATTTACTTGTTTATATGTTAGTTCATAAAACACATCAAACATTCCCTTTACCAAAATCAGTTCAATCCAGAAAGAGGATTAGGGAGTGTTCCAGCCACTCCCAGCCAGGTACCTTTGGCTCCAATAGATTTCCTTAATCCAACTGTTAATAGCCAATCAAATGCATTATACCATAAATACAACCAATCAACATTGCCTCTCTAACTAAATACTACCGTTATGTATCTATCATTAACTAAACTATCTAGTAAGGTTTCGTCCCATTCCGCTAAAATTTCAAGATTTTAAATTCTTAATTGCATAATTAAATACAATCTGTAGATCTAATTGAATATCAGAGATTGGGTTTTTTTCATTTAGTTTTTCCTAGGATTTGTATATTCTTACTATATATATACAAATCCTTGGTTTTTCAGATTCCAGAGATAGACACATTTAATACATTTCTCTCATAATTCTTAATAGAATGGCACTTGTATATGTTTTAGTATTTAAGCTAATGATATTTTACTGTTAGTTTTAATATACAATATGTTTTATAAATGTTATCCAATATTTCATGTCAGTAATAAATACGCAATGTTTTATATGTTTATTGGAATTTATCATATATTTAGTACAAAATACAGCAATTTTGTATATCTAATAAAGGTTCTTGTTTCCAGTCTGTATCACCTACCCTGTATCGCATTAGCTGTATCGCATAGCAAAATCCGTATCGCATACCTGGCGTGACGTCATAAGTAGAGTGACGTCAACGTTTGATATATGACGTCCAGTTGCTGCAATTTTAGGCTTATTAGGGAAAAAA
Organism: Mytilus edulis; assembly: GCA_019925275.1. Classification (NCBI taxonomy): domain Eukaryota; kingdom Metazoa; phylum Mollusca; class Bivalvia; order Mytilida; family Mytilidae; genus Mytilus; species Mytilus edulis. The sequence continues at coordinate 111,322,297 of CM034350.1, read as the reverse complement.
TGATTTCTATTAAAAAAAAAGTCCTATCATTTCAACTAAAATCGAAATATCTGAAGTTTTATTGTTTATTTGGTCATAATTTTCGTGAAGTTTGTTTCTGCACAAATTTTATGCATTTTTTAACGATTTTAATTTGGTTTTAAAAAATATATGATAAACAGAATAATACATGGCAAAATCCGTATCCTCGACCAATATCATCCCTCGGGCCTAAAGGCCCTCTGGCTGATATTGGTATCTCGCGATGATACGGCATATGATACGGATTTTGCCATGTATTATTCTCTATGTATAATGTTATACAAGTGAAGAGACTTTAATAAAATATTGAATCTGAATCTGTATTACTGAGATATCTCAGGTGTTACTCGTGTATAAACTATTTAGCCCCCCAAAAAATCTTCTTCCAATTTCTTATCCTTTTTGAAGAAACTTATACATGTTATATGTTATCTGTTCTGTACATCAATAATGTCTTAAAATGTCTACAACAGTCTCTTTGAACTTATGAAAAAACATGCTTAAATGCTACAAAAATAAATGGTGACATTTGAGGCCATACTAAAAAAAATGGAATAAACATGTAAACGGTGTGTCATATCAAGGATTTGTATAGTATACAAATCCTTGGTCATATACAACCCAAAGAAAATGTTTTCCGAACCAATTGACCAATAGGGATATTTTGTTTTACAAAATTAAGGAATCAAATTTTATTCCTATACAGGATTTAAAATTTTGTTTGTATTTTTTGTCGCCGACAACGATGATTTAAATCTATTTCACCGTAATAAATTTCATAACATGTTTTTCATGTCTTTTTTTAGAAATTCAAACAAAAATCTCTTCCTAACGGTTGTATTTGGCACACAGTACAAATGTATAACAAGAATTGGAAAGTGCAATAAATTAAATGCATGCTGTGAAACGAACACCTCTCCCAATTCTAAACTACAGTCCTTTCCCGTGACAACGTCCCACAAAATACAGTGAACGAGATACATGTTTCTACAAAGTGGGATGTACCTGATTGTTTAACAGGAGTATAATAATGGGGCTCTAGTGCGACCTGTTTTAAAATGATAAAATAATAAATAAATATTTGGTTGGTGATAGTTTTTAATAAATGAAGGAGGTAGTATTATATCATTTGATCTAATAAAAGGACGTGTAAAGAAATAAAAATGCTCAAATACACAAACTCACAGCAACTTATCATCGAAGTTAAAATTATATTTTGCGTGATATCAAATTCATTCTAATTCTACCATTTTTGATACACATATGTGTGACAAAAGTTCAAATTTAGTTTTATACATTGAAACCCTACCAGCAAAAAATCGTTTAACAAAGAAAAATATAACTTCGGCTTCATTCAAATACTGTGCATGTTTATACAAATAAAATACAAAATATACATATTGGCATATTCTATGTTAATTTGTTAACAGGGTAATACATATAATGATATTTATTATAATGTAATGATAATTGTTCGATGATATTGCCCTCTCAATCAAAATTTGGGAAATACAGGAAGAGAAAACATTCTCGCCTCCGCAAACTTGCTATGAAAGTTCTTTAAATCTGACCTCAAGAACAAGTAAGGTCAATCTGACATTAAGAACAAGTAAGGTCAATCTGACCTTAAGAACAAATAGTCATTCAATCTGACATTGGGAACAAGTAGCCGTTCAATTTAACCTTGCGAACAAATGGCCGTCCAATCTGACCTTGAGGACAAGTAACCGTTCAATTTAACCTTGCGAACAAATGGCCGTCCAATCTGACCTTGAGGACAAGTAACCGTTCAATTTAACCTTGCGAACAAATGGCCGTCCAATCTGACCTTGAGGACAAGTAACCCTTCAATCTGACCATGAGAACAAGTAACTGTTCAACCTGACCTTGAGAACAATTAGCCGTTCAATCTGACCTTGAGAACAAGAAGCCGTTCAATCTGACATTGATAACAGCCGTTCAATCTGACCTTGAGAACAAGTAAGTGTTCAATCTGACCATGAGAACAAGTAGCAATTCAAGCTGACCTTGAAAACAAGTAGCCGACCGTTCAATCTGACTTTGAGAACAAGGAAGTTTAATCTGACATAGAGAAAGTTGCAGTTAAATCTGACCTTGAGAACAAGTGGCCAACAATCTGAGCCAACAATAACATATTTATATATTCCGATAATGGTATCTGACCTTGAGAACAAGTGGCCAACAATCTGAACCAACAATAACATATTTATATATTCCGATAATGGTATTTCATTTATATTTTTTTTTATGTAATTTTTTAAGGAAAAACTTAAAAAAAAAAAAAAAAAAAAAAAAAAAAATGGAAGTCATCAATCTGGTTAAAATGTTTAAAATGAGTAAAAACCCGTTCGACAAGCACTCAACAAAATATAGCTTAACGCAACGAAGGCGAGAGGAATTTCTCATAACGAATTACTAAACATAGTTGGTAATATAGTTGGTAAATTATATGGTATTATTATGAGTTTTGAAACATAAGTTGTTTGTTAAAGAGACTTACGATCCATTGGCTTATTTTGCTCTTGATACCAATATTTAAATCCATTTTTGGCATGATCATAGTAAGTAGAATTGTATTTTGGTTTCCGTTTCGTGGCGGATGGAGCTCTGTACATTGTCCTGGGATTAGCCATACTATTTGAAAAACTTATTTTTTGAGCTGGTTGTCTCTTTGGTAACATAAAATTGTTGTCTACCTGTTTGACTGTACCTGGAAAATGTTCATGAAATATTAGTAGTTATAGTGGTGGTGTAAAATTCAAAGCTAAAAGACTTGTCTGTCGAAAGTTTTGAATCTTTGAAATAAAACATAGTTTAAGTGTGATGATATTTATTATAGAGTAGCCAAAAAGGGTACATTTGCCTTACTTTAACAGTAATCAACGGTTTGATTAAAAAAAAACATATATATATATTGGTTGAAAACTGCCAATATTGCTATCATTTTTTTAATGTTTAGTAGGGTAAATGATGTACTGTGTTTGATTTTAAAAATGTGATTACCTTCTACAAAAGACATATGCGATCCTGTGTTTGCAAAACAAGAAGTTATATGACGCCATCTGCCACCAGCTCGTCCCATTCGGTTAAGATTCCTAAAACGGAGGTACAATTTTCAATAATTAAGCATTTTTCATTATACACCATTAAATATACATATATTTTATAAAGTACTATTTGAGTTACGAAAAATTGTGACTTTTGATCTATACATGTCCAGTTTTAGTCCAACTATTTAGCTTGACAAGCCCTATAAACAAAATAAATTAGTCCGTATACATGTACATCCACAGTATAAAAGATAACGGCAATATAAGATAACTTTTTGTTTATGTTGGATGCCACACATATTCGTCAAAATACACGGTTGAAAAAAGTGTAGGCAACACTTTTTTTTTATTCGTGCGTCAATAAGGAGCGTTTTGCCAACGAAAAGCGCGTCTGGTGTACAAAATTACAAGCCAAGTAGCGTCGATGAGTTTTTTTTTTAACTTACTTATAATTAATCCATTTATGTATAGAAAAAATATGGTATGTCTCTTATCGAGAAATCTCAAATATCACAATCATTTATAGCAATGAAAAACAAAAGAGTCAATACATGTCTGGACTTTGAGATCTGTGAAACAGCCGATTGTAATACTGTCTTGTGATTGGATCTAGTGGTTCCTCCGTCCTGGCAGGCATGGTCATCTCTCTCTGTAGTCTCATTGGGGGTGAGGACGAATACCGGAAGTCGTTATTATATCCTAATCTGGATTCTGTCTGTAATATAAATATTCAAAGTTTATATGTACGCGAGTAAATTAAATCAGAATTTGGTGGCAGTGAATGACATAGCAACCAAGGGGAACCAGTTTACCGAAAAATACATTTGAGGTCACCATAAAACACACTTAACAACGGCGAGCAATTATTAACACCATATGGCATAGAAGAAAATGGTCCTTGCTCTGCAAACGAGTAAGGCTATGTGTTATGTTTTACAATGAGACAACTATTTAAGAGAGTACAGAGGACTATGAACAAACCCAATATCGCAAAGAAACATATACAACCAGTAGAACAGCTCGAGATAACAAAATGTGAAGAAATACAAATCAGAAAACGAACGACCTTATTTGAAGTAAATAAATAACTCATACTTTCTTATTTGAAGTGAAAACTCTAATCGTCAAGTCAGACAGGGTCGGATGTGCAAATTGATGTTGATATTCAATATACATCGGATTGAGCATTGCCCCAGTGGTTTCGACAATGTTAAGACAATTGTGAATTTCATTTTGTTTTTCGAGGTTTTTACATGTATTGTCCATTATTAAAACTAACCATCATCAAGTGTATGAGGTGCACATCAGGCTAAAACTATTTTGCAAATACCATTTAAAAGTCGTATACATAAGTAGTTCACATATACAGTATCATGTCATTATTTTTATGAAATAACAAGAGACCAAATCGACACAGAAATTAACAACTACAGGTCATAAACAATGAGCAAAGCCAACACCGCATAATCAGCTATAAAAGGCCCCGAAATGACAATGTAAATCAATTCAAACGAGAAAACTAATGGCCTTATTTATGTTAAAAAAATAAAGAAAAAACTAATATGTGACACATAAACAAACGACAACCACTGAATTACAGGCTCCTTATATCATGTTCTAAAATCTAGATATCATCTCCCATTTAGAAAAAAAACACGTGAAAAAATGAACCTATTATGTGTTGCTCTGCTAGCTACAAAATGTATCCAAAAATCAAAGATGTAGAACATATTCTATCATAATCATTTGGTAACTAATACAATTACTGTCTCCTCCATGCCCGTCTTGAACATAAAAAAAAATATTGAATAAATAACACTCCTAATGCTCAGATTGGTTGTCATCGTGCAACACAGTTAATAACACCATATAGGAAAAACATAGAACTCCTTTTGTCTTTAGACACTGTCAAACATCCAAACATACTATCCACACTCATCTGTGTCCACACTTGTATGAAATAACACACACAAAAAAATGTTAAACGCCAAATGACCCTGTACTGGCTGCTAAAGCAAAAATCTTGTACGATAGTTGTGATAAGTCATATAGACGTGTTGATATTAAAAATGCATGCATATATAGATACGTGTTATAGATCGTTAAGAATGTTTAATGAGTAATACCAATTAAAGGTGACAAGACAGCAACCAAACAACACAAAATAAACTTAGATATGAAGTTAAACTTGAAAAAAATGGTGAAAGGGCTTGGATTGGTTTAAAAGAGATCTACAATAAAGTTTTGATAATGCGTTATAGAGCCATATAGCTTTAGTCTTTGGCATAAAGCTACAAAGAAATTTTTAAATCGTTCTCTAAGACAACGCTCAAATTGTAGATCTAATTAAAACGTAATGGTATTTAAAACAAGTGTACAAATCTAAATAGCTTAAGATTTATACATATTTCACTGCATAATATGCCTTTTTAAAAGTTTCAACTGTAATAGATTGGTATCTTTGTAATGGCTGAAATAGGCATTCATTGTTTTTCCAATGCAGGTGCTAAGTATAGTGAAACCACAACCTAAGATGACTGATAAAAGATGATTTTAAGAGAAGACGTTTTCACCAGAACAGAGTGGGTAGAAATTGAAACAATACCATAAATTCACAGTTCTATATCTCCTTTTTTCTATATAGATTGCAATAATTAATATCTGTCTTTCTTGCGAAAATGAAAATAAAGTATAATTGACTCATGTTTTTTAAAGCTGCAAATTAAAGTCCACACATTATGCCACTAAATACCAAAAATTCACAAGACACATACCTGATCTTGATAATCCTGAAACAAGACATATTTCCATAGAAAACATACACACATATATAGCTCTTCATCTTGTTAATAAGCTTTCGATTTTCAAAAATTTTGGTCTCGAGCATCACTGAAGAGACATTGATTGTCAAAATGCGCATCAGGTCTGAAAAGCTGATGTTATAACATAGACATTCCAACTTTAACCAAAATAGTAAATACATTGATATGTATATTACACGAACGATAAAATTGAGAATGGAAATGGGGAATGTGTCAAAGAGACAACAACCCGACGATGTACAGTCTCAAGATCGAGAAATCATGACACATTTTTTAAATCAAGCATTCAGTAACGTTTTAAACGTTAATTCAATCATAAAATAATTGTATTACCTGTGTTGCGTTGTTAATCCTTGATCCCGGTCTCCCTGGGGTAACACGACCGGGGGTATAAGCACCATATCTGCCTGTAGGGTTTGGAGGGGGTGACGGACAATTGACATCTCCATACGGATCTTCTTCATATACATCAGATGGATATCTGTAAACAAATATTTTGAATTTCATTAGTCTGTATATTTGATGCTATGCAATTTTATTACCGCGTAAGTATTTTATTGATGCAGTTGTTTTGATAAGTGCAACTACCACAGGCCAGTTCAGAACGAGAAATCCGCCAATTTTTAACCTTTTTATCCTGAAAGAGTATTATTCTAGCTACTTCTAAATTTGTAAGAAAATTACTGTTATAAAAGTCTCCAGACTGGACTTACAACGTCAACTATGGGCATGCCCTCCGTCGCAAGAAAGCTCAAATGGCCCCGACGGTAGACAGGTCGGGAATATATATTCCAATGATATTTCAACATAGAGAACCAAACATCTGACATGAAACTATTAATGAAATAAAATATGTCGTTACAAGGAGGAACACTAACGAAATTTCTGAAAAGAACATTTGATATACAAATATGCGGAAGGAAGGAAACACGTTCTGAAAATGATAACCACTTCCCTTTTTATCACAGCCAGTTGTCGAAAAAAAAAACTCCCTCAAGTGTAAGCGTTTTTTTTTTAAGAAGTTAAACCCTACCTGAATGTACCAGTCGTTTGATAGGTAACAGAACTAGCCCTGTGGATCGGGTCATATTCCATCATCTCTATCAGATATCAGAAAGGTTAGTACTTTTGATATATATCCCCTTGACAATATCAGTTCTGTATAGCATGTCTGATTACTTATTTATATTGATAGCTTGTTGATTATTAGGTTTTGTAATACGGCATACACCAGGGGAATAACTATTTTATCGTCACCTATATATGATAATGTCTGGATTTTATGTTATTTAAGACAAAAATCATTATTGGTTAATTATGGTCCTAAACAAAATTGTACATGGAGCAACTTTATGAGCTACATACATCTTTTAATAGTGCATTTGAATGAGGCTATCGGTAACAACTTGAACTTACGGCCATCTCTCTCTCTCTCTTGTGACCTGATTCAGCGACGATTTTTCCGAATACCAAATATCAAGTGTTTCTCACTTGACAACTCGCAGTTTGGATTTTTAATATACATTTTTAGAATAATTTAAGTGATGACAGACCAGGTGATCATTCCACAAGAGGGTCACACAAACTGTTTTTAATCGTTTAATAAGGCCAAATTATTTTTTTTTTAAAACAGAGCCACACAAACGTATTCTTAGAGCGTTGAATATAAAGAGTTGGACAAGGTTTGTTCGTTGGACAAGGTCACACCAAGTCTTTTAATATTCAATGAGGTCACAATATATCTGGTTCCTTGTTGTTTGTACTGGTTTGGTTTTTTTGGGGTGGAAAGGGGGGTCATAACATACCACATGGTTCCCAACTAGTTTGTTCTTTAAAGTTTCGAAGAAGATCTCGGCCATTTTATTTCTTGTTCTCTTGACAGGGACCATCTTATTTAATTCCTTGTTTTGTTAAGTATGACTATTGCACTTTGGAGAACACTCTACAATCCGACTCTTTAATAAACTCTGATCTTTGCATATAATCACTGCTTTCAATATTACCCCTCATTCTAAATATAACAGTGACTTTAACCAATGTGGGACACATACAAAGCTTTCATTCCATGTTTGTACCCAAAATAAATCGTCCCCCTTTTTTTAACAAAACAGCTAGAAAAGATATTGTTGTTGCCTAAATGTAAATAAACAATATTTAAGGTATTTATTTTTATGAATTTATCACACAGCCCCCTATAAATTAATGTTGTAGATTAAATCTTTAAGAGTATTTACATAATAGGAACCCTGTGTTTTTGTACTTTAAATTTATCATTTACACGTATCATTGTCGCATTCTTTAAAATTTTGGAACAATAATTACAAAAGATATGGTATTGTCACTGTTGTAAGATTGTACAAATAGAACACAGATAACCCGCAATGACATAATAGTCGGGTGTCCATTAATACGGATTAATTTTCAATGATGTTTGTACAGTTGGTAGGCACGAGCACAAAAGATCGATTTTCCATGTTATATCTAAGGACAGAAGGTCGGCTACCTAACCGACAGTCAGTCATATAGATTTTATAAATCTGTCAACACCTACTTCCAAATTCGGAATTAATCCAAATACAGAATGTGAAATTCGGTCTGTGTTTTTACCAAGTCATACAAAAGCCTCGCGATCGACTCTGCATAGCTTCATTGCGTCCTAAGCGTTGCCGATACAAGCATTAACTGCTAGTAGTCTGTTGTTATTTATGTATTATTGTCATTTTGTTTATTTTCTTTGGTTACATCTTCTGACATCAGACTCGGACTTCTCTTGAATTGAATTTTAAATGTGCGTATTGTTATGCATTTACTTTTCTACATTGGCTAGAGGTATAGGGGGAGGGTTGAGATCTCACAAAGTTTTTAACATGTTTAACCCCGCTGCATTTTTGCGCCTGTCCCAAGTCAGGAGCCTCTGGCCTTTGTTAGTCTTGTATTTTTTTAATTTTAGTTTCTTGTGTACGATTCGGAAGTTAGTATGGCGTTCATTATCACTGAACTAGTATATATTTGTTTAGGGGCCAGCTGAAGGACGCCTCCGGGTGCGGAATGTCTCGCTATATTGAAGACCTGTTGGTGACCTTCTGCTGTTGTTTTTTCTATGGTCGGGTTGTTGTCTCTTTGACACATTCCCCATTTCCATTCTCAATTTTATTGCCTAAATTACCCATGATTATATTTGAAATTGTTTTCAGAGGCACGGTCCCTACAGTGCTTGTTAATATTAATAAACATTACAGTTTTAATATGCTACAATTTAAACACCATATGTATGATTATTTATGGCGCTGCATATTGTTCAACTTTCTTAATTGAGTCTCAAGTGTTGCTGTGACAGTGTGCAATATTATCAGATGCATGGTCCCTACATGTTAACATTAATTAACATGGCAGTTTTAATATTCTACAATTTTAACACCAAATGTCTTTTATTTATGGCGTTGCTTAGGGAATATGGATAATTATAGCGTATCAAAGTCTGAACCTATGTTAGATCTTTAACTCGAGGCATGCAATTAAATTAAAACTATTATAAACTTTTAGACGAACTTTAATATACACTATTGAAATAATTTAAAATGAGTAATAAAACTAATTGTTTGATTTATCACACAGGTGTTTTAATAAAAGAAATATATAAACCACTTTTTGATGTGTTATACTGAAATACTGAAATAAAAGGAGATGTGGGATATAGTTCAATGAGAGAACAATCTAAGGAAAATAAGGCATCGAGCGCTAGGGTCACCTTAGGTTTTCAATAAAACACAGGAGCGTATACAGTATGCTTAGCTGTAACATGTGTAAATCGTACAGAATTGATTCAAAAGAAAATATGAATCAATTTAACAAAAACAATCAATCAAAATATCTACTGCCGACACCCAATTGTGCAAATAATGAAAAGCCGTAAGATATGATATACGCCGGAACACTTCTGACGAATTTCATGACGCATATTGAAAAAGAAGTCAAAAATCTACATGTATGCACTATTTGACTCTTAATTATTTATACAATGTATTTCAAATGTACTATATGAACCGCGTGATTTGGTGCGTTCGGTCAGAAGATGACTGCATATCATTATGCAAAATGTTGTGTCACACGTGCTTGTTGGCACGCTCACAGTGGCACGCACAGACAAACGTGTTGCCCTCGACTTCCATTTCGATTCTGCTGTTTGGTTTGTATCCCGCCTATAATTGGAATTCTTAACTAGCATTGCGACCGCCATTAGCAGTATAAATAAGGTACCATATCGGATTCAACTAAACAAGCCATTTGGTTGCTCAGAGTCCTGCTCCAAGAACTTTTTGGACAGTGCAATGCTATCATTAAAGCAGACGGCAGAAACGAACATACCGTCCAAATACGATAATCCTTGAGTTCAAACAAATATTTGATATATTGCATGCATTAAATTGGGGGGAAAAACGAATTCACAAACCATTGTGTAAATATTTAATGTAAAAATTGATATTTTAGTCTGTTATAAAATTGATCTTTAGAACGTGATTATGGATAATAGACTTGTCCAATCAATTTAACACGTCATCAGAAACAAAATGTTGAATAATATTTTATTTGAAGTGTTTACATAGCGCTTAAAATGCATACAATAAACGTAAATTTTACTTTCATACATATAAACTGTACTAGAAAAGTGTCTATAAAGGTTTTTTTTCTTTCTCAAGTATATTGAATACTTCCAATCCATTAACTCTATACAGTCTGATAAGTGTTTATTCAAAAACATTTCTTTTTTAATTATATAAATTAAAATTGCTTTGAAAACTTTAAACTCTATCAAGTGTTGAATAGTAAAAAAGTTTATTTTTTGACTTGTAATAGCTGTACCATGAAAAGTATAGGTGAAATATATTGTATAATATCACATGAACTTAAATTAGTTTTATATATCTTTGATCTTTTCCGAATGTAGCATGAAAGTGGATTATTTTCTGGGTTACGATTCTTTCAATCATTTCTTGAATCTTTCAGATAGTCATAATAATGCAGATTTCTGCACGTTACAAATATTGGAAACGATATTGAATATATGAAGGTGAATATATGCGAACATACATTACATTGTAGGAAAGATTTTTATAGCAACAGACCAAGTACGTTCATGCAGTTGCCATGAACAATTTTAAATAAAGTATTGTTTTACAAGTGTTATTCGTTTGCAATACTTATAAAACTGCGTATAAGTTTGTCGATCCAGCTTTTTTCAAAAGGGGTGTTCCCAGGATACAATGGGGGTTCAAACCATATTTCTCCATTCAAATGCGTTGATCGTCCCAAAAAGGGGGATTCCAACCAACGGAACGCCCTCCCCCTGGATACACCATTGGACAATTGTATAGTACGTTCTACTTTCTTTAATCAAATTATTGAGATCAAGAAAGATGAATCTTGTATTAGTACAATGAGTCTAAGCCGGCGACTTGTAAATATAGTTACGACCAATTGACTGTCTATTTTCTGCATGATAATCCTAACAAATACATCAGATTCACCTACTGTATACAATTTAATCATTCAGCCAGAAAGATTCCTTAAACCAAGAAGTCCCTATACCTCGAACCCCTACACCATACACATGATCACACCGCTTTACCACATGCCACGTAATAACTATCTCGTACTGCTATCAATTCATTTCCCCGTACTGCTATCAATTCGTTTCCCCGTACGACCAAATATTAGTTTTACTTTCTATACAAAACAAGAAAAATGACAACGAGTAAGCACAAGTTTTGTTTTAAGAATAGACTTCGTATGATTTTTACGAGGTAAGGTTTTCTTTTAGTTTTACTGATTCAGAAACTTAGGAGGGCCACGTCCCAATCCCACACCACCTTAAACCCCTTCAAACTGTGAAATATTTTCCAGGGGAAGCTCTGTTAGGAAGAACAAACATATGTTGACACTCCTATCCGAAACCTCGCCCCATATACAAAGTTATCACTTGTACTTCTACCAAAAAGAACATTCCACATACCAAATCATTATCTCGTACTCCTACACAAAACCTCACCAATATACCAAGCCATCGGCTTGTACTTCTACAAAAAACGCTCTCCCATGAACCAAGTCAATATATCTAAGACTAACCCTATCATACCCTGAGATACTATGTGTTATAGTAGTCTCAGCATTCCGTTCAATAGTGCTTCTATTTTGTTCTTTAGATGCCGTACATTGCATGTTCCACATATAAAAAGTGCACTAACTATGTATATGATATATATAGGATAGAAAAAATTATGATCTTGCAACAGTAAATCGAACTTACATATCATAGCCTCTCATTTCATATGAAGTATATGGTCGTCGAATTTGTCCTGCCATCTTGTTAAAGTTCTGTGTTGTCAAATGCGAGTTTAATTTCAATTAATATCCAATGTTTTCAATCGATCTTCACGCTTCGACGTTTATCATTTGTCCAGTGAAAGTTTTCTTCTTATATCATAAATATACCTTTTATTGTTGTAGATTTTTAGTTGAATTTATCAACACAATTTAAACCTCCCAGATTATTCATAGCTCTCTATACTATCAAGTAGAAATATACGATTATTTGGGCCAGTTTATTAATTTTAGGGGGCTTTGAGACCGGATAAAAGTTACTAGGACAATGATTAAAGCGAAGAAGAATATCTTATTGATATATTGGTGTTTATTTTATTAATAAACGACAAACTACCGGAAAAATTGACAAATTTAAATTTAATTTTTGGTTCAATTTAGTAAATATTAATCTTGAATACGACTCCATTTTACCTTAGATTAAATTTCAATAGATCTTAACTACCGTTATTGAAAGGTATTCAAGCGGGTATTACAAAAGCTATAGCTTAAACCTTTTTACGGATTAATCTCCGACCGTTCCTCTTGCTTTTAATTAGGTGCAACATGCATATGCACCACGCACACATGAAAAAGAGATTATTTTTTACATCAGAGGCCTCTGAGGGGCCTCGGGTGTATTGCCATCGCCTACTTTTCAAAGATCTTCAAAGATCAAAGAGATGCATATATAATTAGTGTTGGGATAATAACCGACATTATGAACCCGCGGACATTATAGTGCAGAATAAAATTCCTTGTCTCTTCTTTTATATTCATGTTTTCAATGGATACTCAGATTTTTTTAAATGCAAATTAATAATATGAAAATGTTTTGTCGTTAGAAATATTCGTATATCAATCAAACGATCTTCAATATCAATGATATACCGAAAAATTATTTTCGCGGATGAATACCACCTATGCATATTCATCAAGTGAGCAAGAGCGAGAAGATAAACGAGAGAAAATCAATTCACGCAATTACACACAGAAAGGTAATTATATTTCAATTATTTGATTTAGAGTAACATCTTTAAACCGTTTATAGCATATTTGTCTATAATATTAACGAAGCAAAATCAGGAATATTTAATCTGACAATATTAAAATAATTTTTCAGGCCGCTTCCCCCGCAGCCATTTTGAAAATACCAGCAGATTGGGTGGGAGTAACAAGAACCTGCAAGGCCCTTAAAGATAAGGTTACTTTCTTTGTATTCTTTAATGAAATCAATTTGGTTGTTTTTTTTAAAGATCTCAACAATTTTTGAAGTTACATTTCTTTTCTTCGTAAATAACAAGTAGATTGATCACTTGGACACACACGTGGAACTATTTTCTGTTTTTTAATTAAGGTGCTGTTTCGGATTTTCGCTCCTTCTCCGACTTAGTTACTTGTATTAGTATATTTGAATAATTATGTCCCTTGACTAGAAAAAAAGCGGATTTTGTTAATGAATTTGTAAGTAATTCTTATATATATATAATTATTGGTTGAAATAATTGTATTTTATGTAATATTCAGAGAATCTTCGACTTCTTATTCTTCCAATAGAGATGGACTATTTTTGAGTGTGAATTATGACTCTTGCTCGTAAAAGCAAGAGTCTTAGCTATTTTACACTGAAAGTGAAATGTCAGAATTTACTAGCCACTAGATATATTTGGAGAATCCTTACAGTTTTAGAGGTATATATAAATATAGATTAACTGTTCTGTTTTTTAAGTCTTCCTTGTAGTATTGTATAATTTTGACCATACATGTCACTAGTCCAAATAATTATGGCGTCTTGAAAGGCTATTAAATGTTTTTTCTTTGACGTCTTACTTCGACGTCGATCTTACTTCGACGTCGAAGTAAGACGTCAAAGAAAAAACATATAATAGCCTTTCAAGACGTCATAATTATTTGGACTAACATGTCACATGTACATGTATTGCCAAAATTATTAAGTTGTGAAACCATATCCATGTAAAATTTTAGGTATTTGAATTAGACATTTGTTCACGCATACATGAGTACTTGAGCAAATACAATCAGTTAAATTTCACTACGAGCACCCATGAGATCTTAAATTGAGCAAATATGATCACTTACATTTATGAGTAAAATTTTAGCTAGATCTACTCAATTGAGTTAGATATATCAATTTTGAGACTAATTTAAATGGTTATTTGAGCACACATGTGGCTATTTATACTAGTAAGAGCGATATTGGGATTCTACATGTACATGTCAGTAAACTTAGCAAATTTTTATTGAGTCAAACCTATGAGCCCTATACCCTGCATATGAGTAATAATGACTGCAAGAGATATTTTAAATGTTTTCCAGAACCCTAGATTAAAAGTTGAACTGCAACATTGCAAAGGGTTAGTGTATTATTTTATTTTATCAAAATGTTAAAATTGAGAATGGAAATGGGGAATGTGTCACAGAGACAACAACCTGACCAAAGAAAAGAAAAAACAGCAGAAGGTCACCAACAGGTCTTCAATGTAGCGAGAAATTCCCGCACCCGGGGGCGTCCTTCAGCTAGCCCCTAAACAAATATATACTAGTTCAGTGATAATGAACGCCATACTAATTTTCAAATTGTACACAAGAAACCAAAATTAAAATAATACAAGACTAACAAAGGCCAGAGGCTCCTGACTTGGGACAGGCGCAAAAATGCGGCGGGTTAAACATGTTTGTGAGATCTCAACCCTCCCCCTATACCTCTAGCCAATGTAGAAAAGTAAACTCATAACAATACGCACATTAAAATTCAGTTCAAGAGAAGTCTGAGTCTGATGTCAGAAGATGTACATATAACCATAGAAAATAAACAAAATGACAATAATACATAAATAACAACAGACTACTAGCAGTTAACTGACATGCCAGTTCCAGACTTCAATAAAACTGACTGAAAGATTATGATTTCATCATATGAATATCAAGCACAATCCTTCCTGTTAGGGGTTTAGTATCATACCATCATAACATATATGAGAAGAACATAACCAGTGTCATGCCAACAACTGTTTTTTAAATGAATGTGTTTAGTTCCGATGCAAAGACCCTATAAGTGAATTAATATTAACGCCAAAATATGCAATCTTTAATGACCTGACAACAGTATCGTTACTAAATCCCTTCTTAATAAGTCTATTCAAAGGTTTTGTTAGTTTCTGAGGTGAATACTGACACCTTTGTGCTTTATAAAGAATATTTCCATAAAAAATTGGATGTGAAATACCTGAACGTATAAGAAGTCTGCATGTTGAGATATATTTACGAATAATGTCCTTATACCGCTGATAAGATTTAGTAAATGTTTTGACTAGTTTGTGATATGGAAAACCCTGGTGTAATAATTTTTCAGTAATACATAAATTTCTCTCGTTAAAATCTAAAACATTGTTACATACATGAGAGAATCGTACAAGTTGAGATACAGTGTATATAAACACCGTAAGATGGTGACAAGGGAACGTCACCATCTAAAAATGGATAGTTAACGATAGGAAATGAAAAATCATCTCTTTTATCATAAATTTTAGTATGTTAAATGTTTAAAATGTTTAATGTTTTTGTTTATTTATTATTCTGTGGAAATTTAAATCTCAAGAATCTTTCTGTGAGTTTGCATGAATAATTCCATGTTTTAATTTGTACCTGAAGCCCAAGTCACGCATAAGTTAACATGGATTTAAAATGTCCACGATTAAAACCACATGTACATGTATATTCTAGATTGTTCAAACAAAATGTTCAGCAACATTTAAAGGAACCTTTCTATTTTTAATTCCCAAACATAATTGTTATTACTTAAACAACTTTGTTTTAAAACAGTTTAGATTTCTATCAAATTGGATGAGAATCCAGGAGTTTTAAAGGGGGAGGGGTCTAGCAAGTCAGCATTTTGGGTAAAACTATATAAAAAAAGGACTACGCTATTACCATACATGGAGCTCCTCGAAAAGGGCAAGCCTTCAGTTCTTTCCTCCCCCCAAAAGTCTGCCTTAGCAATTTTAAACACTCTTACGCTGTCTATTCATGTAGCTGTACATTGGAGCCTATGAGACTACAATCTGAGTAGACATCTGAATCACAGAAAATCAACCTATAGAAATTTTCATGTATAAATTGATAATTAAATTTTAACCAATTTATACATTTTTTTAAATTTGTTTTTGACAATTTTTTGTTCATTTAAAAATATAGGGACAACAGAGTTGGTGTATGTGGGTTCGATTCCCACCCTAAGCATTCATTTATATTGGCTGGTGCAAAGCGGGCAGTTTAGCTTAGTGGCCCCACACTGACTCTGTTGTTCATATGTCACTTAAAAAAATCAGGCAGCCTTCTTCAGGTCTTGCCATCTTTATTTTTATTTTTGTAAATCATACACAACAAAACTATTGAATAATTGTGAAAATTATACCACAGATAACTATGGTAAAACTTTAATTGTTGTTGGAATAATTAAACTTGGCTGCCATCCAAGATCCAAAAAGTTTTTATATTGATGAATTATATATATCAGATTTGGATTCTTTTGGTCACAAAACATTTTGGATGGTAGGTGGTGGCTAAATCTTAATTCTTAATTGCTTAAAGCTTTCGGGTCTGAAAATTGCCCCAAATCATCATATTTTGACAAAATTTGGAACATAAAATGTACTTTTATGAAAAGAACTGATTTATTGAGCGTTATGACTTTAGAAATATACCCATTTGAGAAACCAAATTGTGAACTTTTTGGAGCTTTATGTTTAAGTTTATATTTTAGGCCATTTTGGACAAGAAGTGAAACTTGTCCTTTGAATCAGCGGTTTCACACTAATAACCATACTATATAGTAAGTATCTGTTAGAAGATAGCTCTTTCACAGTACATTGTTACACTTAAAGGTAAATTTATACCAACAATGACCAATATTAATGATGGAATGAGATTATACATGTATATATACTGTTTTATATTGTTACATGTACAGTAGTTACTGTACATACATAAATGAAAATTAACACCAAACTGTTGTCATAATTCATAAAAAAAAGAAATGAAAAGGGTGGTATGATTGGTAATCTGGTAATCAGACACCAGCCCTATACAAAATGACAAAAAAGAAATAAGGCTTACCATACAACACTTTTACAATAAAAAAAAACTATACCTACATCAGTAAGAAATAGCCATGAAATGACAAATGTTAAACAATACATACAAGAAAACTAATGGCCACATCAATGTACAAACGGAAAATCAAGATATACACCAAAAAATTACAAGCCCTGTTTTACATGCTTCTTACTAAGGACCAACACATTCATATGGTAGTTGTGTTCTATATGTGTGGTGCAAAATTTTCTCATTGCTTAAACCAGTGGTATTCAAAGTATTAAATCTAGAACAAAGTAAAAAAAGACTAACAGTTGAAAAACTATCCAGATGATCATGTTGTGAAATTCAATTAACAAAAATACCATCATTAGCGAAAGGCTATCTACATATCATATATTGTAATATTTACAATGAATCATTTAATAATTAGAAAACAGAACTTACAATGTACATGTATAGCTGCAGATTCTTATTATTTTTTTTTAAATATAATGGATAAATGATTGACTGTGTTGCAATAAAACCAAGATAACTCAGTGATGCTATTTTAATATGAACATTAAAAAAGTTTTTGTTGACTGCAACAAAAATCTAGAATAAGGGATAGTAATATTGCTATGTTAACATCCACCCTATTAGTGATTGATCCAAAAGCTAAATGTTCCAGAAAGTAGAAGACCTGGCCATGGCTACTACATGAACAAACATTGTTAATAAATGTCATTTGTAGAGCAGGATCTGCTTACCCATCCCGAGCACCTGAGATCACCCCTAGTTTTTGTGAGGTTCGTATTGCTCTGACAGTCTTTAGTTTTCTATGTTGTTTTTAGTGTACTTTTATTCGTCTGCATGTCTTTTTTAGTTTTAGTCATGGAATTGTAAGTTTATTTTCGGTTTATGAGTTCTGTTCATACTGAGATACTGTTGCTGTTCATCTGGTATCTTTAGCTCCAATATTACAATTTGTCTGTTTTAATATGATTGTCTTGAACCTCCTTAATATCATAGTTCAGTGAGCATTGGTGAGTGACTATATAGCTACTCGAAGAATTGTTTGCTATGTTAATTCTCTATTGTAAGTTATATGCTAACTATTTTTGTATGTGTGCAACTATATGGTCATAATGCAAATCTAACAGTTCTCATTTGACCACATAATCATTGATAATTCACAAAGTTAAGTATCCTAGTTCAAGTCAGTATCTCAGATATAGCATAGCAAATTATATTATTTGTACTATATTGTAAGGTGAACATATCTGTCCGGCAGGTATAATATAAACACATGTCATTTATCAATAATTCAACACAACTTGAGGTCCTCTGATGTTCAGTACTTCAGTACTTTGATTTATTACAAGGGATTATCATATTAAGTCGATTTGTCTGGTGGTCCTTTACGTAGACTCGGATTAAACAACAGTACAAAGAAGGTGGAATGCACACATGCAAGCATCCGATTACATTAAAAACTTGAAATTGAATTATGAAACAACTTTTATGGAACCAATTAACCAATATTCTGTCAAATATGGTTCCCTCATTTATTTTCGAAAATTGGTCTCCTTGTTCTATAATCATATATTCTTAGTTTGAGTACATGACGGGTGCCACAGTGTGGAACAGGATTTTTTCATCATTCCTGAACCCTTGAGATCAACCCCGTTTTTTAAGGGGGTATGGTTTGTGTTTTTTTCAGTCTTTCCTTTTCTATGTTGTGTTATTGTATTGTTGTCTGTCTGTTTGTCGTGTTTCTTGTTGACCATGGTATTGTCATATAAAAAAGAAGATGTGGTATGATTGCCAATGAGACAACTATCCACAAAAGACCAAAATGACACAGACATTAACAACTATAGGTCACCGTACGGCCTTCAACAATGAGCAAAGCCCATATCGCACAGTCAGCTATTATAGGCCCCGATAAGACAATGTAAAACAATTCAAACGAGAAAACTAACGGCCTTATTTATTTAAAAAAATGAACGAAACACAAATATGTAACACATAAACAAACGACAACCACTGAATTATAGGCTCCTGACAGTTTGTTTTTGACTATCCCTTTCGTATCTTTCGACTTTTGCGTAAAATGAGAAACTATAACACCAAACACCTTATTCCCATAATTGGGGTCGAGACTGGCTATGCATTTTCTACGTGTTCCGCTTAGTCGACACACAATTAGTACCTTTTTGATGTTTTATAACATTAAATCGTGGGCTTAAAGAGCATTTGACTGGTAAAAAACAGCCATAAGAATCATTGTTTTTGGTATAACAGCTTCATAAAGTATTTATCGTTTGTCCGGCTATCTTTCTTATGTATTATAATATTTGTCTGTTTGTCTTTATCTTTTTTATCCCTGGCGTTGTCAGTTTATTTTATATCTATGAGTTTGAATGTCCCTTTGGTATCTTTCGCTCCTATTTTCTTTTAAACTATTTTGTAGAATGTATCTACATAAAAAAGTATGCATATCCACAGGATTCGGGTATTCTTCAAATATTCTTAAAATGCCCGGTATTCTGGATTATGTAACATTTTGGTACTAGCTGCTTATAGAGACCATGGTTTGTCCGGCTATCTCCTGCTACATAGTTTTAGTCATAACTTTGATATTTTGTATAGGAGGTTTCTACACATATATAAAAGATGTGGGCATCTTCACAGGATTTTTTATTTTTATTTTATACTCTGAAAAGCTAGATATTTGAACTTAGTAACTTTTTTATGTCTTAAAAGTCAGAAAGGGGGATGTTAGATATTCACAAATCGATATTTGGACGTCATTTCCCCCCTTTTTGGAAATTTTGAAAATTGAAAATAATCATGAAAAAAAAGAAAATGTTCTTTTTATCTTCTTTGAACAAGTCAGAACCTTCCGTGACGGTCATTTACAATACAAAGCTTGGCCTACTAATGAAATTATTTTAAATCTTATAATCACCTTACAATTGTAATTTCCTAAATCTCACTAAAGTTGCATTTATGAGACATATCAGTTCACCTGCATTGATTTTAATTTCCTTGCAAAAATGTGTTTAACTTTGAACGAAGTAGATAGTATCGAATGTTGGTGTTGGAGAATATCGACAAAACAGCAACCCAACATCAGAACATAACCAAACGATCGCCATACCTTATTGTATCTATGATTGGCAAGTGCTTGCTGTAAACATTGTTGTATAGCGGCGCTATAATGTCCCCGAGTCTGAGTAGAAAAATAGTCAGAGGATATCAAAGGGAGACCAACACAATCGTGACACAAACACAAAAAGATTATAAACATGAGTTACAAAACCAATCTACAAAACACTACAGAATAAACTAAAGACTACATAAGCATCGGAAGCGACAGCAAGCATATCCTGCTTCAAACGTCAGTTGATAATTATACACAGTTAATATAGAGACGACAGAAGACATGATATGAGAACAAAAAAAGTCATTACTAGCATCTATAGAGGTCAACATAGGGTCTTCAATACCTATCGATACTATTAAACGAGAAGACCTCATTTTTGGTGTCGCTTCTCTCCTTTCCACAATAAATTAATCAACACGCCTCTGTGTCCTATAGGTACAGTGCATAGTCGCATTTGTCATCCATTCATATGATTATTCAGATTGAGTTATTTTGGGAGAAAAACGAGAAAAAAGGCATCCGGATATTGTCCCGTCATTGGACAAAATTTTAAGTCAGATTAGACTTCCGGTTTGCGTTTTTCTGTATACTTTGAACATACATATACAAATAATAAAGTGTATTTTCAGAATTCTATCTGCTATCATTTTCAAGTTTGCTATCCACGGCGGTCACAGAGTTTATTAAATAGAGAGGGTCTATATACTATATCAATAACCACCATGGATCGATTAGTAAACTTAGATTTGAAAGCAAATACACTATATTTATATAGTAATGAATGTTCATAATATACAGATAAGCGCTAAAAATATTCATGTGAACTTTTGATACCTTTTCTGAAATTCTCCAGTCATTAAATCATTTACAAAATTCATTGATTACAAAAAAAAGAAGATGTGGTATGATTGCCATGTTGAGACAACTCTCCATAAGAGACCAATATGACACAGAAATTAACAACTACAGGTCATCGTACCACCTTCAACAACGAGCAAAGCCCATACCGCATACTCAGCTTCAAAAGGCCCCGAACTGACAATGTAAAACAATTCAAACCAGAAAACTAGCGGCCTTATTTATGTACAAAAAGTGAACGAAAAACAAATATGTAACACACAAACAAACGACAACCACTGAATTACAGGCTCCTTACTTAAATGTTCATAACATACTAAATGAAAACTATGTTCATATTGAAATTGATAGAAAACCAAAAATTGGGAATTTTGGAAATAAAGGAGGAGGGATAAAAAAAAAAAAGAAGCTTTTTCCTGTCCCAAATAACCTATATATGACTTATGATACTTTTGCTGAAATTCTCCAGTCATTCAATATTTTACAAAATTCTTCCAACAACACTTTACATACTTTAAACTACGCTCTAAATGCCCGCGATTTCGCGGGTGTGTTCTAGTATACTTTAATATAACTTTTATTGGTATGTTTTACAGAGACAATTAATTGCCTGTGCTTCAGTAATAGGCATGTGTATATAAACAAAATATCGAGCTCTAAATCGTTCAGCATAAAAAAAACCGCTGTCTCTTGTGTTTACATATTTGACATGTCATCAATACCAAATGGCCCAAATGACATTTGCACACAAATACTGCAAAGACGGTCACTTAAGAAATCCAGGACTTAGGACATGTCATGGACATATGACTCAGTTAAACTAGTTTTCGAGATGACAGTCAGTTTGTTAGTTAGACGAATTGTTGAGCTCAGCGGACAATCTCCTAAATTCTACATTTAACAAAAAACAAATTCGCAAATATTTTTTAACTTACCTTGACCATTTCATTGTTTCCATCAACCTTTGCATTCGATTTTTTCCCCTCCCCATGACTATAGCACATTTCTCTAAAACCGACTGTTACCACCAACAAGGCTAGTTAAAATACTGGCGATGACAACTGGATAAAAGGATTGTTCTTTTTATCTTATATCTTGCACACATTAATTACAAAATACTTAAATGAACAAGTGTTAATAAACGGTTAAAGGGATTAATTTGAATCGGATATGCATGGAGTGCTTAATTTTATTGATCATTTCCCAAATGCAAAACTTGGCTCAAGAAGTAGATTAGTAACTTTGGAATCGATGTGCATATAAAGCCGCACCAGTTTTCGGTTCATAAGATTTGTTGCACTAATTTTTGGATCAAACAAAGTCTTGTTCACGCGACATATCAGAAAACAGTAGCGATGAGGGTTTTTAATTATGTTGTGTTTCCCCGTATGCGAAAAGTTTCATTGAATCTAAACGGACAGCACGGCTTATTTCTAATAAAATTGAGAATAGAAATGGGGAATATGTCAATGAGCAGACAACAGCCGAAGGCCAGCAATGGGTCTTCAACGCATCGAGAAAATCCACACCCGTAGGTGGTTCTCAACTGGCCTCTAAATAAATGTGTACGTACTAGTTCAGTGAAAGTGGACGTCACACTAAACTCCAAAACATATAAATAACCTAAAATTAAAACCATACAATACTTACATGACTTATACACCACCAAGACTTGGGACAGGCACAAAAATTCGGCGGTGTTTAAAACGTTTGTGAGATCTCGTGATATAACTCTACTAGCCAATGTAGAATAAAGAAACACATATAGCAATAAACATATAACGAAATTATGAACTTTATATAAAGATAGCGATTTTGATATGTTGACTATTTTGAGGACAGTATCGTTATCAATTCTGTACATAAAAAAACCACAGATGTAATGTTTTTCCATAACTTGTGACATGTGGCATTTTTTTGTTATGTATCAGAATAACATCCCGTGAATTTCAAGAAATGTTTTAGAACATTTGAATATTATGCCATATGTTCAATTGTTGAACTTGATATGACGAACTATCATATTATACTTAGACTAAATAACATATGATTTTACTGTATGATAATAACATAAATTTAACGAAAACTCCATATTTTTCGAATTGGTGCTTAGCGGGCTGATACGAAAAGTTTATCACATTCCTTTCCGTAACGTTATCGCATGGCATTCCGGTGATACTCGGCGAATTCCGGAAAATAAACCTCAATGCTACGTTTTCAGTGAAAAAAATAAAAAGAAGAATACAAAACAATTATTTTGATACTTGAAAGTGTATTGTGTAATGTAATAATAAACAAAAAACAAAAAATATTAATTATATGCATTTTTAAAAAATTCAAACATAATTTAGAAAGTTAATTTAAAAAAAGTTGACTTTTCCAAACAGTGTTCAATATGCATATTGTTGAATTATTTATTTTGTCGATTCGTCCATATTAAAAATAATTTCTTTTCTGTTGAGGCATATAAAAGAAAGATTTCATATCGAATGTACTAAATCTGGGGTCCGACGTCCGTGAACTTTTCAATCTTTGAACTTCTATGTTGGAACTACGTAAAAAGGATCATAATATATGAATCTGTTATTTTTCTCCATTGTTAAAGCATATTATAAAAAGATCATAACATGTCATTTTTCATATCTCATGTATTATCAGCCCTCGGTCAATATCAGACCTCGAGCCATTCGGCTCTTCGGCTGATATTGAACCTAGGGCTGATAATACATGCGATATGAAAAATGCCATGTAATAATCTGATGGTATATACTGAATATGTATGATACAAAATTCCATTAGCTTTTAACTTCTTTTATTTTGATCATGTCCAGCTTATAATGATCATGTCACGCACGGCGAAAATTGACCGTAACTCTTTGACAATTAATGATCTTTTCTTCGTCTTAAATTGTGATTCACTTGAAATGACTGAACAATTATCAAATCATTTGTTGTTGTTTGTATCATTTTTTAACCATAAGTCATTTACTATTAATTAAAAGTGAATATTTTATAAAGGTTTGTTTAACAAGGAATTGTATACTATACACATCGGCCTTGGTTTAAGAAATCTCAAGTTTTTTTTCTCAGTGACGTGTAGCGAGAGATTATCAGTCTGCCTCGGATTACCAGGAACAGCAGACAGAGAAGCAATGGAAGTAGAGATAAATATGCAACCAATCGACCTCCAAATGGAAGAAATATCAGTCCGAGAAATAGCAAAAATTCAATCCAAAAATATATTTAAGGCACTGGCTACGGTTACATGGAAATGTAACAATAATAAAAAATATTATTGTTACATTGGAGACTAAATGCCGGAATGCATGGTTGGGTAAGGATCTGTTTAATTACGAATGTAACAATAATTATTGAGGTTACGGTTACATAGCGTTATTGTTACATGAAAAACAGCAATGTACGATGGGGCTAGTAATATGTACTAAATAATAAAAAATTAAGACATTCATTTTATATTTACAATACATACATTTAAATTATTGCATACAATTTATTTACTGTAATTTTTTTATTAACAATGACAATTTCTACAAATCAAGTAAGTAAGTCCGAAACATTTTTGATGAACGTAATTACGTCCTCCACGGTTACGTGTACATACAGAAGTTCTTAGTATTTAAGTTACAGTTAGCAAACTTTGCTTTTGATGTGTAGCAGGAACAATTCTGCTGAAGATTTGGAGATGCGGACCACAGCTTGATCTGGTTTGTGAACTGAATTGTACGGAAGCGACTGATGCCAAATGTGATGCGCTAAAATATATCTAAGTAAATGAAAACCAAAAAACAGTGAAAACGATATATAATTTAATCAACAAAGTACAACTTTTATTATGTAGAGCCAAATGTATGTAGAAATGGAGCATTCATTGATTTCAAATTACCTTGGCTATGGAGACATGTAGCTAATGCACTAACCTTAACGGTAGTTGGAAAGCTTGGCTTTCTTTGGTTGGACTGAAGGTCAGTCCTCAGAGGATTCCACATAATAATTTCAAATCACTTATCTAAAATATATAGGTCTTCCGAAGAAGGTAATCAAAGGTTTTGCAACGATGCAAATATTCAACCTTACAAATGATAAATATCTTTAACCAATGAATTCAAATACCAAAATCTATGCAATTTAACAAATATGTACTGAATAAGCTTCATGTTATTGTAAATGAGGGTCTGGATGGGGGGGGAGGGGGGGTCTATTATTATTTTCACCCCTTTTTTCTCTAATCTTTAAAAAAATAACCCATTTTTTCTCTAATCTTCAAAAAATTAACCCCTTTTTTCTCTAATCTTTTTTTTTTTGCCCATTATTCTCTAATCTTCATTTTTTAAGGGCATTATTCTTTAATCATTTAACCCCATCCAAACCCTCGTTAATCATTAAATAAAGAAATATGAAATTTATAGTTTTAAACAAGGGAAATAACAATGCTGTAATAATCGTAACTGCCACAGATGTATCAATTTGGGTCAAGTTGTATAGCTGTATGAAATTTTAGTCTTGATTTTGTTTAAGTTTCGCCGGTTTAAAACGCATCCCAATTTTTTAAGTTTTTCACCCTTAACAAAATTGGTTCAAAGTATAATGACAGTAATAAGAGTAGGTGTGCAGTTAAATACTTTAAAAAAGTGAAACCATTGAACTATATGTTTCGACTTTGACACTCCTAATCTTGAGTAGTATCTTAAGAACATCAAAACCATTAAATTAATACGTAAAACTATTCAAGTTATACACCATTTGATTGTTGGATAATAATATTTATTATTTATCAGTACAAGTGTGGACACATATGAGTGTGGATAGTATGTTTGGATGTTTGACTGTATGACAAAAGGAGTTCTATGTTTTTCCTATATGGTGTTATTAGTTGTGTTGCACGATGACAAACAATGTGAGCATTAGGAGTGTTGTTTATTTATTATTTAGTTTTTATGTTCAAGACGGGCATGGAAGAGACATTAATTGCATTAGTTACCAAATGATTATGATAGAATATGTTCCACATCTTTGATTTTGGATACATTTTGTAGCTAGGAGAGCAACACATAATACATTTTTCTAGGTTCATTTTTTCATGTGTTTTTTTCTAAATGGGAGATGATATCTAGATTTGAGAACATGATATAAGGAGCCTGTAATTCAGTGGTTGTCGTTTGTTTATGTGTTACATATTCGTTTTCATTTATTTTTTGTACATAAATAAGGCTGTTAGTCTTCCCGTTTAAATTGTTTTACATTGTCATTTCAGGGCCTTTTATAGATGATTATGCGGAATTGGCTTTGCTCACTGTTGATGGCCTTACGGTGACCTGTAGTTGTTAATTTCTGTGTCATTTTGGTCTCTTGTGGAGAATTATCTCATTGGCAATCATACCACATCTTTTTTTATATGTATTTGCTTACTGTTTGTATGGTTCTATTTATATTACTTTGTGGAGGATCGTCAGTATCATTAGTAAAAAAAATTGTTAAAAGGTCGAATTGTTCCTCAGATTAAAATACATTTATTGGTTTTTAGTAATGACAATGCCTGACAAGATGCTAGGGGCTAGATGAGCTAGGAAGTAAACTTCTGTGCTGATTTTTATCAATTCTTTGATAATATTTCCTCCAAAGCTGGTCGAAGCAAAAAAAATTGACAAATATGAAAATGATTTCACCAAAAGAACTTTTTTGAGCATGCTTCAAAGACTCAAAACTGCTCCAAAAGTAATCTAATAGAATTTCAAGCATGTCAAGTGGATATTATCAACATCTACTTAATTAGTCTTTATATGTCTAAATATCTAAAAAGTTATAGTATTCAAAAGGTATTGCAAAATTATTCTCTTTTCATTTTTGTTTGTTATATACAATGTAGATACAAATATAAGTGATACATGTACCACAAATACAGTATTTGTTGTGGTATGAAAGTGTAGTAATTAACATTTACTGTTACAATGTTAATTCACACAAATTTATTAGAAATAAACAATTGAATGAAAAATGTTGAACATGTACAATGAAACATAGTTTTAGAAATCAATTAGGCCAGATAGGCCTATAATTTTTTTTAAACATAATCGAATGACCATTTACACTCAGGACCAAGTCATCAGTAGGCAGTACAGATGTATTAAAACAACCTAGCATCATATTGCTAGTAGCGGGAGTAGCATTGTCGGGTAAATTTGTTCTTTTTATAAAATTTGGTCAAAGGACATATAATGTTTGGTTCAAATCGATATATGCTTTTTATCTCCCTATTACTTACATTGAAGAAAGAGGTGATACTACTTTGACAAATCCTTGTACATGAGAGTTGTCTGTCAAATCTTTATTTCACAAAGAATGAATTGCATAACAATGAACTGAGCTCAAAGCAAAGTACTTTAATAATACACTTAGACAAAGAGCTAAATCCAGTGATATACTTTGTACTGCAGGTTCTTCATGAACATCCATTGACCAAAACCATATCTCAATAAAATGCCATACTACATGGTTGGATCAGAAGTCCTGAAAAAGACATGTTTTTTTTATCGTATTTTAAGTATGCACAGGTTAAAACTTTTTTGTGGTATAATCATTCAGTATCTAGCAACTATTAATTTGCTTCATGCACAAATTGATATAGGTTGAGCGCTCCTCTGTTGGAAATAAGAACACACCTCCTGGCTCCACCTAATTTAAGTCAACTGATGAAGAAACATTCAAAACTATAAAATGTTATCTAAGACTTTTCAGTGTCTATTTACCATTGCCACTGAAACAGTGATATATTTGTACACATATATACATGTAAGACTAAAATTTTAAAGTACTACATATATAAGACCATAACTGATATTCGGTCTTTACTACATCTTCATTCCCCAAGTCATTTTCAAATTTTCCAAATTTAGCTATATTTAAGCTAACTACTCCTCACACACATGTATAGATCAGTTTTTCTACACATGAGTATCGTAAGATATTTGCCAGTGAGCCGCAATGAATATTTTTAGCGAGTGAGCCCAGCTAATGAGCTAAAATGAATCAAATTGTGTACTCAGTCAAAGTTGTTGATATTTTAAGGTATCTTTACAAAGAAAACCTGCAAATCTCAGTAGCAATTCAGCACTTTTCATAAAGGGGTGGCCTCTGACTTTCCAAAGGGCTGCCCACTCCTGTCAAGCTTTGATGATTTCCTATATAATCAACTAAATTTTCCCCACCAATAGGAGGATCTAGGGGCAGACCCCTCCCCCCTTTTCGTTGGAAAAATTTTGTTGATTATATAGGGAATCACTGAAGCATGACTGGAGCGGGCCCCACCTTATGAAAAGTTCTGGATCCGCCACTGCCAACCCCTGGGTCTGTCTATGCATCTGTTTATGGTTCTGCGTAATAGTACCAATACTGGTTTTTTTTCACCTTCCTTACTTGGCCCTAGACAGTTGCTTATCTGGTTAAGGTTCTATCACTAGCTTTTTTTAGACTAGAGATTTCATGCGTACAAATTAAACCTGACCTCAAACGCATGTACTACAGAAAAAAAGAGACAAATAATTTCATATAATAACCTTGAGTTTACTTCGACTACTGATATGCAAACCAAAAAACAAACACAAAAATATCATAAAATAGCGATTGAAAGATTGATTGCACTTTGAATGTATAGTTCAGACTGAGACACATGTTACATGAGGAGCTGGTTTGTTTACAAATAATAATGTCACGTGATCACTCACTGACGTCACAATTTGCATCGATCTTGCAGTACACTAGACAGTTTGCCCAAACAGTACCCATTATCATGCAACGCAAATGTGATTGGTTATCAAATAATACAGAAATAATGCATGTACAGTTTTAGAAGAAATTAGTTCATCAAATAGATTAGATTTTCACTTTTGACACGAATAGGTCGGGTTGACATTTCTGTCATTGGGGGATAATATTGAGATAAATGGGATTAAACTCACTGCCAAAGATGTCTAGAGAAGCTCATCTGGAGAACTTTAACATAAATAAGCCATTATCTTACCAAAATTGCTCTATATTAATAAACCCTATGTCATTGAAATTTCACAATGATTACAATAAACAATTTTGATACTGACGATGATGCTGGTCACGGTTAAATTGGCGAAAAAATATTCTTACTCCTATTGCTTTACGTAATAAAGTTTGTATAGAATTGAATTTGACTGAAGTTCAGCATACAAAAAAACGTGGATATGCAGAAGCATGACAATATACTACTGATAAAGTGTGTATATATTTCTGTAAACGAAGTTGCCTGTATACTTCACTTGAGCGAAAGGATATCTCTATTTGTGAATCGGTTTATTAACCCTTTGAACCCAGGGTCGAAGTTCAAGATGTTAACATATTAACGGAAATTTTTTGGGTTGCTTTTACATCATTGAGGCCATCTATTTTCATTGCGGGGTTAACCGTTTCACATATTTCAAATGGAATTATAGAAAAAATAGAATGTTGTTAACAGAATCAAAACAGAAAATGATGAACACTTGATTATTTTTAGCAATACATAAATTGGATTGAGGGTCTGTGTATTCACATTATTTGTAAAACTCTCCTTAATTATTCCTGTGAAGCGTGTGCTTTACATCGAGGCTTGTTATGCTTTACATCGACGCCACAGTGCTTCAACCAATCAGGGAATGTTTATTTGGGGCATTCGACCTATTCTAACTCAGATTTTTGCACATTTTAATCCAAATTTAATATAGAAAAATGGAATATTGTTAGGGATGACATCAAAAGATCGATGTAGGATAAAAAAAACTTAAATCAAATAGTTTGGGGGTGGGGGGTTAAAGTTCTGCAAGTTTTGTATATCTAAAATCGATTTTTACATACAGTATATCCCTATTGGTAAATCAATTTTTCCCAAATTAAGTTAAGAGGGGGTGGGGGGTGGGGGGGTCAGTGAAAAAAACTATGTGAATTAAGTTTTTTATCCTACATTGAACTTTTGATGTTGTCCCTTAGTACATATAAAATAGAAAATGATGAATACTTTTAGTTAAAGATGAATTGGATGGGGGTTCTGTGTATTCACATTATTTGTACAACTCTCCTTACTGATGCCATATTTTGGAATTTCCGTGACCTAAATGATTCGCGAAAATTAATATTTTTATATATAGTATAGTAATTAAACTTCAAAAAGTAAATCGGTTCGGTTATGTAAGAAGTTCCCGAGCAAATGTCATGTGTTACCGAAACGGGAAACACACAAAAGAATTGTAGGTGCATGTTGTCATTCGCATTCCGATTAATTTACACAGTTCAATAAAATATATATGTTAACATTATCTATATTGGTTTTGAATTTAGTTACTAGATCAGAAAAATGATTTGTTTCTCGCAGACAACACAAAATAATATACATATTAACTCGACACTTAATCTAAACATCCCTACAACAAAATGGGACGACCAAACAGATTTCCTAATTTTGATAAAGGTGAAATATGTAGAATAAGAATTGTGCACTCTGGAATAAGATCATAAATAAAGCCCTATATAAAGTGTAAACCAAAAAAAAATAATGTATGAAATCATTGTTTATTACATCTGCTTGCATAATAATATTGAAGTTGAAACTAACAACGATCACGTGTATCCTGTCAACCCCTGAAAAACATAATATTGTCTTCTTGACTACTTCCGCAAATCGTGGTCTGGTAAAATGATATATTGTTATAGTGTATGTTAATTACAAGTATTGTTTAGTACATAATAAAGAATTAAGCAAAACAACTGTAGAAGATTTAAGTTTAATGAATCTAGCGTACAATGCTGTTTTTCATGTAACAATAACGTATTGTAACCGTAGCCTCAGTAATTAATCGGTTCCTCACTCAACTTTGCATCCCGGCAATTAGTCTCCAATGTAACAATAATATTCTTATTATTGTTACATTTCCATGTAACCGTAGCCAGTGCCTATATTTAATAGCAAAAGATGCAGCACAGCTAGGAGGCCTCAAATCTAAATGACCAGTACAACGTCATAATAATGTCTGATGTGAAAAGTGCAGTGAAGATGTCAACCAAACTAAAATGGCAAAGTAGATGGACTAGAAGTGAAACTGGGAGACAACTACACGAATTAGTTCCTATTGTAGGCAAGACCCATCAACTTGATTACCCGAACCCATATATTGGGATATCGAATAATGTCTGAATTCAGAACCGGCTACAATAGGCTAAATAAATATCGCCATCAGATAGACCAATCCCTCACGCCATACTGTGAATGTGGTGAAGAGGAAAACACTGAACAAAGTTACATTACCTATTTAACCATTTAACTGTCCGATATACCACCAGGAAAGAGAAGAAATGGACTCTTTCCATTTCTTCTCTTTCCTGGTGGTATATACTTAGACAAGTGGAAATACTAAACATCAATTTGAAAATAGATCTTCAAACTCTATTAGCACCAGCAAATAAGGAGACATACGAAAGAACTGCAGATATTATTAGAGAGTATGTAAAAAGTTCAGGGCGATATAAAGATTCATTTATCCCTGAAACCCCCCGATCCTGCGCCTATTAAACACTGAAATTAACCAATAAGTACCGTGTGAACTTTTTTTGAAATACTAACCGAGAAATTTAGTACCAGGATGAAATAATCCAGCAAAAAGAGAACAGTTGTGTCATAGTATTGACCTTGGGATCAGAATCAGGATCAGAGAACAATTGAGGTCGACGAAACATTTTTCTTTTTCTTTTCCAAAAAATATATATAAAAATATATCATCTGATATTTTAATACAAATTTATTGGGTAATTTTGAACATTTTTTTATGTCACCGAACATCAACCTTTATTAAGCAGGAAAATTTTCAAAGTTGACAAAATATTTAGTATGATAAGCGTACACTATGATTCCTTGACCTTTCAAGACTGAATAAAATCTGTAAAAAAAATCATTATAAAACCTCCTCGAATTCCGTGGCAAAAATCTTGCTTAATTCCAGTTTTGTTCCGAGTTTTAGAAAATGCAGTATTATCTCCCCTTGTACAACAAAATTTGCGGGAAATCACAGTGCCAGTCCACAAACTTAAACTAACAACACGATTAAACAGTTAAAAATGGGTGTAAGTTTAATAATCAATATCGTTTCAAAGTTTTTGAGATGAAATAATGTTGACCTCGTTGTAAACAGTACATTCTTCTTCCTTGTATAACTAGAAAGTGTGGACATCAGGCCAAAATGAAACAAAAATAATTTCTCATTGATACATGTACATCGTATGTTTGGGCTGGGACTAATACTATTATACTTGTAATGTTGTCCCAGGTATAATGTTCTTTCTTAAAAACAGGTCAGGAATAACCACCAATTGATGTATGACATACATATTGGTATAGACCAATTGACGGGTATGAAAAAAATGATTAAAACTAAAAGCTAGAGATACTCAATTTTAAAGTGCAATTGAACGCTGAAAATACATGTCATGTACATGTATGCAAGTTCTTAAAAACAATAAATTAAAAGTGCATGTTATTATGTAAAAGGTAGCTAACTCTATTATGCCATATCTTCTAATTTAAATTTTAAAAGGAAAACTGCAATATGGGAACTTAGTTCTGGGAAGTTATAAAATGAAATAACAGGAATAGGGAATGTTCACTTAGATTTGGCAATGGAAAAACTAATGTAGGGGGTGCTTTTATTTTGTAGCTGAGTTTATCAATGTCATAAATGTTAAGATTTTTTTCAGAGAAAATCAGATAAGTCAAAAGAAAAGAAGAAACAGAGAAAAGAGGTAACTTTTTCTTATGTGTATCAGTAAATTCAATGTGGTATCGGGATCGTTCGCCCTGATTACATGTTCGCCCTAGGTTCGTTCGCACTGAGTTTGTTCGCCCTGGTAATCCGTTCGCCCTGGGTTCGTTCGTCCTATTTAATATTTATGATATGTATTTGTTACATTAATGAAAGAAATATATATTTATATATATTAAAATTTTTTATTGCTGATTAGGTACATACATGTCAAGTGACATGATATTCGCGTGTAATACACGCTTTTTCAACGGTTTACACGCGAGGATGTTGTCACATGGCGTGTACACGCTTTTCAACACTTTACACACAATTACACGCATTTTCGTTCTTTTCACTTGGTGGTCGTTAGTGATATCGCTATTCTCGGTTTTTTTCCTTATTCGGCGATAAATACCAAAAATTTCGAAGTTTGTCTGCCATATTGTTTATTTTTCTATATAGACATAACAGTAAAAGGTAAGTAGTTTGTGATTAGTTTTAACGATTTTGTTACTTTCTTTCAAATTCACTTTATAGGGGAAATGTGCACAGAAAGAGGTTGCTTCCAGGCCTGTACCGTCGTCTAAAGCGCCGATTGTTAATTCAAAACGATGTGTACATACCAAGATTCAATATTTATCAATTATATTTTGGAGTTCGAGTTTTATTGATCGCGTGACAAGTAATGTATTGTGCATTCTTTATTGCAATGATCAAAAACAATACATGTGAGAGGAGAAATACAATGTAGCTAGTTGAATGACCATTTAACATGTTTATTTAATGGAAATCAAATTTATAAAACATTTTTCTCTTTTAATTTCAGTTTCAAATATAGCAGAACTGTTGGATCAGCTCTCATAGTACCAGCTATCTTCTGATGAACTACCCAATTTTGACCAGGCAATGGGAGCAATGGCAGAGATAATAGATGACATTTTACATTGCCAAAAAAACAACATAATGACATTCTTTCAAATATCAATTCCTACTGTGGGAGAGCTTTTTCAATTATAAAGAAATATTGACACTGAATTCTGATCAGAACTTGACTATGTTACATTTATATTGTACATTGTTGTATGCTGTTATCAAATAAATGTAACTAAACTTGAAACTGGCAGTTGTTTAGAATATGTGCCTAGTGGTGGTGCCTTAAAAACAACATAACAGACCACTGTTTAATACAATAAAAGTTCACAGTAGAATATATATTGTTTTTTGTATATAAACAAATTTTTAAGTGAAATTATGAACATTACCACATTCATATTAAAAAGTCTGCATCTACGTCACACGTTTTTACACGCTTTTAAACATGTCATGTCATGTCATGACATGATTTCCCATTGTCAGAGGTTGACATGTATGATTAGGTATGATTTGAAATCTTTGATATCACTGATTGGTATATGAATAATATTATTGAGGACTAGTAAATTTAAATATTTACTAGTCCAGTCCAGTGGACTAGTACCCTCAAAAGTTTTTGGTGCAGACTGTGAATTGCCTTTGATGGATTAATAATGAAAATCACATTTTTCTCAAATAAAATAGTCAGCTTGGATGGGTTAAAACACTGATGTACAAATTGTTAGGCATGAACTTATAACCTAGTAGCAACTAGCTGTAAACAACATAATACATCGTAAATATTCGGCGAAATTGTAGACCGACTTCAACAGATTTAAATTAATACACACAACACAACACTATACTAAAAAATAAAAATCGTAAATATTCGACGAAATTGTAGACTGACTTCAACATATTCAATTAAATACACACAACACAACACTATAATAAAAAATAAAAATCAGGGCGAACATACCCAGGGCGAACAGGTATCAGGGCGAACGGTCTCAGAGCGAAACGGAACTAGGGCGAACCGAAATCAGTGCGGACGGACCCGGATTCATTCAATGCTTACCATGCTTAATTGCTTATTATTACTTTTATACATAGATAGGAAATAGTTTTGTTTTTTGAATTCATATGAAAAATTCTGAAATCACGGATAATGCATATAGATGTGCAGTTAAATTGATTTTCAAAACAATAAATTAAAAGTGCATGTTATTATTTAAAAGGTAGCTAACTCTATTATGCCATATCTTCTAATTTAAAAGGAAAACTGCAATATGGGTGCTGAAGGAGCCACAATACATTTTTTTGAAATGAAAGTGAATCATCTGTATTATATAGTAATGTTTTTTAGTGTTTTATTTTCCTGTAATATAATGATTTTCTTTTAGGAATCAGCAAAAATGGTGGTGTCAAGGGCAAAAGTTGATAAAGCAAATAAAGTAAGTAGCATAGATAATAATACAGAATTTTGAAAATCTTGAATTTATTGAATTTATTAGAAATCTGAATTTATTTACCAATTTTATATAATCTATAGGAAATTTAGGATCCATTATTGAAGACTGCATGTTTGGGTCAAATGCTTACTTTCTTCTATGATTTAATCCTTGAATTATGAGAATGTAAAACATTAGGCTGGAAACCCCTTTTTATGTTTTTTTTAGATAGTGTGCCCAATTTTAAGTTACCAGGTATATTGTGTAGGTGTCAAAAAAAAGTAAAATCACAAAAATACTGAACTCAGGAAAATCCAATCGGAAAGTCCATAATCACATGGCAAAATGAAATGAAAAAATGTGTAGGTGTCAAATTACCTTTTATCATGGTCTCTTTCACTGTTCATGATATTTGAAATCATGAATCATACACACATAAAGATTGTCTTAATAATTGTTAAATAAAACAAAAAGCAATATGGGATGAGAAATTGCAGTGATCAGTGATATAATAAGTTATGATAATTCTATACATTATCTCCAAAGCTCTGAATAAATGGTAGGAAATCTACAAATACAAAAGTGTTCAATCAGAAACACAGATAATTCTATTTAATCACATCATGAATGCAAAATATATGTGTTGGTCTGATTGGTGAACTTTTCTCGATAAGATATAAGATATATACTGTACATGTCAAGTATGTAGGAAAACGACATAACTCAAGATGAATGCAAATAATGTGCACCAAATTAAGAAAAGAATTTATCAGTTGTTTAACTTTATATCTTGTAGTAATTCTTATTTTCATAAAATTGTTTTTATATGTAATTTTTTTCTAATACAGGTGCCAGACCCTATGGATTTTGTGAAACCATTCAGAAAATTTGACAGAAATGGGTAAATTAATTCATTTAAAAGATTTGTATTATTTCTTTAGAAGACATTAATTTTTGCATCCCATTTATTAAATTAAGCCACCAAAATTTTATTTCTTATTTCTGTTGTACTATTTATATAGTTTCAGCCTCATTTTAATGTCTTATTCCACTGCATAGTTTTGCCAAACAACCTGTTGTCTTTATTTTGATCTCAATTTGCTTTTTTATTTCTTTTGCGTAACTCAAAAATTTAAAGAAGGAATATTGCATACATTATATTCTATTCATACATTTACCAAGAAAAATGAAACCGGCTACTTGAACAATTTAAAAAAAAAGCCAGATCTAATATACAATTGTTTACCTGCATGTACCGGTATACACAAACTAACATAAGACATGTAGATAGATATACAAAAAACCACATACAGTGATATTGTTTGCATTAAATTACTGGAGAATAAAGACTTTTTACCCCTGGAGAAGAATCCCAATTTGAAAAAAAAATGGCTTAAAATTATTCCCAAAAAGACAACTTTTTTCCCAAACAGTGCAGTCAAGTATTAATTGTGCATGAATACAAACTGAAAAACACTCATTAAAACATTTTTCATGCCTAAAAATGGCTATATATACAGATTTGAGGGTCTATTTATGTATCATCACTGACAATAAGGGCTCTTATTTCAAATGAGGGTTTACCTCTTGAAAGGGGATCTGCAAATTGAAGTTCCAGTCAAATTCATGGTTTATTATAAATTTCCCAATTTGATAAAAATGACGTATATTTTCCCAATAAAAAAGGGTAGAGGAAACGTAGTTTTGAAAAAAGCCAATAATATCACTGACAGAAACTTTAAATTCTAATTGAAACCATTTTCTTTGATATTAAAAAGAGTAAAATTTTGCCAGTGTTCCATAGAAACTTATATAATACATTTATATGGCACAATTGTTTGTAATCAGTATGAGGAATGAAATAAATACTGGGTGTTTATCTGTCCTTTCATTCCTGTATATATACAGTTGAAAGTAAAATTCTAATGCAATTATTTTGTATCAATGGTTCTGATTGGATGACAGTTAGCGTAAAATTCTCTATCTCCTTGTCTGTAACTAAGGAAGCCGACATTTTGAATTGCTGAATGTATTGACATGTAATTTCTACAATAATAAGCCAAAAAACTCACTTGTTGTAGCTAAAAATCTTCTTTTTATCAAATTTAATTACATTCTGAAGCGGCATAAAAGCTAGCCAACGCCCGGTGTTTATGTTTGACGCCGGAAGCATACCTATGACGTCACCTAGTGTAGGGACCAAAGAAGTTAACATATTTTCGCGGATTTTTCTTTAATGAAGATTTTACATTAAAATAATGATTGAAATTTAATTATGAACTTGTTTTGCATAAGAATAGAGATAACTGTATTGTATTTGAAGCTTTGCGGACGTCCATCGGTAGTTTTACTGTCGCAAATACCCGTTTACCTGTCTCCGCTCCGCGTCGCCAGGTAAACTAAATTTGCGACAGTAAAACTACCGATGGACGTCCTTAAAGCTTCAAATACAATACAGTTATCTCTTAATTCTAATAGTATTCCAGTCTGTGCCAAACTGTTTTAGGGTTTGTCTGACTGAAAGAGAAATTTGTATTTTTCTACTATATATTTTACCAAAATATCTTAAAATTTCTGTCTGTCTGAACGAGTTTTTGTCTGACATTTTGTCGGTCAGACAGAAATTGGGATACACTGGTATTCTTTTTTTTTCTGAATAAATGAACAGATTTTCCTGCAAATTGCTTTTGAAACAAAACTTAAAAGGCAAAAAGATTTTAACAATATTTGTTTTGAATGGTATATTTTTAAGAATACTATGAATAACCATAATGTACAGTCAAATCTATCTAAGCCAAATGGAAGTATTTGGCATTTCTTAGATTCAACTCATCCGAGTTTGAGACAACTTGCTTCCACTTTAGTCATGGTAGTGGTCATTTATTAATTTTATTCTTTTATTTTCAGATTGAGCTTGACCATTGAGTTTAAACGTATAACAGATATGAGTGAAGAAGAAATACAATGGGCATTTGACCTCACAAAGAAAAATATGCAAACATTGTAAGTTATTAATACAACATGTAAACTACAGATCAGGTAGATTTTGTCATGTCTATCTTCCTGCCAAAGAGTGACCAAACAAATTTAACTGCAGATTGAAAAAAAAAATATTGATTATGAAGCTTAAATCATTTAATTCATTGCCAACACTTGGTTATCATCATATTACATATTTAGAAAACAAATCATTTGATTAAGTTTACAACAATCATCTTTAGGGTATCTACTTCAATTTTTTTATTTTGAAAACACAACTTGAACAGCAAACATTTCAACTGTTGGAAAATAAATAGAACATAGGAGTAGCTGTGTTAGGCTTTTGTTTCAAAATCTAATTAGTGTTAAAATTATCAGTAAGTATAACCGTTGTTAAAATTATCAGTAAGTCACGATCTATATACCACATTTTTTTTTAGAAAACAATCAGGCAAATCCATGTTTAAGTTTTATCCCTGAAATGTAAATATTTAACAAATTTGATAGTTATTTACAATTGTCTAGAAACTGTCTGTGCTAGATGAGAAATGTATATTGCAGGAAATGTTAGCATGAAAAAATCTTTATATAGGTCAATATGTCCCAAATGTAAGGAGTTATATATATGGGGGGAAAAATGTAAAATAACAAAAATACTGAACTATGAGGAAAATTCAAAAGGGAAAGTGTGTAATATAATGGCAAAATCAAAAGCTCAAACTCATCAAACAAATATATAACAACTGTCATTAGAAGAATAATTAAAGTGCATTTCTAACAGCTAATCTGAAGTTGTACCTACTTTACAGATATGAAGAAAGTGAATGGGGATGGAAAGATAAGGACAAGAGAGAAGAAATGACGGAAGACAAAGCACTGTATCTGATAGCAAGAGACACAAATAGTAAACCTGTAGCATTTACACATTTTAGATTTGATATAGAAATTGATGAAGAAGTTCTATATTGGTAAGAGCAAATCAGGGATGGGGTTAATCGTAATCTGTTGTAATTGATTACATTTTCTTTCAGTAATTGACAGTAATCTGTAACAGAAGACATTTTTGATTTCATGTAATTGTAAAATAATTGATGGCAGTAAAAACTATGATGTAATCATCAATTACTTTTCTCAGCTAATACTGTTAGTTTATGTTTTTATATGACTGTCTTACAGGTGATACATTATATATAATGTGGTTTGTATACAGGATTTTCTTGCTGTGGACTCATTGTTGGCCATTGGCTGTTTTCTGCTCTTTGGTCAGGTTGTAGTCTCTTTGACACATTCCCCATTTCCATTCTCAGTTCTATGAGTGTCAACACTTCATACAATAACTCAAAATTGCTGAAACCAATTCTTGAGATATTCATTAACACAATATCAGGATTGATGGAAGAAAGATCTCTTTCAAATTTTGTCATACTATTATTATTGTTGTTGGACTTTGCACATAGCAAAATGGACATTTGCACAAATGTTGTACAAATAACTCAAATGAATTTTGATACTTTAACCTGAAATTTAATTCCAGGCTACAACTAAAAGCAATCTCTCTTTAAAGTTAGGTGGTAGGTCAGCAACATAAAACAATTCTAATTTATTTTTTCAGCCTTCTTGAGTCCTTTTGTATCTACTGTGGATTCCAATTATCGTGGATTGAGGAAAACTTGCATGTTCGTGGATACTTAATTTCGTAGTTTTGCAGAAGTCTGCATACAAGCCTATAGAAAATTTGTTATACATTT
The DNA here is from genome assembly GCA_019925275.1 of Mytilus edulis. Lineage (NCBI taxonomy): Eukaryota > Metazoa > Mollusca > Bivalvia > Mytilida > Mytilidae > Mytilus > Mytilus edulis. Next base: position 111,282,062 of record CM034350.1, on the reverse strand, counting down.
AATTTGGTGGTTCACCTTGTACCCACAAAATCCATGGAAATTGGTATCAAACGAATAATAGTGAATCCACAGTATGTAGGATAATGACTTGAGTTATTAGCGCTACGTTTCTTGCTTGAGTAAGCTAACTTCTGCTTTGCAATGAGGTTCTTTCTGCATGGGACAGGTACACTTGACTCCAATCTTCTTACCGTACTAGGATTGTCAGTTTTACTAACAAAGTTTTGAGGTTCTTTATGCATGGGACAGGTATACTTGACTCCAATCTTCTTTACCGTACTAGGATTGTCAGTTTTACTAACGAAGTTTTGTGGTTCTTTCTAGGTACTCCGGCTCCTTCCACCAATTTAAACTGACAGCTACACAATAGCACAATAGTGTTCAAAGTGGTGTTAAACATAATCAATCAATCATGTTATCAAACAAAACCTCTTGTCAAATATTTCCCATGTTGTGGAAATCACAACGTCCTAGATGGTTGGCTCCTAAATGGTTCACGGCATATGACTTGTGCATAAACAATAGAGGGTTTTGCCTGCATGTCAATTTGTCATTAACATAATGGTGGACATTAATATAGTATGAATGGTAAAAAATACTTAATTATGTGTTGTTGAGCAGGGTTTTGTCCAGAAGTATCAATTGTTTTTCTGAACTAGCACATTTCTTTTTTTCTCTAAGGAGCATACACATGTTTATACATGATATACTAATATTTGAATCTTTCATGTTTTTAGCTATGAAATCCAAGTTATAGATGATGTCAGAAGAAAAGGCATAGGGAAATTTATTGTACAGATATTAGAATTAATGGCATATCAGTAAGTATAACTATCCTGATGTGACAAAGAAACCAAGAGCTGTATGTTAAATCAATCATCAAGAAATATTTGTTTTCAAAATTGCCAAAAATTTCCTCTTAAGTAAATTTCCAAGAGTTGTCTCCCTTTAAGAAAGGTTGGTATTGAGAAAGTCATTTTATGTTTTCGTTACTTTCAGGCTTTCAGTTAAAAAGTTACAAATACAAACTATATCAAAACATAAAAAGAAAACTATTACAGAATTATTATGGGATAGACATGTCTATTGCTGTAAATAATACGTTTACATTTACATGTCTTCAGCTCTATTTGGCACTCATACCACATCTTCCTATATCTAAATACATCTTTTGTTCACTTTGAATTGCAATAAAGGGCATTGTATATTGTTTATGACTTGGTATAGGCAGTATGATTGAACTGTCTTGAAGCAGTGTTATCACTTTAAACCATAAAATATTTTAAGGATTGTTAAATATTATCTCTATTTTGTAAGTTGGCTTTTACCTTATTTTGTGAGACAACTATCTTTATCTAGCTTCTCAAGAATTCAGAACATTTTTCTCAGTCAAGTAGGACAACTCAATAATACCATTAGTTATAAATGTCATTGACATTGCCTTGAAAAAGAGCAATACATAGACTATGGTCTTTTGACTGGAAGAATTATTTGGCTGCATCACATCTGTAGGCTATCATTGTTCAATGAGATTGTTGTAGTGAAACTCTCCCTCTGGTTTTAAAAACCATAGATAATCAATAATTACCAGTTAAATCAGGCTCCTGTTTTTTTCTAAAATACATTACCATATATTGTAATTTCTTATTCTTATTTTTTTCAGAACAGAGATGGCAAAAGTGATGTTAACAACATTTAAACATAACAAAGTGGCTCAGGGTTTCTTTAAAAACACAATGAAGTAAGTAAACATTATTTAAACATAACAAAGTGGCTGAGGGTTTCTTTAAAAACACAATGAAGTAAGTAAACACTATTTAAACATAAAGTGGCTCAGGGTTTCTTTAAAAACACAATGAAGTAAGTTAACAACATTTGAACATGACAAAGTGGCTGAGGGTTTCTTTAAAAACACCATGAAGTAGGTCAACAACATTTGAACATGACAAAGTGGCTCAGGGTTTCTTTAAAAACACCATGAAGTAAGTCAACAACATTTGAACATGACAAAGTGGCTCAGGGTTTCTTTAAAAACACCATGAAGTAAGTCAACAACATTTGAACATGACAAAGTAGCTGAGGGTTTCTTTAAAAACACCATGAAGTAAGTCAACAACATTTGAACATGACAAAGTGGCTCAGGGTTTCTTTAAAAACACCGTGAAGTAAGTCAACAACATTTAAACATAACAAAGTAGCTGAGGGTTTCTTTAAAAACACCATGAAGTAAGTTAACAACATTTGAACATGACAAAGTGGCTGAGGGTTTCTTTAAAAAGACCATGAAGTAAGTCAACAACATTTGAACATGACAAAGTGGATGAGGGTTTCTTTAAAAACACAATGAAGTAAGTTAACAACATTTGAACATGACAAAGTGGCTGAGGGTTTCTTTAAAAACACCATGAAGTAAGTCAACAACATTTGAACATGACAAAGTGGCTGAGGGTTTCTTTAAAAACACAATGAAGTAAGTTAACAACATTCAAACATAACAAAGTGGCTCAGGGTTTCTTTAAAAATACAATGAAGTAAGTTAACAACATTTAAACATAACAAAGTGGCTCAGGATTTCTTTAAAAACACAATGAAGTGAGTTAACAACATTTGAAAATGACAAAGTGGCTGAGGGTTTCTTTAAAAACACCATGAAGTAAGTCAACAACATTCAAACATAACAAAGTGGCTCAGGGTTTCTTTAAAAACACAATGAAGTAAGTTAACAACATTTAAACATAACAAAGTGGCTCAGGATTTCTTTAAAAACACAATGAAGTAAGTTAACAACATTTAAACATGACAAAGTGGCTGAGGGTTTCTTTAAAAACACCATGAAGTAAGGTTACAACATTCAAACATAACAAAGTGGCTCAGGGTTTCTTTAAAAACACCGTGAAGTAAGTTAACAACATTCAAACATAACAAAGTGGCTCAGGGTTTCTTTAAAAACACAATGAAGTAAGTTAACAACATTCAAACATAACAAAATGGCTCAGGGTTTCTTTAAAAACACAATGAAGTAAGTTAACAACCTTTAAACATGACAAATGGGCTTATTTAACATGTCAAAGTAGGTCAGTATGTCTTAAGACATTTCAACATGACAAAATGGCTGAGGGTTTTGTTTAAAAACACAATGAAGTAAGTAAACAACATTTAAAGATTTTTTTTTTTAACTGTTAGGCCACACCAATTGAATTTCTTGTTCTACAGATTTTTGGACTCCAAAATTTGGGGCGAGCGAGCGATTTGAAAATTTTAATAAAAAAATATTTAATTTGCAAATTTTTGAGGCGAAGCTTGAAAAGTGAAGCCGAGCGATTATAATTTTTTTTGTAAACATAAAATAATAGGTTTTGACAATATTAAAACTTGATTTATCACTTGTACTTTGACATTTCTTTGATTTCTGAAGTATTTTTTCCCTGTTCACCAAGAAATAATTAAATCTGGTCTATGTATGTGTGACTGACAATGAGACAATTCTACATCCAAATCATAATCAGTTTGGGGGCAACCCCTTAATGTTATAAATATCCCTTTTACATGTTTTATGAGGGATCAATATAAGTTATAATATATTTGTTTGTACAAAAGGGCTCATATTTTCTCATAGAACTATATATCTATCTGGTATTAAATGGTCAAAATATGTCCAAGAATTTAGTAATATTCCTGGACTTTAACCATGTTAACACATTTACTTTAACAGTTTAATATTATTCAAAATAAGTGGACCCCTCTTTTAGAAAAATTTGTTTAAAATATGATGTAACTCTCCTCTTTTTGAGTACAAAATTCTAAGTGTTCAAAGGTTTTGTATAGAAGAACTATACAAATCCTTGGTATTTCTATTTTCTTTTCTACATCAGTAAAATGACCCCTTGTCTGAGGGAGGGTTGTTCTCAACCTGATAATAACAAACACAGGTCAAAGTACAGCCTTTTACACAGGGCTTTGATACAGACCAAACAGCAAGCTTTAAAGGACACCAAAATTATTAGCGTACACAATTTGAACAGGAAAACCAATGATCTAATTTATATATCCAAACGGGAAAATACCAATGAACAACATCAACAAACGATAACTGCTGAACATGCTCCTGAATCAATCAGGACAGGTGCATAAACATGCAGCGGCTATGGATAGTTTTGTTTCGCCAGCATACAATATAATTACAGTTGAAGGAAAATCCTTCAGAAGTTCTTTGTACTTTATTCTAACCACGAACATGTTTTGATAGGGAATATAAGTAAGGGGGAAAGAAACCAATTTTTTGTTCTTCACGGAAATACCCGCTGTTATAACTTTTTATCGGAGCACTCCAGGTTTCATGCTGAAACAAATATTCTCACAGATATTTACACAGTGTGTTGGGGTGCTTTTATGTAACTGTTTAAAATCGTTATATACAGGTTAGACTGTGATTTAACAAATGTTGATATCTTTTTATAATATTTACACAAAAAAACGGTGCGGGAAATGGACATGATTACAATTCCGGATGCTGGAAGCGGGAATATAAAAAAAATCTGTTTTGAAAAAAATAGGTGCGGGCGGGTCCGTCGAACAAGGGATCAAATTGGTGTGGCCTTATAGGAAATGTTACATATCAAAATTTAGAAAGCAACTTTTAAGTTTTGTGAAAACGCTATCCCACTTAAATTTTCATAATAAAGAAAACATTGAAAAACTTTCTGAATCGACAGTATTGCGTTATGATTTTACATGTTATAGGTTCATTACAAAACCATTCATCTGTATGCATATATTGTGTTTGAATTTTACAGGTACATAAAAAAAAAACGTCTTTATTAATATATTGTGTTTGAATTTTACAGGTATGTCATAGATGAAATCTCACCTGAAGATCCATTATTTGAGGAGGGCTATCATTATGAAATACTCAGTAAACCAATCAAACAGAAGCCAAATAAGACAGGTGATGCCAGTAACAGCCAATCAAATAAAGCTGTTGTAGAACCCATGCAGACGTCACCTGTCAAAGCATCGTAGCATAAAGCATCGTAGCAGATGCTTGAAGATCTTATCTGATTGGACAAGAACTTGAATGAATATTCGTTCCATAGACAAAATTCACTCAATATTTAACATCTATAGATGATTGTGATATTCCACATACAATGAGATACAATTTTGTAAGAGCAGTGTATTTTATTGATTTATGTACATTTCAAAAATAAAATTGTTACATTTTCATGATGATTTGAAAGAGCATAGGTCAATAAGTCAGTCACACCTCCTGTTTCCTAATTGCACCATATGCTCAGTTTAAGTTACAATGGTTATCTATATGTGTTGAATACAGTCACTTTACCTTGTACATGTCCATCTTTCACGACTTAATTTTCTTTGATCATTGGTTGTGTTACTTTTGTGTGTTATGTCGGGTAAGGCCTTTATAGACACTTTCAGTACAGAATTAATCCTGAGAATTTAAGTCCAGTTCAAAACAGTTATTAAAAGTATAAAAATACTGAACTGTGAGGAAAATTCAAAACGGAAATTCCCTAATCAAATGGCAAAATCAAAGCTCAAACATATAAAACAAATGGATAGCAAATGTCATAATCCTGACTTGGTACAGGCGTTTTCTGATGTAGAAAACCAATATATTGCCAAAAAAAAAGAAGACAAATATTTGTACTTTGTCAGAGCTGTTACCTCTATAAATTCTCTGTATATGAAAATGATTACCCCCTAAAATAGGAGACAATAATTTGAAAATCTTGTTTTTTGTGATCTTTGTAAAAAAAATATACTAAAGGGCCATTCAAACTCACAAGAAAAAATAAACTGACAAAGCCAAGGCAAAAAAATGGAGACAGAAAGACAAACATCAGTATACAAAGCACACCATATAAGCAAAAGGTCTATATATTTGGTGTATCAATGCGTGTAGTACGGTATATAGGTCTATGTGGCAGGGTTTATCAAAACTGGACCTCTAAGTCATGGATCATGAAAGAATATTAAGTTTATGGAATGTTAGAAGTCAATTCGTATTTTAAAGACTTATCAACTCAACCAATCATGGTCAGTAAAGCAGACAAGACATTTGTTTCTTGTTATCTGTAAATCTATAAAATGTGAAATGATTATGATATTGGTATGTGTAGGAAGAATTTTGCATGACATTTTCTGACAATAGCATGGAGATGTTTTATCCGAAATAATCATTTCCTAATAAAAAAAAACTATGCAACACATTTTGTTTCTTTCAGTTATGGCTGGGGATGGATGCTTAACTCATAGACGGTTTTGATATTCTTTAAATTAATTTTGTTCCTGTATAGATTGTTCTTCGTCTAAATATGTCTTCAATTTGTGAACTTAAACTATTGATTCAATAAGGCTTAATTGATTGTTCTTCATCTAAAGATGTCTTCAATTTGTGAGCTTAAAGTATTGATTCAATAAGGCTTAATTTATAGAACCATGTATTAGTTAGCAGCAATTCCGAATTCACAATTCATTATTCTGTGAATGAAGGATGACATTATCAGACATTAGGAGTACATCCGCTCAACATTACAATAGAATAAAGATAGATAGAGGTCAATCTATGATCATAAAACAACCATACAATATGTCAATCTTGGACTTTCCACAAAGCTTGTAAAATTGTAGATATATTGACTTCATAAAAGATTTTTTTCTTAGTTGTTCAGTTGAAGCTTTTAAATAACCCAAACAATAATTGATGAATATACAGGCAGTATATTCTTAGTGAAAACATGAATACAAGGGAGTAATCTAAATCAGAATCCAGACACGCGAACAGTTTATATTTTGAAATTGACAGTTTCGGATCTGTATTCCTATATACTTTATTGAAGCTATGTATAATGTACCTGTATTTTTAGTTTCTACAGAATACAGTTAAATGAATACACTGTTCTAAAGTGTTCATGTGAATGTTCGCCTCTGTATTTATAATATTATCTAATTTTAAATAAAGACAAATCACAAAATCACAATTTCAGAATCCAGAAACTTGAACAGTATATATTTTGGCCTCCTCAGGTTCACCTTGATATGTACTACAGCCTATGTACAGTGTTCCTGTATTGTCAATGTCTACGGAGTATGGTTTCATAATACCTAACTGATCCTTTGTGTCAATGTCTACAGAATATGGTAACTCAATACCTAACTAATACTTAGTGTTCAGGTAATGAATGCACTGTCCTGAATTATTGAGGAAATGAATCATTTGATCACAATCTGTTACTATAAAATTGTCCGTTTCTGTAGCCACAATATCTGTAGGCTCGAATTTTTGTTGTTTGTTGATATGTTGATGACCACTATACACCCATCTCAGTCCATTGGTTTCGTTTAATGCCACTATCCTACCATCACATTCTTCATTGATACGATCTAAAACAAAACTGTTATTGTCATTGTCTGAAGTTATTCTTGCAGCAGCTGTAAAGATAGATTGCATATTATCGTCTAAATGGTACACTTTTTCTTTCCTTCCATTTATATCCACCACAATGACCTGTCTAGAACCATTGACTGGAAAAGGTTCACTTTTCTCTCTTACGCCCACTATGATTTGGTTAGCTTTGGTAACATGATCAGCTAAGGTTTGAAGAGGTGAAAAGGTGTATATAGACCGTTTCAATTCTCCGTTTGCATTAGAAAGTATTTGCAGAGCATCTTCCGTTGAAGATATGAGTAAATCTCCTGTTGGTAATAAAGCCATGTAAAATGCAATTGCTTTTAGTTTCTTAATGACCTGTACTGGTACCGCTCCTTTGTTAAGCTGTATTTTTTTTTTTTTTTTTTTTTTAAAGTGGGATGTCCACAGTGTTTCATCCTCATGGCATACTAAATTTTCTACAATTGTTAATTTAGTTTTAAATTGCTGTAGCACTTTAAATTGAAATTTGTCCTGTTTATTTTCATCTTTAAGCTCAATCAATTCTCCATGTTTTGTTTCAAAAATTGGTTGTTTTCCTGGTACATATTGTGGCAATCCCTTAAATCTAGTGTTTTCTGGTTGTACCTTTTGTTTCCTGTCGGCGCCAAGTGTTTTTTCCTGTTTAAATATATTGAAAGCTTCACTTGCATTGTTAAGACTTGGGAAATTACTTAGGCTCTCTCTATGATTTTCTAAATCTTTTTTTATCTTCTCCGACCTGTTTTTGTTATCCTGGACTGATTTCATTTGAAGATCCCTTCGTTGATCAAGTTCAGTCAAAAGATTCTGTGTATGCTTTTCAATTTCATTTTTTAAAACTCCAGTCTAGATAATACCTTCTCAGTTTGTAAAATGGTTTCTTCAACTTCAGAATGAAAATATTTGATAGCTTTCAATGTTAACTTGTATCCTTCATCTGATTTTGTCATTTTATGTTTGTCATGAGTTTTAAGAATACATAAAGGGCAGATCACTTCTTCACATGTCTGACAAAACAGGCAACAGTTTTGTCCATTATGAACACTACATTGAATATTATTTATGTCTGGTTGATCATTGACTTCTTGTTGATGTGTAGAAATGTCCTTTATGCCTATGATGGTATGAAGGTCTGTAGATTTCACTTTCTTGTGAAGTTTTTGACATTTTGTACACAAGAGAAAGTCACACTGTATACATTTCCATTTGATTTCATTAGATTCCTCACACATCTGACAGAGCATTGAATTTGTCCCCTCTGAAGAGAATTTCATAATGCCATCATATAGATCTAAGTCTAGAAATATTTGCTTTTTGTCCTCATTATAACTGGAAAATACCATCGCACATGATTGTTCAAGTATTTACAGTACAGTGTCATTTGAAAACCTGATACCAGTCCTATCAATAAAATAATCTTTTATATACAATATACAAACAGGGAACAATAAGTGAAAATTTGAGGACCGCTTTGTAAAACAGGATTTTACTACTCAGACATGTCCTTTTGTTTATATCCTGTGATAACTCTATCATCCTGAGGTTAGATTTTTCTCACACGGACGACTTTCCAGTAAAAGATATTAGTAACTGATAGTCTAATACACACATGTGTTATACTCCTAGGCAAATCTGTTTGGAGTTTTATTCCACGTATAATATTTGATTGACAGTACTTGTAGAGAATTTTTTTTGCTCTTCCCTTTTCCTTATATACATCTTTTCATATGGCTATTTTTTATTTCCCCCAAACCTTTCTGAAAAGGGGAACAAACAAAACACTTATCCCTAATGAGAAACGTGTCAATAACCAGCAGACATCATTTTCTAGGAAAATCAACCTTTAAAAATGATTGTCATTGTTAGCTCACCTGACCTGAAAGGTCAAGTGAGCTTTCTCATCACTTGGCGTCCGTCGTCCGTTTACTTTTACAAAAATGTTCTCTGAAACCAGTGGGATAAATGGCCACCATAGCTAAAAATAGAACATAGGGGTAAATGCAGTTTTTTGGCTTGTATTTCTGAAACTAAAGCATTAAGAGTAAAATTTTACATGGGATTACAATGTTCATCAGGTTTAGATCTATCTGCCCTGAAATTGTCAGACAAAGCAGACTTAGTAATTTTATGGAAATTTTCCAGTTTTTTCATAAGTTTTTGTCATCTTTTACCAAAATCTTCTCCTCTATATAGACATATTTAACCAGACTTGGCCACAATCATCATTGGTGTATCTACTCTATAAAATGTGTACAACGACTCCGCCTGCCAACCAACATGGCCACCGTGGCCAAAATAGAACATAGGGGGTAAATGCAGTTGTTGGCTTATATTTTGACATGGGGTAAACATGTTTATCAGGTTTAGATCCATCCATAAAATTTTCAGACAAATCACACAACCTGTTGCTGGGTTGCTTCTAGTAATTTTAATGAAATTTTGCTGTTTTTATACGACTGCAAAAAAAATTTGCGGTCATATATTTGTATCACGTTGTTGTCGTCTGCCTTGTCCGAAGACATGTGGTTTCCGGACAATGACTTTAGCAGGAGTCAATAGACATTTATAAAAATTTAAACACAAGGTTTATAACCACAAAAGGAAGGTTGGGATTGATTTTTGGGGTTATGGTCCCAACAGCCTAGGAATAAGGGGCCAAAAAGGGCCCAAAATAAGCATTTTTCTAGTTTCAAGACAATAACGTGTGAAACTGTATGAATCTCTGAATTTATACCACAAATTTCCTTACCACCACAAAGAGATATCAGAAACCTATTATGTGTCAAATATTTTATTACAATTCAAATTCTGACCTGTATCAAGCGCGAATGTTGTGTCCATTTTTGCCCAAACTGTTCATGGTTGGAACTCTGCGGTTGTATCCAGCTGCGCTCAGCGAAGAACTTTATTGTTATTATCTTGAATGTTATTATAGATAAAGATAAACTGTAATCAGCAATAATGTTAAGCAGAGTAAAATCTACAAATAAGACAACATGACCAAAATTGTTAATTGACCCCTTAAGTAGTTATTGCCCTTTAATTTTTAACCATTTTTCACAAGTTTTTGTCATCCTTTACTGAAATCTTCTCCTGAAACTATATAGACAAATTATATCAAACTTGGCCACAATCATCATTATGATATCATTGTAGTATTCAGTTTTAAAACAAAATGTGTCCAATGACCAGGTCGGCCAACCAACATGGCCGACATAGCTTAAAATAGAACAAAGGGGTTAAATGCAGTTTTTGGCTTATATCTCTGAAACTAAAGCATTTAAAGCAAATCTGACCTGGGTAAAATGTTCATCAGGTTAAGATCTATCTGCCCTGAAAATGACCCTGCCATCCAACCAGCAATACCCTACGAGTAATATATAAATTATACTGGAACAAAATGCTTACTTAATCTTTAACTTGTCATGATGTAAACTTTATAACAAATATCTAGTCAACAGCATTGTGTATTGCACAAACTAAAAAAAAACCGAGGTAAAAATATATTGGGGGGGGGGGGGGGGGGGGGGAGGTCAATTCGCATCAGCAAAGTGTTTTGCACAAAAGCAAAAAAAAATAATAAAATTATAACCAATTTGCAGTTCTTTTACTACAGTTATTCTGTGTCAGAAACCTATTATGTGTCAAAATGTTAATAACAATCCAAATTCAGACCTGTATCAAGCGTAAATATTGTGTCCATTTTGACCCCAACTTTTCAGGATTGGACATCTGCGGTCGTATCTAGCTGCGCTCAGCGAAGCAATTTATTTTTTCATCTGAATTTCTTATTTATCAGCAATAGAATAAATTTATTTGGAATATGAGTTCCTCGCAAGGTTTACATGTCCGTCATTTGGCCTTTTTAGCTTTTTGGGATTCGAGCGTCACTGATGAGTCTTTTGTAAACAAACAAACGTCTGGCGTAAATATTTATCAAAAGTACCAGGATTATACGACTGACGCGCGTTTCGTCTACATAAGACTCATCAGTGACGCTCATATCAAAATATTTATAAAGCCAAACAAGTACAAAGTTGAAGAGCATTGAGGATCCAAAATTCCAAAATACAAAATGTAATCCTTGTATCTATGATTAGTTTATTATCATACAATTGACCCTGACTTCAATAGTAGGTATTTTAAATAGTTTGGTTTGTTTCTTAGATGCTATAAAAGAGAGTGGGAAGATACCAAAAGGGCATTAAAACTCATAAAGTCGGAAATAAACCGACAAAGCCATGGCTAAAAAAAAAGATAAAATAACAAGTATACAAAACAACATTTATGCAATTGTTCAACTATATTCGGTGTATCAAATGATTGTATGGTATATAGGTTTGTTTCACAGGCTTTATTAGAACTTGACCTCCTAGTCCTGGATCATTAATTAATGTTAATTCTATGGAATGTATTTTTAAGACTTTCAACATACAACCAATCATAGTCGGTAAAACAGGCCAGACATTTCAGCATGTCCACTATTGTTATCTGTCAATCCATTCGATATGAAATGATATTATTGGTGCGTGTACAGCTAGAAATTTTTATGACATTTTCGGCCAGTGTCGTGTAGATGTTATATCCAAAATAGCCATTTCATAGATTCTGCTTTTTAATATATTTTTCATGCATTACATTTTGTTTCTGTGAGTCATGGTTGTCATTGCTGGGGATGCACAACGTCAGGGTACACAAGTTGTACCTACACATGTATTTATAAAAAAAAACAGTTTTCCTACAGACAAAACAATATAATATGATACTATGCACGTCTTTCAACATAGGTAAATATATTTAGATATACACAAAACCTTCAGTATCTATCTACAGATTAAGTGTTTACTGAAAAAGTAAAATGTACAGAAAAGTCGCCATGCGACGTCATCAAAACGTCATCTTTTACACTTAGCAAATACATTATGTTACAAGCATCCACTTCTCTTCTTAAAACATGAAGAGTTAGCATAAACTAATATCCAATTGAACATTATATTTGAGGAAAGTAAACAAAGATCTGTTATTCGGCTTTTGATAAGCATGGATGCAATTTGGGTACTCCTCATTAAGAATCATTGATAGTTTGGGGGTCACTTCAGACCAATTTTTCAATGATTCGATATGGATTCAATATTAAATTGGTGGAACGATATAGTGAATATTGATATATCTACAAAATAAACAAGTAAAGGAAACTTTTGTCTGGATCATAAATAAATGTAAGTTACACAACTGTCAAAATAGGTGCAATTTGGGTACCCTCACGTTACATAACAAGAGATGCTTAAATTGTAAACGTACACAGTCATGCTATTTTTAAAGGTTCTTTTTATTTCCTGAGATTTGATCTTGATCTGTCTTCATAACTGATTGGTAAGCTTCAAACATTGGTAAAATTCTGTTGATTAAATCTATTAATGCAAAATATATAGATCCGTTTTACATTCTGAAAACAGTATTGGTGTGAAAATATTTCTTATTCTGTGACTGAAGATGTACATCAACCAGTTATAACAGAAGAATAATGATCTAAAGGTCAATTCATGGTCTTTAAAAAACAATTATACGATACGTCAATCACAGACTTGCCCAAAGTTTTTTAGTTGATTCAAATGACACTTTATAAGATAGTTGTTCAGTTGTAGCTTTAGAATAAACCAAACAAAAATGTATAAATACATGTATAAAAATAGTATATGATAATATTGTAAGTAAATTATGAATTTGTATTCATGTTTTAGTTACAAGCTTAAGTTTGTGCTTGGGAATAATCAAAAACAGAATTCAGAGAAATGAATGGTATATATTGTGACTTTGTCAGTTTTGATCCTGTATTTGTATGTACTAGAGTAAAGCTATTTGACATATACCCAATGTATCCCGAACTCTGTCTGACCGACAAAATGTCACACAATTTAATCGTAAGGTCAGACAAAAGTTTTTAGATTTATTACTAGAATATATAGTTGAAAAGATCGAATTTCTTTTTCGGTCAGATAAACCGTTACGCTAAAGCAGTTTTGCACAGACTGCATGTACCTGTAATGTCAATGTAACTCAGTGTTCAAGTAATGAATGAACTGAAGTGTTCATGTGAATGTCAACTTCTATAATTATTAAATGGTTTCATTTTGAATACACAAATTACTACAATCACTGTTGCCGAATCCTGAAACCTGAACTGTATATAGTTTGGCCTCATCAGATCCACTTTTGTATTTGTATGCAGTACATCCTATGTACAATGTTCCTGTATTGTCAATGTCTAAAGAGAAAGGTAACTGAATACCTAACTGATCCTTAGTGTTCAGGTAATAAAAACACTGTCCATAATAAGTGTCAATGATATGAATTATGTGATGGGTACTATCTGCAACTATAATATTGTCTGATTTTGTAGCCATTAAATCTTTAGGCGTGAATGTTCGTTGTTTGTTGATGTGTTGATCACTATATACCCATCTTATTCCATTGGTTTTATTTAATGCAACTATTCTACCATCGAAGTCTGCATTGAGACGATCTAGAACATAACAGTTATTGTCATTGTCTGAAGTTATTCTTGCAGGAACTGTAAAGATAGATTGCCCATTATTGTCTAAATGGTACACTTTTTCTTTCCTTCCATTCATATCCATCACAATGACCTGTCTAGGACCATTGACTGGAAATGGTTCTCCATTTTCTTTAACCCCTACCATGATTTGGTTAGCTTTGGTTACATGAACAGCTAAGGTTTGAAGAGATGCAAAGCTGAATATAGACCGTTTAATTTCTCCAGTAGCCTTAGAAAGTATTTGCAGAGCATCTGTCCTTGAAGATATCAGTAAATCCCCTGTCGGTAATAAAGCCATGCTATATGCAAATGCTTTAAGTTTCTTAAGGATCTGTACCGGTTCTGATCCTTTCTTTAGTTGTATCTTCCGTAATTTATTAGTCATACTTTTGTTTATCCACATAGTTCCATCTTCACAGCAAACTAAATTTTCTACAATTGTGAGTTTAGTTTTAAACTGCTGTAGCACTTGGAATTCAAATTTGTACTGTTCCTTATCTCCAAGCTCAGTCAATACTCCGTGTTGTGACATCAAAATTGGTTGTTTTCCTGGTACATATTGTGGCAATCCCTTAATCCTAGTGTTCACTGGTGCTATTCTCTGTTTACTGTCTGCTCTTAGTTCTCTTTCCTGTTTGAATATGTTGAAAACTTCAGTTGCATTGTTTTGTTTTAGGGTGTGATCTAGGCTCTCTCTCCGAATTTCTAAATCTTTTTTTAACTTCTTTGATCTATTTTCTTCATTTTGTACTGATTTCTTAAGAAAATCCCTTCGGTGATCAAGTTTCATCAAAAGATTATGTGTATGCATTTCAATTTCATCCTTTAAAGTTCTTTCCCTGTTCAGAATTTTCTGCTTCTCTGATTCATATAATGATTCTTCAGAGGTTTTCCTAATATCCAGTTTAGATAATCCTTTCTCAATTTGAAAAATGTTTTCTTCAACTTCAGTATGAAAGTTATTGACAGCTTTCAATGTCAACTCATATTCTTTAGCTAATCCTATCATGTCGTGGGTGTTATGGGCTTGAAGAAAACATAAAGGACAGATATTTTCCTCACATGTCTTGCAAAACTGGCAACAGTTTTGTCCATTATGAACACTACATGGAATATTAATGATGTCTGGTTGATCATTGACTTCTTGTTGATATGTAGTTATGTCTTTAATGTCTATAATTATATGCTGGTCAGTAGATTTCACTTTCTGATGAAGTTGTTGACATTTTGTACACAAGAGAAAGTCACACTGTAAACATTTCCATTTGATCTCATTAGATTCCTCACACATCTGGCAGAGCATAGGAACTTGTCCACTCTGTAGAGAATTTGATAATGCCATCATGTGAATCTACGTTTAGAACATTTTGTTCATATTATACCTGGGAAATACTATCTCACATAATTATTCAAGACTATTAATAGTAACATCGTCATTATCTAATATACTTTGTGTTTATGTTATATAGCGAGACGACATCACTTATGGTGTTATTTGCAAATAAAATATGTTTAAACTAAAATTTAAAAACCTGATACCATGCATTTAAATAGAGTAATCTTTTATATTTGAGGACTGTATTGTGTAAATAGGATATTATTTAGACAGTCATAACTTCTTTTGTTACTACATACTATTTTCGTGGTGTATTTATTTTTACAAATTTTGCAGTTGTAAATTTACGTGAAGACAAATGCAGCTTGCATGGATGTAGTAACCTTTTGATAATTTTCATCGGAATTTACAACTACTATAGTATACACTGTTGACCTGGTTGCCCTTTGCATAACCTCATGTAAACGATGGAAGTGTTAAAAGACCAGTGATCCATACAAAAAATCGATTTCTTTCCTGTTTGGATAAATTGAAGATTTCAATTATATTTTTTACTGAGACTCTCTCTCTCTCTGCGATTTACTAAATCTGTTTTGATCTTCTGTGATCTTTTTTCTTCATCTTGCACTGATTTCTTATGAAAATATTTTCTTTAGAAAATCCCTGCATTGGTCAAGTTCTATCAAAAGACTGATGAAACAACGAAACAGACATTTGCAGCACTTATATATATGAATAAGACGATGTAGTATGACTGCATATGAGACAAATCTTCTCTGTTATATTCGTGTGTTATGGTAAAGATAATTAATCACCCACTTTATTTATTAGCTATTAGCTTTTAAGTTTGGTTCAACGAAATCTATACGATATATTTGGTTTACAGTTTGATTCAGAAGAAACACCGACATAGCTAGATAATACAATTAATTATCTAATTACTACCACAATTTCATATTAATAAGTATTGTAATTTTAATTGTTATTGATAAATGGAATATCAGTGAAACAAATCTAATCTTAAATCCATCCTAATTCTATCTTATTTTGGGAAATATTTTTACAAATTCAAATGTGACGTCACTTTGTGTGTTTTTTTTTTATAGAATTTCAAATGTGACGTCACTTTGTGCGTTGAGACTTTTGCTAACTCGGCTGTGTATTTTTATGTCAGCTGTATTAGGTTGTTTTATGTAATGTGTCTGTTTTTATTCTGTAGTTAGTCACCACTTCAGTTTTATCATGTATATCTGTTATATAGTCATTTTTTTTTTATAAAATTAAATATTTGCCAAAGTATGAATTATTCTAAATAATAAGGATGTTCTTATCCTAGGCAGAAAACCCTGGCCGTATTGGGCACAATTTTTTAGAACTTTTGGTCCTCAGTGCTCTTCAACTTTGTACTGGTTTTGGCTCTCGAACTTTTTTCATCCGAGCGTCACTGGTTAGTCTTGTGTGGACGAAACGCACGTCTGGCGTATTCAATTTTAAACCTAGTACCTTTTGTTAGCTATTATTCGTGTGTTTTTCTCTCCTATATGTTCTCCCATTTATTTGTATTGTAGTCTTGTCATGTAATGTTGTCATTTTAATGTTATATTTAACATTGCCATAAAAGCGGGAGGTTTGGTATGCCACAAAACCAGGTTCAACCCATCATTTTTTCTTAAAATGTCCTGTACCAAGTTAGGAAAATGGCCATTGTTATATTATAGTTCGTTTATGTGTGTGTTACATTTTAATGTTGTGTTTCTGTTGTGTCGTTGTTCTCCTCTTATTTTGATGCGTTTCCCTCAGTTTTAGTTTGTAACCCGGATTTGTTTTTTTCTCTATCGATTTATGAGTTTCGAACAGCGGTATACTACTGTTGCCTTTATTTATCAATCAAAGTCACAGTGTTAAAATGTAAAAAGTAAACTAGTAGACAAAAAAAATTTAATAGTCAAATGTTGATATGAAAAAAATGAATTTTCAAGAATGTCTATCTTCAAAGATAAAGAAGTTAAACGGACTATACCCTTTATTTCCTATTATTCATTCAAAAAGGAAGAACCTTTCCATATGTCTGCTTTATTAGCTTTCCTATAGACACAAACCACCTCCTCTAAAGTAGTTGTTTATGTGCTTTTGTGTATTTTTCTTCCTTTTTCCTTGAATATATCTTTTTATGTTATTCATTATTTTTTCCAGAACTTTTTTCTTTGTTGCTTGAGAAAAAGAAAACAATCAAAACACGTCTCCAATTGAGAGCCGTGTCAATAATAAGCAGAAAAGTTTCATACCTTTCTTTGAAAATCACTTTAAAAGTGGTTGTCATTCTTCTTCGTCTGATCAAGCAAGAAGAACTCACATAAATCATTTTCAGTTATGAGGAAATCTTATCGTCCTAATGCGTTTAAACAATAGAAGGATATGTTTTAAAATAACTGTAAGTTAATATGCAGGTCAATTTCTCAATAAAGTATTGCTAGAAACTAAAATGGTATGAATAGTATAAATAGTAATTAATGCATGATGTATATATCAGCAGGGTTTTGGTCTGGATGAATAATTGTTTTCTCAAACTATCACAACATTTGAGCTCACATAGCTAGAAGGCCAAGTTATTTGCATCACTTTGAGTCCTATTTCCGTCCTCCTCGTCCATTAATTTTTTTTACAAAATGTTATGTTGAAACAATTGGGCCAAATTTAACAAAAATCGACCACAGTCATCATATTTTTATATGTTTGTATCGTTTTATGTCTATCGTTTTGTTATTCATGTGTTTGTTGTTTTTGTGTGTTTATTTAGTAAAAATCCTATTGTTTGGATTTAAAACCAATAAATAAAGGCAACAGTAGTATACCGCTGTTCGAAATTCATAAATCGATACAGAAAAAACAAATCCGAGTTACAGACTAAAACTGAGAGAAACGCATCAAATATAAGAGAACTACGACACAACAGAAACACAACATTAAAATGTAACACACACAGAAACGAACTATAATATAACAATGGCCATTTCCCTGACTTGGTACAGGGAATTTTAAGATAAAAATGGTGGGTTGAACCTGGTTTTGTGGCATGCCAAACCTTCCGCTTTAAGGATGTATTCCTCTGACTTTTCAGTCTCGTTCAGTCTCGTTGAAATCTCGTTCTTGAATTATTTCCAAAACATGTGATACAAGTGGAAAATATCAATGAATTTCAAAAATATTATAATCTAACATAACTCGGTGAAAAAAATATGTATTTTCAATGAATGGTTTTTGAGTAATCCACTTTTCAAATTTTACGACCAATCAAGTCAGTATTTTTAGCCAAAATTTTGAGAAAATGAGTTAGGGATACAAAAAATGATTTTACAAGAATCATGTACATCCCATATCATTTTGGTCTTTTCAAATTTCTTAGATATGTATTTTTTCAATCATTTATAACAAAAGAGTTGAAATAATATGCATTTTGTTCTTAAAACAGAGAAAAATCACAAAAATACAAAATTGACAGCATGGTAAATTTTACACAAAAAAGCTTCAAAATATGATAAAACTTTCTTATATTAACACCTACCTATAGTTTTTTTAAGAAAAATTTATTCAGATTGGTCCGCTTCATCTTTATAGAGAGTATGAAAAAAAGTTTAATTGTGGAACTGTGATTTTTTACACGGTAATAGACCAAAAATAGATAAAAATCGATGAAAAATGGGAAAATCATCAAAATTGGGCATTTTCAAAGGGCTGTAGCAAAAAAAGAAGTGCACCACCATATGATTTTTTCTTCACCAATCATTTTGTTACAGTCTTATAAACCCAAAAATCAGGTTAAGAAAAAAAGTTTAATTCTAGAAATTTTTAGCTCCTCAGAGGTGTACATCCTTAATGACAATATTAATTATTACATTAAAATGACAACATTACATGACAGGACTACAATACATATAAACGGGAAAACATATAGGACAGAGAAACAAACGATTAATAGCCAACAAAAAGTACTTTGTTAAAAAAAAAAAATACGTCAGACGTGCGCCACGTCCACACAAGACTAACCAGCGACGCCCAGATGAAAAAAGTTTGAAAACAAAAACAAGTAAAGCTGAAAAGTATCGAGGACCAAAAGTTTCAAAAAGTCGCGACCAACACGGCCAAGGTTATCCACCTATGACAACAGTTATCAAAGGTACCAGGATTATAATTTAGTACGCCAGACGCGCGTTTCGTCTACATTAGACTCATCAGTGACGCTCAGATCAAATTAAATGTAAAGCCAAACAAGTACAAAGTTGAAAAGCATTGATGACCCAAAATTCCAAAAAGTTGTGCCAAATACGGCTAAGGTAATCTATTCCTGGGATAAGAAAATCCTTAGTTTTTCGAAAAATTCAAAGTTTTTTATTCACCTATGACAACAACATCCTTTAATATTATTTAGAATTTAGAAAAAAACATACCTTTGCAACAGTAAATTTTATAAAATGACTACACAATAGACATACATGATAAAACTGAAGTGGTGACTATAGCTACAGAACAAAAAACGGATAAAATAAAAAAAAGTACTGTCTTGTTAGCAATAACCAGTATAACGCTCAAAGTGACGTCACATTTGAATTAAAAAACGAGTTCCCAAAAATTAAGAAAGTTTTTAGATGAAGTTCAAGATTAGATTTGTATGACTTATCTAACACTTATTATTAACAGTGAAAATTACAATACTAATTAATATCAAATTGTAGTAGCAATTAGACAACCAATTGTATTATCTAGCTATGTCGGTGTTTCTCTGAATCAAACTGTAAACCAAATATATAGTGTAAATTTCGTTGATCCAGACTAAAATCTATCAAATGAACTGGATGATCAATTATCTTTACCATAACACACGAATACAACAGAAAAAAATAACAAGATGTATAACTACAAACGTTAAGACATTCGACAAAATCCGATGACAATAACCAACATAACACCAAAACTAAATAAATGAATTTGGGTGGAAAAGTACCATGCCACGTCTAATAGCAATGCGAGTTCACACTTAGCAAAACAGTCACAATCGGGAATAAGTCACGTTCGGTATTAAAAAGATGAGACGACGTAATGACAAACCACAATCTAACATGTGGTAAAAATGTCCATAGTTAATTTGGACAAAGATACATCGTATGGATCAACCAATTCGTGATGATGTCCATAAAATTTACGGAGTGTCATTTTTAATCTGTCCTCCTCATAACTTTGTTGTAGCAGTTTCTGCGTTAGGAGCACACTCCTGTATATGAAGTTCGTATAGTGTGAACATGCACGAGAATAACGTATCACTTGAGATATGTAAACACCATGGGCAGAGGGTATGTTACTGCTGAGAAATGGGAAATTGATAATTGGGAAGTTGAAATCGTCTTATTCTTATTCTTATTCTGTTTAATAAAAAAAAATGTGTGACCTCTCCTATCAACCAAGATGGTCGTTGCCATATGGAAAATGGAACCCCTCCCAAATTTGAACCCAAGGTCAAAATCCCATAATGAAAAAATTACCCCTCTACGTGTCCATTGACACAATTGAACCGCTTGTATTTCTTTAAAAAGTAAAATCACAAAAATGCTAAACCCCCAGGAAAATTCAAAATGGAAAGTTGTATTTGGCAAAACTTTTAGGAATTTTGGTACTCAATGCCCATCAACTTCGTACTTTATTTTGCCTTTTAATTTTTTGGGGATTCGAGCGTCACTGGTGAGTCTTTTGTAGACGAAACGCGCGTCTGGCGTAGATACAAATTTAGTCCTGGTATCTATGGTGAGTTCATTCCTAATCAAATGGCAAATTCAAAAGCTCAACACATCAAACGAATTGATAACAACTGTCATGTTCCTGACTTGGAACAAGCATTTTCTTTTGTAGAAAATGGTGGATTGAACCTGGTTATATAGCCAGCTAAACCTCTCACTTGTATAAAATTTACATCGAATTCCATCATATTGACAGCGATGCGTGAACAAAACAATCGCTATGAAACTGGAACCCTGAGGTCTATAATAGGGGCTTCCATTTTCCATTGCTTGGTAAACTATTTTTGAAAATATTATTGAACATATTTTATTCCTACCAACTACCAAGTACTTATTAACGCATTATAGTTATACATGATTAACAATTTGAAAATATGAGGTCTATAGTTTAACGTTCCATGCCTGGGTAAAAGAACCATGTTTAATTTCTACCAAGTATTTATAACTATTTTAAAAAAATACTTTCAAACATGTATTATCCCCACCAAGTACTTAATAATGCAGTCATAGAAACATTGCATACTTGTTGAAGTTGTGCATTATTATGAAATTTTTAACGCGAGTCTGGCGTATTAAACTATTAGTCATTTTTATAAATTTCATGTTTACAAAACTTTGAATTTTCGAAAAACTAAGGATTTTCTTATCCCAGGTATAGATTACCTTAGCCGTATTTGACACAACTTTTTGGAATTTTGGATCCTCAATGCTCTTCAACTTTGTACTTGTTTGGCTTTATAAATATTTTGGTTTGAGCGTCACTGATGAGTCTTATGTAGACGAAACGCGCGTCTGGCGTACTAAATTATAATCCTGGTACCTTTGATAACTATTAACATCACTGGGTCGATGCCACTGCTGGTGGACGTTTCGTCCCGAGGGTGTCACCAGCCCAGTAGTCAACACTTCTGTGTTGACATGAATATCAATAATGTGGTCATTTTTATAAATTTCATGTTTACAAAACTTTGAATTTTCGAAAAACTAAGGATTTTCTTATCCCAGGTATAGATTACCTTAGCCGTATTTGACACAACTTTTTGGAATTTTGGATCCTCAATGCTCTTCAACTTTGTACTTGTTTGGCTTTATAAATATTTTGGTTTGAGCGTCACTGATGAGTCTTATGTAGACGAAACGCGCGTCTGGCGTACTAAATTATAATCCTGGTACCTTTGATAACTATAGAACTTTTCCAGAAATTAGAATTTAGTAAAAACATTTCATCAACTTCTTCAAAAGATAGTATCTTCTACACTAAGTTACAGTTTTTTTTCAATTTTCTCATAAACTTCTCTCTAACCCCAATTTAAAAAAACCCATCATGTTAGTGAAAAGTTTGAAAATTCTGAGTTTATTTTTATCTGAGTAAAGACATCATTTTGATATGTTTAAGTATACGTTGTCTGCATTATAAAATCTAGTTGGTCATTTTAGAGGAAAACAATGGGAGTCCTTGCTGGTTTAACCTGTACTTGGAAATGTTACTTCCATTGATGGATGACTGTCAACTGACATACAAAATGGTCATTGTATCAGTTGCACCTTATTTATGAACTGAATTTGAAGAAAATACAATCACAGTATATTAAGATAACCTGGAGAAAATATTTTTCCACTGATGGTTAATTTTTCACAAGACGAAACACGCGTCTGGCGCAAATACAAAATCTCAATCCTGGTATCTATGATGAGTTTGTTTCTTTACAGAAGGCTTATAGCCTTGATTTAGTCATTTTTCTATGCAATGCACCAGTTACTGTCCTACTGATAGTTAGTTCATTTTTTAAAGGGTTATGTAAATGAGGGATGGATGACTGGTTAACGTCTCGTGGCAAATTAAATCTAAATTCAGATTTAGTACATGCTGATGTAACATGAATATAGACCCTGCATGCTTTGTAATTAAGAAATACCACGAGGAGGATTATTGAGCATGCTTGTTGACAACCTATTAGTTTGCAGGAAGAAATGTCACTGTACCTAGACATACTACTGTGCAAGTCCTTTAATTCGTGGATATAAATTTTCGTGGTTTGAGGAACATTTACATGTTCGTGGGTTTTTAAATTCGTTGAATTTGGTTTTCTAAAAAAAAATGAAAAAATGAAGCCATTAAAAACGAAGGTTACAAATTGTCTGCATTGAAGTAAATTGCAAAGTAAACATTGACCAGTATAAATCGTAGTGATCACGTTAACCCGAGATAGAGGGAACAACAGATTAAAGACCATCAAAGGTGTTAATTAGGCCATAAAAATGTCACCGAAACAAAAACAGTTACATAAACAAATGCTATGAACCTATTATCTTCAATTGTAAAATAATTCTTATCAAAAGCGAGCCCAGCATGAAATTATTATTTCCCATACGTACGAAAATTATAAGGATATAAAATGAACACTTTATCATAGCATATCAATTCCGGAAATCTGACTTGCATCGATCAAAAATATTTTTTTATGATAATTTAGTCAGATTTACATGAGGATCTTTCCGCGTATTGATTTGGACACTTCGACGAACATTTAAACTCGTGGATAAAGTCATCCACGAAAAACAACGAACATTGGTTCCCCACGACTAAAAGTACTTTCACAGTATTCTAACTCAGAGCAGATCAGTCTATGTCTGCTCTTACTCTTGTATGCCGCATGCTTAGCAGAGAAGAAACAAATACCAATTTGGAGTCTATTCTCTTATAATACCTGTAAGTAATAGGATAACTATATTTAGTATTTGGGTTCCTTGCAGGATTTACATGTCCGTCAGACATAATGCAATTGACCCTGACACCAATATTATAATTCATGGTTTGGTCTGTTTCTTGGATGCTTTCAAGGAGAGACGAAAGATACCTAAGGGGCATTTAAACTCATAAATTCAAAAATGAACTGACAACGCCAAGGCAAAAATATAAAAAGACTAAAAGACAAGTATCATTATACAAAACAACATATCAGCAATATGTCATTTATATATGATGTATCAGATGATGGTACGGTATATTACCAGATTACCAGAACTTGACCTCATAGTCATGGATCATTACTAAATGTTAAGTTAATGGAACTTTTATAGTTATTGAGTTTTAAGAGTTTCAACAAAAAAATAAGCATAGGCGAGACATTTTAGCGTGTACAGACATGTTTTCTGTAAATCCATATGTTATGAAATGATTTTAGTAGTATTTGTATGTGTGTAGCAAGAAGGTTGAATGAAATTGTTTGCCAGTGTTATGGAAATGTAATATCTGAAATAAACATTTCAAATATCTTGCTTTTTAATACATGTCTCGTGCATTACATTTTGTTCCTGAGGTTATGTCCCGAGATGCATGCATAGCAATAGACACTTTTTTTTCCATTCTTAACTTATATATTACACTACAAACCAATAAAAGTCTGAAATGGCCTATATCTGTACTCGACTGTACTGATTTTTACTCGACCAGTCTGAATTGGTCTGAAATTTACTTGATATTACTCGACTGTAGTCTGAACTATACTTAACAGTCTGAACTTGAACTCGACCAGTACTTAACCATTTTATACTAGTCTGAACCATGCTCGACCTAGTCTGAACCATACTCGGCCTAGTCTGAATCTACTCGACTAAGTTTTAACCAACCTAGACATATTATTTGTAACTATCAACTGAATTTCATCAATTAAGGAAATTTAAAAAAAGAAGAAATTTGAACAACATCTTGAAATTAAAAATGTATTCAATATAAAATTTCTAAATAATCAATCATAATGTAACTTCAACACAATATTCATCAACACTTGCATAATTATATATATAAACTTTAAAATATAAATAAAACAAGCTGATCAAATAATCTAAAAAATTAAGTAAAGACCCAATGCTGACCTTCGACTGTTGTCTGCTTTATGGTCGGGTTGTTGTCGCTTTGACACATTCCCCATTCCCTTTCTCAATTTTATGAAATTGTATATAAAGCAACTTAAGGTGGTACCTAACAGTACAGTGAGATAAAATCAGCTAAACGTTTTAATTACGTTGTGTTGTTAAGGGAATATTAAGCTTCTCAATGATCAAAATAAGTGTTTGTCAAACTACTATATAACCAGTGTAATTTTTCTGATAAAACGTTTGGTTCAAATTTTAAGAAAGTTTTATATTTTTGTCAAAGGGTCAAAGTAAATACTTTGTAAAAAATTTATGAAAATTAAACGAGCCAAATTAATTTTAGTTAAGGTGTTGGGTACCACCTTAATAAATTTAAAAAATGAGACCTTTGTTTTGTTTTGAAAAACAAAGAATTTAATTATATAATCATGATAATAGAATTTCCATAGCAATCTTTGATAATCTTTTTTAAAAGGAAATGTGTTCCAAAGTAACAGTAAAACTTTATTTTAATTATATTCCAATTGTAGACATGGCATAAAAAAAAAGCACTTTAATATTATTATCTCAGTACATGAGTGTTTTACAGGTAAAACGAAAGCTCTATTTTCTTAAACTCGTATATTAACTTATCTAGTATATTCGAAAGGCCTTGTTAAACAGGATGTTGCAATTTTGAATAAATGGTATTTAGAATTTAATACCTCTGACCAGGTGTGATCTTATTATTGAGTTTGCCCCAATCAGAGGTAATACTTTATACTTCACCACTAATCAGAAGAACAATGTTATGGATTTCTTTAATTTCATCCTTTATGATATGAATTATATATATTATAAAAAAATATATCCCAAATGATAATAATAGATATATTTCTAATATAAGGTTAAACAATTCATTGATTTGGTTGGCTGGAGTTATATATGTCAGTTAAAAAGAAATTTATTTTAAAAGTTTTAAAAAAGTAGACGTTATTTTGGTCCAGTATGGTTCAGACTGGTCGAGTATTCTTCAGACCTTTGGTTAAGTATGGTTTAGACTAGAAAAATAGGTCGAGTACAGGTCTAGAATGGGTTAAGACTGTTTCAGACTGGTCGAGTAATAGTTCAGACTATTTTCAATGGGAAAGATAAGGGTCAACAAAGGTCTCAATGGCGTCAACCTTGACAATATCATTCATGATAATTTGATTAATCGAAAATTCCGGACTATTTGAAAGATCAGTATACCAATTATTTACTAAACCTATGCCAAACCAATTGCAACTAATTTTTTAATTACAAACACGTTTTGCAGGATCTCAATATACTAGTAGACGACTTCAAATCTAAACCTCCTGATTGCACCTGTGCTAGTTCCCAACTCATAATTATAATCCTCCTGGCCACGTTATTACTAGTTACCTCAACATGGTCAATGACACTTCCCTGTGAAATGTGTTATCCAAAGGTCCGAAATATCGTAAGCGTGAGCCGAAATCAATCGATTGGAAACACAATTTCAAAATACTGATGGATTCAGGCGAGGATCATGACAGACAATGGACAAAACGCAAGAAAGAAGACGTAGATACATACTCTTTCTGAATGACTTAATGCGGTTAATACAAATCAGAATTAAGAAACTGAATGGGTCTATCAATACCCATGCTACGTCAATCTTTAAAGATCAAAATGTTTCAAAACACTTGTCCTTCCTCTATAACAAATATGTTGTTATCCCCGCAGTTAAAGCCCCAAACAACATCGTTTTTGGTGTAAACTGTTTGATAAATCAATTAGGTATTGACAATTCACTTGGAAACTCAATATATACCCCTACGACACTTATCAAAGAGGAAATCCTGGATAATCATATATCTGTTCTATATTCCTTTGGATTTCAAACAAAGATCATGACGAACTGGATCTTTCATCACTGTATTGGATACATAAAATACATAAGTGTCCTTATAAACAACGGTATATTGCTGGGTCTGCCAAGTGCTCCACAAAACCACTTTCTAAATTACTGAAATCAATTTTATCAGCAATCAAAACCGGGCTGCAAAGTTTTGTGAAACTGCCAATTCTAGAGGCGGCGTGAATCAGATATGGATACTAAAAAATCCAAATACCTTTTAGAGTACATACAATTTTAGATTCTTTTCATCTTGCAATAGTATTAACTAATTTTATTGATTGATTGATTTTTGGTGTTTTAACGCCACTTTTAAGCACCGCATTTAGGCTATTTCGTGGCGGCCAGTTTTTATTGGTGGTAGAAGCCAAAATGCCCGTAGAATACCACCGACCTTCGATGGGAATAGCTATCAAAGGTACCAGGATTATAATTTAGTACGCCAGACGCGCGTTTCGTCTACATATGACTCATCAGTGACGCTCAAATCGGAAAACTGACAATCCTAGTCAATTAAGATTGGAGTCGAGTGCAACCGCACGAGCGGGGTTCGAACTCATAACCTCAGTGTTGACTGGCTAGTGATTACAGTAGTGATTACAGTAGTAACTTCTTAGACCACTCGGACACTGAGGCCCTTAACTTATTTGACTATTGACAAATTGAAAGAATTGGTATTGCTTTGTTTCATAAAAAAGAATGGCCAACGTAGATACAGGTATCTTGTATTAGGGAGGGATAAATTCTACTTCTTGATTGATAACATATGTGTTACATTTGGAGGACGTGTTTTTCAACAAACTATCGGCATTCCTATGGAAACAAATTGTGCCCCTCTTCTTGTCGATTTGTTCCTTTATTCTTTTGAGGCTAACGCCATACAGGAACTTCTCAGGCAGAAAGATAAGAAGTTAGCAATATCTTTTAACTTTACTTTCCGCTGTCTAATTGATGTTCTCTCACTAGATAATTGAACGCATCTATCCCATAGAACTAGAGATAAAAGATACAGCAAATACAATTAAGTCTGACTCATATCTTGACTTACATCTAGAAATTGACAATGAGGGTCGATTGAAAACAGAACTTTACGACAAAAGAGATGATTTCAGCTTTCCAATTGTGAACTTTCCATTTTTATGTAGAAACATTCCAGCAGCGCCTGCATACGGAGTATATATTTCCCAATTGATACGATATTTCCAGGCTTGTATTTTCTATCATGATTTTGCTTGATAGAGGGTCGTTGTTTTAACCAAAAGTTCCAAATGGTGGTGTTGAAATCATCCCTTCGTAAATTTAACAGACGTATCACGAGTTGGTTGACCGTTATGGAATAATCGTTACACAGATGATATCGGATATGTTCCCTCTGTCGTAACTACAATCCCGTACCCTTTTCACGAATGTGAACTACCGAATTAGACTAGTTACCGGGTTTGTTATAACAAGAGCAACACGACGAGTGCCACACGTAAAGCATGATCTGCTTACTCTTCCGGAGCACCTGAGTTTACCTTCTCTTGGTGGGGTTCCTAAATAACAATTCAGATTTCTGAGAAGAAGGGAGATATAAAATGTACATCAACATGAAAAAAACAAAAGAATAAAGATCTAAATGTCAATTCAAGGTCTTTAAAGAATAAGTATACAATAAGTCAATCACAGACTTGCCCAAAGTCTTTGGAAATTTTTCTTAGATTTAAATGACACTTTATAAGTTCTTTCTTTGATAGTTGTTTAGTTGTGGCTTTAAAAAATATATATATAAATATAAAGCTTGGTATATAATAATTAATATTGTAAGTAAAACATGAATACAAGAGAGTTATCAAAATCCAGACACATGAATGGTATATATATTAACTTTGTCAGTTTTTATCCTGTATTTGTATGTACTGCACATGTTACAGCAAGGCTCTATATTATATACCTGCAATGTCAGTGTCTACAGGGTAAGGTAACTTAATGTACAATTAGTGGATACACTGTCTTTAAGTGTTCATGCGAATGTCAGCCTCTGTTTTTCAGTATTGTTTTATTTTTGATATAGATGAATTACCAAAATCACAGTTTCAGAATCCTGAAACCTGAACTGGATATATTTTGGCCTTCTCAGGTTCACTTTTCAGTCAGGATCCTACTTTGTCAAAACTATCTCCCCATTACGCCAATTCATTTTCACAATCGTAGAAATGGAAGCCATTGTAGGGATGACGCGCTACCAATTTTGCTCTTGGAAACCGATAAATTTATCCACATTGCACCAGTACGATCCTTATATGTCAGTTGCATTTTATAAGAGAAATGTATCAACTCGCTAATGAGCACCAGTTAATGATCTTGTCTGCATTGATTCAACTTAAAATTATTGTCTGATCGGTTGTCAGGTGGAATTTTCGAAAATTCATAAATATTTAAAAAAATTCTAATTAAATATTTCGTGGAAGGGCAGACTAGATTTTGTTAGTGGTTGAAGATTCTAAACCCTAGTTATCACACACAAAAAATTATAATTTTTCGAAGATATGCATTTTCATCATCCAACTTGAAAGACTGTCGTCAAGTACTTTTAGTAAAATAATAGCTATTCGAACACACCTACACTGTTTTTGTGATTCATTAGATAGGTATTTCACTTGACCCATATATTTCATCTTTTAGTACTGTGATTTTTTTAAGTTATAAAGTCAACCTGTAGCTTTGATATATAAAAATTATTGTATCTGAAGCGAGACGGTGTATGAAATATTCTTGCTTTGTACGAAAGACAAAATAATAAACTCAAACACGCCCTAACATAAAAAGGTGCACTCGATTTTCTCTTTTCGATACTATTGTTACCCATTTTTTGGAATTTTTTCTTGAGTCACATAATAGAAGGGCAGACACGAAAATTACTGTACTAATAGATTGATATGTTTTCCGTCCGTGGTAAGTTTTTAAAAGAAATCGGAGGATATGCATTTTCTACATCCAACTTGAAAGATACCCATGTCGTCGACCTGATATCTAATTGTTATGCTTAACTATGTACTAGATAAATTGAAAGCTTATGCAAATGGTGTTTTTAAAATGTAACACTTCGTTATTGAGAAGAAAATTGTAATTTTGTTTGTTTCTATTAACTTTTAAATTTTTTGTCACTATAGTAAACATTTCAGTACACATTTATCGCCTTCTCTAACAAAGAGCTTCGATTCTTTTGATCTATTTCAACCGGGTTTCCGACTGTTTTGTATCTACTACAACCTAAATACAGTGTACCTTTATTGTCAATGTCTACAGAGTATGGTAACTCGATACCTAACTGATCTTTAGTGTTCATGTAATGAATGCACTGTCCTGAAGTGTCTAGGATATGAATCATGTGATTGCGAGAATCTGTTACTATAATATTGTCTAATTTTGTAGCCACTAAATCTGTAGGCTTGAATGTTTGTTTTTTGTTGATACGTTGATGACCATTATATACCCATTTCATTCCGTTGGTTTTGATTAATGCCACTATCCTACCATGAAAATCTGCATTGAGACGATCTAAAAGTTATTGTCATTGTCTGAAGTTATACTTGCAGGAACTGTAAAGATAGATCTCCAGTTATTGTCTACATGGTACACTTTGTCTCTCCTTCCATTCATATCCATTGCAATAACCTGTCTAGGACCCTTGACTGGAAATGGTTCTCCTCTTTCTCTTACCCCTACTATAATTTGGTTAGCTTTGGTTATATGAGCTAGAATTTTTTATGAAATTTTCGGCCAGTGTCGTGTAAATGTTATATCCAAAATAGCAATTTCATAAATTCTGCTTTTTAATATATTTTTCATGCATTACATTTTGTTTCTGTGAGTCATGGTTGTCATTGCTGGGGATGCATAACGTCAGGGTACCCAAATTGTACCTATTTAGCAAAAAAAGTAGTTTTCCTACAGACAAAACAATTTATATTTTTATGATATGATACTATCTTTCAACATAGGTAAATATATTTAGATATCCACAAAACGTTCACAGTATCTATCTACAGATGAAGTGTTTACTGAAAAAGTAAAATGTGATCTTTTTAAAATAAGCAAATAAATTATATTACAAGCATCCACTTCTTAAAACATGAAGAGTTAGCATGGACTAATATCCAATTGAACATTATATTCGAGGAAAGTAAACAAAAGATATGTAATTTTTTTTGATAAGCATGGATGCAATTTGGGTACTCCTCATTTTAGAATCATTGATCGTTTCAATGATTCGATATGAAGGATTAAAAATTAAATTGGTGGAACGATATAGTGAATATTGATACATCTACAAAATAAACAAATAAAGGAAACTTTTGTCTGGAGCATAAATAAACGTAAGTAAAACATAATAGGTGCAATTTGGGTACCTTGACGTTATATAACAAGAAATGCTTACTTTATAAACATACACAGTCATGCTATATTAAAGGTTCTTTTTATTTCCTGAGATTTGATCTTGATTTGTTTTCATAACTGACTGGTAAGCTTCAAACATTGGTAAAATTCTGTTGATTTAATCTATCAATGCAAAATATATAGATCCGTTTTACATTCTGAAAAAATTATTGGTGTGAAAATATTTCTTATTCTGTGAATGAAGATGTACATCAACCAGTTATAACAAAAGATCTTTGATCTAAAGGTCAATTCATGGTCTTTAAAAAAAAATTATACGATACGTGAATCACATACTTGCCCAAAGTTTTTTAATTGATTCAAATGACACTTTATAAGATAGTTGTTCAGTTGTAGCTTTAAAATAAACCAAACAAAAATGTATTAATACATGTATAAAAAATAGTATATGATAATATTGTAAGTAAATTATGAATTTGTATTCATGTTTTAGTTACAAGCTTAAGTTTGTGCTTGGGAATAATCAAAAACAGAATCCAGAGAAATGAATGGTATATATGGTGACTTTGTCAGTTTTGATCCTGTATTTGCATGTACTAGAGTAAAGCTATTTACCATATACCCAGTGTATCCCAAACTCTGTCTGACCGACAAAATATCACACAATTTAATCGTAAGGTCAGACAGAAGTTTTAAGATTTTTTACTAGAATATATAGTTGAAAAGATCGAATTTCTTTTTCGGTCAGATAAATAGTTATCAAAAATACCAGGATTATAATTTTATACGCCAGACGCGCGTTTCGTCTACATAAGACTCATCAGTGACGCTCAGATCAAAATAGTTAAAAAAGCCAAACAAATACAAAGTTGAAGAGCATAAACCGTTACGCTAAAGCAGTTTTGCACAGACTGCATGTACCTGTAATGTCAATTTAACTAAGTGTTCAAGTAATGAATGAGCTGAAGTGTTCATGTGAATGTCAACTTCTATAATTATTAAATGGTTTCATTTTGAATACACAAATTACTACAATCACTGTTGCCGAATCCTGAAACCTGAACTGTATATAGTTTGGCCTTATCAGGTGTGCCTTTGTATATACCACAACCTATGTATAATGTTCCTGTATTGTCAAAGTCTAAAGAAAATGGTAACTGAATACCTAACTGATCCTTAGTGTACAGGTAATAAACACACTGTCCATAATAAGTGTCAATGATATGAATTATGTGATGGGTACTATCTGCAACTATAATATTGTCTGATTTTGTAGCCATTAAATCTTTAGGCGTGAATGTTCGTTGTTTGTTGATGTGTTGATCACTATATACCCATCTTATTCCATTGGTTTTATTTAATGCAACTATTCTACCATCGAAGTCTGCATTGAGACGATCTAGAACATAACAGTTATTGTCATTGTCTGAAGTTATTTTTGAAGGAATTGTAAAGATAGATTGCCCATTATTGTCTAAATGGTACACTTTTTCTTTCCTTCCATTCATATCCATCACAATGACCTGTCTCGGACCATTGACAGGAAATGGTTCTCCATTTTCTCTAACCCCTACCATGATTTTGCTAGCTTTGGTTACATGAACAGCTAAGGTTTGAAGAGATGCAAAGCTGAATATAGACCGTTTAATTTCTCCAGTAGCCTTAGAATGTATTTGCAGAGCATCTGTCTTTGAAGATATCAGTAAATCCCCTGTCGGTAATAAAGCCATGCTATATGCATATGCTTTTAGTTTCTTAAGGATCTGTACCGGTTCTGATCCTTTCTTTAGTTGTATCTTCCGTAATTTATTAGTCATAGTGTAGTTTATCCACATACTTCCATCTTCACAGCAAACTAAATTTTCTGCAATTGTTAATTTAGTTTTAAACTGCTGTAGCACATGGAATTCGAATTTGTACTGTTCCTGATCTCCAAGCTCAGTCAATACTCCGTGTTGTGATAACAAAATTGGTTGTTTTCCTGGTACATATTGTGGCAATCCCTTAATCCTAGTGTTCACTGGTGCTACTCTCTGTTTACTATCTGCTCTTAGTTCTCTTTCCTGTTTGAATATGTTGAATACCTCAATTGCATTGTTTTGTTTTAGTGTGTGATCTAGGCTCTCTCTACGAATTTCTAAATCTTTTTTTAACTTCTTTGATCTATTTTCTTCATTTTGTACTGATTTCTTTAGAAACTCCCTTCGTTGATCAAGTTTCATCAAAAGATTATGTGTATGCATTTCAACTTCATTCTTTAAAACTCTTTCCCTGTTCAGAATTTTCTGCTTCTCTGATTCATATAATGATTCTTCAGAGGTTTTCCTAATATCCAGTTTAGATAATCCTTTCTCAATTTGTAAAATGTTTTCTTCCACTTCAGTATGAAAGTTATTGACAGCTTCCAATGTCAACTCATATTCTTTAGCTAATCCTATCATGTCGTGGGTGTTATGGGCTTGAAGAAAACATAAAGGACAGATAATTTCCTCACATGTCTTGCAAAACTGGCAACAGTTTTGTCCTTTATGAACACTACATGGAATATTAATTATGTCTGGTTGATCATTGACTTCTTGTTGATATGTAGTTATGTCTTTAATGTCTATAATTATATGCTGGTCGGTAGATTTCACTTTCTGATGAAGTTGTTGACATTTTGTACACAAGAGAAAGTCACACTGTAAACATTTCCATTTGATCTCATCTCAAGGATCTCATTAGATTCCTCACACATCTGGCAGAGCATAGGAGCTTGTCCACTCTGAAGAGAATTTGATAATGCCATCATGGGAATCTACGTTTAGAACATTTTGTTCACATTATACCTGGGAAATACTATCTCACATAATTATTCAAGACTATTGATAGTAACATCGTCATTATCTAATATACTTTGTGTGTATGTTATATAGCGAGACGACGTCACTAATGGTGTTATTTGTAAATAAAATATGTTTAAACTAAAATTTAAAAACCTGATAGTATACCATGCATTTAAATAAAGTAATCTTTTATACCTATAACATACTAACAGATCGATGACAATGAATTCAAATATGAGGACTCTACTGTGTAAATAGAGTATTATTATACATATGTTATATATAGACAGTCATGACTTCTTTTGTTACTACATACTATTTTCGTGGTGTATTCATTTTTACAAGTTTTGCAGTAGTAAATACAAGTGAAGACAAATGATAATTTTCATCGGAATTTACAACTACTAGTATACACGGTTTACCTGGTTGCCCTTTACATAACCTCATGTAAACTGTGGAACTGTTAAAAAGACCACTGATCCATACAGAAAATCGATTTATTTCCTGTTTGGATAAATTGAAGATTTCAATTATATTTTTGACTGAGGCTCTCTCTCTCTCTGCGATTTAATAAATCTGTTTTGATCTTCTGAGATCTTTTTTCTTCATCTTGCACTGATTTCTTTAGAAAATCCCTTCATTGATCAAGTTCTATCAAAAGACTGATGAAACAACGAATCAGACATTAACAGCACATATATATGAATAAGACGATGTAGTATGACTGCAAATGAGACAAATCTTCTTTGTTATATTCGTGTGTTATGGTAAAGATAATCAATCGACCCCTTTATTTATTAGATTTTAAGTTTGGTTCAACGAAATCTGTACGATATATTTATTATACAGTTTGATTCAGAAGAAACACCGACATAGCTAGATAATACGATTAATTATCTAATTACTAACACAATTTCATATTAATAAGAATTGTAATTTTCATTGTTATTGATAAATGGAATATCAGTGAAACAAATCTAATCTTAACATGCTTAAATCAATCCTAATTCTATCTTATTTTTGGGAAATATTTTAACAAATTAAAATGTGACGTCACTTTGTGTGATTTTTTTTTTTTAGAATTTCAAATGTGACGTCACTTTGTGCGTTGAGGCTTTTGCTAGCTCGGCTGTGTATTTTTATGTGCTGTATTAGGTTGTTTTATGTAATGTGTCTGTTTTTATTCTGTAGTTAGTCACCACTTCAGTTTTATCATGTATATCTATTATATATATAAAATTTACTGTTTGCAAAAGTATGAATTATTCTAAATAATAAGGATGTTCTTATCCCAGGCAGAAAACCCTGGTCTGGGCACAATTTTTGGGAACTTTTGGTCCTCAGTGCTCTTCAATTTTGTACTGGTTTTGGCTTTCGAACTTTTCTCATCCGAGCGTCATTGGTTAGTCTTGTGTGGACGAAACGCACTTCTGATGTATTCAATTTTAAACCTAGTACCTTTTGTTAGCTATTATTCGTGTGTTTTTCTGCCCTATATGTTCTCCCATTTATTTATATTGTAGTCTTGTCATGTTATGTTGTCATCTCCAATTGAGAACCGTGTCAATAATAAGCAGAAGAGTTTCACACTTTTCTTTGCAAATCACTTTAAAAGTGGTTGTCATTCTTCTTCGTCTGATCAAGCAAGAAGAACTCACATAAATCATTTTCAGTTATGTGGAAATCTTATCGTCCTAAAGCGTTTAAACAATAGAAGGATATGTTTTAAAATAACTGTAAGTTAATATGCAGGTCAATTTCTCAATAAAGTATTGCTAGAAACTAAAATGGTATGAATAGTATAAATAGTAATTAATGCATGATGTATAGATCAGCAGGGTTTTGGTCTGGAGGAATTATTGTTTTCTCAAACTATCACAACCTTTGAGCTCACATGGCTAGAAGGCCAAGTTATTTACATCACTTTGAGTCCTATTTCCGTCCTCCTCGTCCATTAATTTTAACAAAATGTTGGGTTGAAACAATTGGGCCAAATTTAACAAAAATCGACCACAGTCATCATATTTTTTATAGAGGAGGCATATGTTTGTATCGTTTTATGTCTATCGTTTTGTTATTCATGTGCTTGTGTTTGTGTGTTTATTTAGTAAAAATCCTATTGTTTGGATTTTAAACGAATAAATAAAGGCAACAGTAGTATACCGCTGTTCGAAATTCATAAATTGATACAGAAAAAACAAATCCGAGTTACAAACTAAAACTGAGAGAAACGCATCAAATATAAGAGAACTACGACACAACAGAAACACAACATTAAAATGTAACATACACAGAAACGAACTATAATATAACAATGGTCATTTCCCTGACTTGGTACAGGGCATTTTAAGATATAAATGGTGGGTTGAACCTAGTTTTGTGGCATGCCAAACCTCCCGCTTTAATGACAATGTTAATTATAACATTAAAATGACAACATTACATGACAGGACTACAATACATTTAAATAGGAGAACATATAGGACAGAGAAACAAACGATTAATAGCCGACAAAAGGTTCTTTGTTAAACAAAAAAATACGCCAGACGTGCGCCACGTCCACACAAGACTAACCAGCGACGCCCAGATGAAAAAAGTTTGAAAACAAAAACAAGTAAAGCTGAAAAGCATCGAGGACCAAAAGTTTCAAAAAGTCGCGACCAACACGGCCAGGGTTATCCACCTATGACAACAACATCCTTTAATATTATTTAGAATTTAGAATAAAACATACCTTTGCAACAGTAAATTTTATAAAATGACTATACAATAGACACACATGATAAAACTGAAGTGGTGACTAAAGCTACAGAACAAAAACGGATAAAATAAAAAAAAATTACTGTCTTGTAAGCAATAACCAGTGTAACGCTCAAAGTGACGTCACATTTGAATTAAAAAACGAGTTCCCAAAAATTAAGAAAGTTTTTAGATGAAGTTCAAGATTAGATTTGTATGACTTATCTAACACTTATTATTAACAGTGAAAATTACAATACTAATTAATATCAAATTGTAGTAGCAATTAGATAACCAATTGTATCTAGCTATGTCGGTGTTCCTCTGAATCAAACTGTAAACTAAATATATAGTGTAAATTTCGTTGACCCAGACTAAAATCTATCAAATGAACTGGATGATCAATTATCTTTACCATAACACACGAATACAACAGAAAAGAATAATAAGATGTATAACTACAAACGTTAAGACGTTCGACAAAATGACAATAACCAACATAACACCAAAACTAAATAAATGAATTTGGGATGGAAAAGTACTATGCCACGTCTAATAGCCATGCGAGTTCACACTCAGCAAAACAGTCACAATCGGGAATAAGTCACGTTCGATAATAAAAAGATGAGACGACGTAATGACAAACCACAATCTAACAGGTGGTAAAAATGTCCAAAGTTAATTTGGACAAAGATACATCGTATGGATCAACCAATTCGTGATAATGTCCATAAAATTTACGGAGTGTCATTTTTAATCTGTCCTCCTTATAACTTTGTTGGAGCAGTTTCTGCGTTAGGAGCACACTCCTGTATATGAAGTCCGTATAGTGTGAACATGCACGAGAATAACGTATCACTTAAGATATGTAAACGCCATACGAAGGGGCAGAGGGTATGTTACTGCTGAGAAATGGGAAATTGATAATTGGGAAGTTGAAATCGTCTTATTCTTATTCTGTTTAATAAAAAAAAAAAAATGTGTGACCTCTCCTATCAACCAAGTGGTCGTTGCCATATGGAAAATGGAACCCCCCTCCCAAATTTGA
The DNA here is from genome assembly GCA_019925275.1 of Mytilus edulis. Taxonomy (NCBI): domain Eukaryota; kingdom Metazoa; phylum Mollusca; class Bivalvia; order Mytilida; family Mytilidae; genus Mytilus; species Mytilus edulis. Next base: position 111,244,181 of record CM034350.1, on the reverse strand, counting down.
ACCCAAGGTCAAAATCCCATAATGAAAAAATTACCCCTCTACGTGTCCATTGACACAATTGAATCCCTTGTATTTCTTTAAAAAGTAAAATCACAAAAATGCTAAACCCCCAGGAAATTCAAAACGGAAAGTTGTATTTGGCAAAACTTTTAGGAATTTTGGTCCTCAATGCCCTTCAACTTCGTACTTTATTTTGCCTTTTAATTTTTTGGAGATTCGAACGTAACTGATGAGTCTTTTGTAGACGAAACGCGCGTCTGGCGTAGATACAAATTTAGTCCTGGTATCTATGATGAGTTCATTCCTAATCAAATGGCAAATTCAAAAGCTCAACACATCAAACGAATTGATACCAACTGTTATGTTCCTGACTTGGTACAAGCATTTTCTTTTGTAGAAAATGATGGATTGAACCTGGTTATATAGCCAGCTTAACCTCTCACTTGTATGCCAATTACATCGAATTCCATCATATTGACAGCGATGCGTGAACAAAACAAACGAATGTTGAATGTACACTAGGATAAACATTATGACTAAATAAAGTAGTTCCAATCGCTATGAAACTGGAACCCTGAGGTCTATAATAGGGGCTTCCATTTTCCATTGCTTGGTAAACTATTTTTGAAAATATTATTGAATATATTTTATTCCTACCAACTACCAAGTACTTATTAACGCATTATACATGTTATAGTTATACATGATTAACAATTTGAAAATCTGAGGTCTATAATTTAACGTTCCATGCCTGAGTAAAAGAACCATGTTTAATTTCTACCAAGTATTTATAACTGTTTACAAAAAAATACTTTCAAACATGTATTATCCCCACCAAGTACTTAATAATGCAGTCATAGAAACATTGCATACTTGTTGCAGTTGTTCATTATTATGGAATTTTTAACGCGAGTCTGGCGTATTAAACTATTATGGAACTTTTCCAGAAATTAGAATTTAGTAAAAACATTTCATCAACTTCTTCAAAAGATAGTATCTTCTACACCAAGGATTTGTATAGTCTTACTATACAAATCCTTGTCTACACTAAGTTACAGTTTTTTTTTTCAATTTTCTCATAAACTTCTCTCTAACCCCAATTTAAAAAAAACAACCCATCATGTTAGTAAAAAGGTTGAAAATTCTGAGTTTATTTTTATCTGAGTAAAGACATCATTTTGATATGTTTAAGTATACTTTGTCTGCCCTACAAAATCTAGTTGGTCATTTTATAGGAAAACAATGGGAGTCCTTGCTGGTTTAACATGTGTTTGGAAATGTTACTCCCATTGATGGATGACTGTCAACTGACATACAGAATGATCATTGTATCAGTTGCATCTAATTTATGAACTGAATTTGAAGAAAATACAATCACAGTATATTAAGATAACCTGGAGAAAATATTTCTCCACTGATGGTTAAATTTTCGCAAGACGAAAACACGCGTCTGTCGCATACAAAATCTCAATCCTTGTATTTATGATGAGTTTGTTTCTTTACAGAAGGCTTTATAGCCTTGATTCAGTTATTTTTCTATGCAATCCACCAGTTACTGTCCTACTGATAGTTAATCCACTTTTTAAAGAGGTCATGACAATGAAGGATGGATGACTGGTTAACGTTTCGTGGCAAATTAAATCTCAATTCAGATTTAGTACATGCTGTTGTAATATGAATATAGACCCTGCATGCTTTGTACTAAAGAAATACAATCAGGAGGATTATTGAGCATGCTTGTTGACAACTTTTTAGTTTACAGGAAGACATGTCACACTACCTAGACATACTATTCTGACTCAGAGCAGATCAGTCTCTGCTCTTACTCTTGTATGCCGCATGCGTAGCAGATAATCAACAAATACCAATTTTCAAGTTTTTGATTTGACTTTGATCAGGATTGAAGCCATGACCTCCCATACTCTAGACTATCAAATTACCATGAAAAGAAGGGAAGGATATATTGCAGACATTCATGGCAAAAATTCAAACATGTTTGAAAGAGATCGTAAGCAAAAGTATGTTACTTTTATTGACTTTCCTCAATTAAAAGTCACACTGAGGCTTATAAAATGGATGAGAGGGATTCACCTACTGCAAACATTTACCACGAGAACCAGTCTGAGTATTTTAATATAAATATACACAGATTTGAGGTTATATCAACTAAAACAGGCAAATAGACCCCGACAAAATCGTAGAGACAACTACCTCTTACATCAAAGTATGTATAAATAAAGGCAACAGACATATATCGCTTTTCAAAAGTCATAAATCGATTGAGAGAAAACAGAAGAAAATGCCTTTACCAAGTCAGAAATATGACAGTTGTTATCCATTCGTTTGATGTGGTTTAACTTTTGATTTTTTCCATTTGATTAGGGACTTTCCTTCTTGAATTTTCAGTTCAGTAATTTTGTGATTTTACTTTAGAAATAAGGAATTTATATCCCTTCTGTAAAGCTTTGATACTTTGTCCGTGTGGAGCAACCTTTTCAATAGACCACTTTCGAAATGTCCTTCACTGGAAAATTTCAATTACGCACCCTTTCATTACCCTATTTACAAGATACACTGTCAGACTGTCAGTTAATAAAAGTTAACACTAATAAAGTTTTGTATAAATAATTTATTACCATGAAAATATGAGCAGTTATTCTGTTTAACAACAGATGATGCATAGATAATCTTAATGTACAAATTGCATAGCACTTTATCAAGTATAAAAATTCTTTAAAAAAATGTGTTTCGTTCAGATTAAATTACACAACACAATCACAAAATATATAAGCTTTTACAAACATGATCAATAATCTTTCACATTGTGTATAATCCTTTCCATCACAATTCTTTATCGTATACAAACTCATATTGTATTAAAACTCTGACCCAAAAAAACATGCAACAAGAACTGTTAATTCAGATGTTCATGTGTGCTTTTATTTAGAGTAAAAGATTTTTGGCAGAAAAATTGAAATTTAAAATCTTACAGATCAGGATCTATTTAGGAAGGAAAGATATCTTTATATCTTTTTTAAAATTGTCCAAAATAAACCATGTCAACTGGGGTTAGAATTAACCTGTATGGAAAGTCTAAAATATAGCTCAAGAATGAATTCATACACACATTGAAAATGGCACTTATATTCAATGATTATTATTAATAAACATGAAAATTTCGACTCCAGAAATGATATATGCATGGTCAAAATCTTACAATAGGAATGCTATTTACAAATCGTTATAAAGTATGCCCCTTTGAATGATATGTTTAAAACAAATATACGTGTCATGTAATTATCTTATATATCTCATATTTAACGTTAGATAAAACATATACCTCTGAATATCAAAGGTGTGATGATATGTATGTATCAAACAACCACAAGAGAAAGAAAAAGTAACTTATGTTGTTGATACCAATTTTCAGGATTCACAGAAAGCTTCTTCCATCATAGATTTCAAATAAAATGGTTTGTTTCGAAACATAATTATCAGTTTAATGCGATACACTTCTCATCCTGTTGTTAATCAATGCTTCAGGCTGAAATTTGAGGAATAATAGTACTATAGTTAAAAGATTTGCTGCTGTCAATACACCTTACTGCTATTTTTCCGCCATTACTGGATATCACACAGGTTCCCGTAAAATTTTGACGTCATAAAACAAAATATCTGACGCCACAATAGAAAAGTGATTGTGTATGACAGCAAATGTTCAAGCGGCCGGGTCAGTCAGAATTAGCGATAAGGTGTATTGGTATTTGAAGGGTGCAAATACAGTTTTATTAGCAACTCTTACTGATTAGATGTTATAAATGCCACTTTGTCACATGTGATATATGAGGCATTCTTTTTATCTTTTCTAAGAAGCATCAGGGGTAAGAAAATTCATTCAGAAAGATTGCAAGACAGAAAATCTACAACACCAATAGCTTCAGAGATTATAGCAGAATCTTTATGTCTTAATTTATGCCAGTCTTGTTGTCTTTTTTTATTTTAAGGTGGTACCTAACACTACAGGGAGATAACTCTGTAAAATCAGCTAATCGTTTTAATTACGTTGCATTGTGGAGGCAATATTAAGCTTCTCAATGATCAAAATAGGTGTTTGTTACACTGCTATATAACTAGTGTAATTTTTCTAACAAAACGGTTGGTCAAAACTTTTTGAAATTTTAATATTTTTGTTCAATGGTAAAAGTAAATACTTTGACAAAATTTTATGAAAATTAAACGGGCCAAACTAATTTTAGTGAAAGTGTTTCGTACCACCTTAATATTATTGACTAATAATTTAATAAAACAGTATCAAGATCATGCCAGAAAGTCATGGACATTAGCAAGAGAGGATAATAATAAACATCAACTTTCAAAACACATCAAAATTGGTTTCAACAAAAATTGTTACTATTATTTTCAATATAAAACAACCATTTGTCACATCATTTCTTAAAATCAGTTTAAAATCATACATGCTTTAAATAGATGAAACTGACCTACATTTGGCATTTTGCAGGCAATAATTATGTAATATTAACCCAAATTTAAACATAAAGTATTATACATCAATGTATGTATTAAAAGAACTGAAAGGATAAACATCTTTGGCAATTAAATTAAATTGAACACTTTTCAGATTTAAACTGGATGCTAAAAGGCAAGCAGATATTTTTTATCATTATGTATCATATGTATACAAAATCACTTTTACACCTTTGAAACAAATATCTGTCACTTTAATAGTGCAAACAGATTACATAAAATAACCACTTTATTTATATACAAAGAACACATCATTTACAAAACACACAAGCAGCACATATTTGGCACATGTATTATATTTTATTGTCACTTATTTGAAATCTAGGGGAGGGGAGTGTAGTTGGATTATAATTTTTCACTAACCTGTTATCTCCCTTTAGTAAAAGTACAGAATATAAAATTATTTACAATAGTTTCACAAACCTAATTTGCACAAATGAGGTAATCAATTGCATGTTAAATAAGATAAATTATTGTGGGATTCATTTATTATAAGGGATACCAATTTTCGTGGATTAAGGAAAAATTGTATTTCCATGGATGTTTGATATCTTGTTTAACTAAAGACTACATAAAAAGCCTACAGCAAATTTGTAATTCTTTGGAAATTTTAATTTGGGGTCCAACTGTACCTAAGAAATCTATGAAAATTGGTATTCCACAAATAATAATGAATCCACAGTATGTCATTCCTAACTACTATTTACATGCATTAAAGTTAAAAGTCCATTTTCTTATTATTGATTTGGTTTTTGGATTTTATCATTTCTAAAAATAAAGGAGTTACTTCCCTTAATGTTAGACATTGTTGTCCTTCTGCTATGTTTTTATCGGCTGTAAACCTTGAAAAAAAACACCTTTCAATTCGTTACACTATCTACATACATGAAATTACGGAAACTAACAAAGAAGGAATTTCTTGTGTAACATTTGAGAGGCTGAAAAGACAGTTGTAATTATAACGTGTTAATCTATTAAATTCATATCAGTTTCATATTCAAACCTTATAAACAATATTCATGTTTTCTATACACTACAAAATCATCTTAAGGAATTTTTCCCAAAATAGCACTAATTTCAATCTTACTTCTTTTAGTTGCTCTTATCATGATATGGAGTTAAATTCAGTAATATAAAAAGTCTGCTAAAAGAAGTTGTAGAGTAAATGCCAAGGAGACAGCAACCCAAAAAGAAATGAAATGTTAGTCCACAAACTAAACCACATCACACAAATATTAATTTATGTTAGTTAATTTTGGCAAAAGTAAATATATGTAGTCATTATCTTTAAATTCCTCTTTTTTATTTAAAAAAATTTGAATGTGCTCAAATGTAATGCAGGATTTACCTTATTTCAAAACAGAATTGTTACATTGAGGGTATATTAGAATTTTCTTAGCAATGTACTATTTATACATGTGCAATAAGCTAGGTCATTTCATTAAAATTTTCAAACCTAGCACCAATTGTTGTAGAATGCAAGGTCTTTAAAAAATTACTAATTACAAAAACTTAGTGTAGCACAAATCCAATGATTTATCAGTCTCTATCTGATGTGGTCCTTTGACTTAAATAGTATCCATCTTAACAAGACAACTGTATGAAAATCATGAACAGATCTATTCCCCTATTACTATGATTGGCAAGACAACAAATCAATTAAATATACATCATAATCTCATAAAATTCCCATTATTTACATAAATATACAATATAAGTGTGCAATACACAATTGATTAAGGACATTTATGTATTAGTTTTACAAAAACAATTCACTGGTACACATTGCAAACAAAATATTCTGTAGTTGCCACATTAATCTCTGGAATGTCATTAGTGCAATCAATAAAAATTGTATCAAGCAAAAATTATTTGGCACATATAGGAAAATATAAAGACAATGGTCGATTAAGGGGGTACCTAACACTACAGGGAGATAACTCTGTAAAATCAGCTGAATGTTTTAATTAATTATGTTGCGTTGTTAAGAGAATATGAAGCTTCTCAATGATCAAAATAAGTGTTTGTCAAACTGCTATATAACCAGTGTAATTTTTCTGATAAAACTGTTGGTTCAAATTTTTTGAAATTTTTATATTTTTGTCAAAGGGTCAAAGTAAATACTTTGTCAAAATTTTAAGAAAATTAAACGAGTCAAATTAATTTTAGTTAAAGTGTTGGGTACCACCTTAAGAGATGAAAAAGCAGGCAACTACCAGCTTTCCTAGTAAAAGTTCATACTAGAATTGATATGGAACTAGATCAAAGAAAAAGCCTGCGAACTCCTTTACTTAGGATAGCCATAAGAGAATTTGTGAGGGTCAAAATGGGGTTTGCAGAAAAGAGAAGAAAGGGTCAACACATAAATAAACGTAAATTGTCTTACAATTATAGAATACAGAAATAAAGACCACCCCTCCATTAAAGCAACTCCGTTCACTGAAAAACTTATAAGTAAAAACAATCACAAGTTATGAACATTTCAGTATAACTTACGATCAATTTCAGTCATAAGATTTTTCAGTGAAAAGAGCCCTTAGACCCTCTTTTGTGTTCTAAACCCTTTTGTTTATTTCATAAAAGTTATTCACAGTAAAATCTATTTTTACCTGATCTAAAGACGAAAAGTGGAGTGAAAATAAATTGCTGTGAACTTATTCTTTCTTGTCTTTTCTTGGCAAGAACATAACTTCTGTTTGTACGTTTTGCATACAAATTTGTTTATAGGTACAAAGTTGAAAAATGGTTTTCCAAAAAATCATGCATCATTTAATTTTAATTTTCTCTCCAAAAAAGTATTGGTATATTGAATACCCTTTGATCAGACAGATACAGAATTAACTTTAAAAGACATTATTATATCATCAGGACTAGGTATCTGAAAGTCTTTCAAAACAATCAATGCCCAGATTTACAAAAGGTTTGTCTTTTTTATATGATACAAGCTGTCCTCTGTAAAAAATAGTTTTATATTTAGCGATAATCTCTCAGCATTTTTCGTTTCCATGGATACCATAATCAGCACTGGTACTGGACAGTTGCATCTTCCAAGGTTGAATTTCTTGTTTCAATGTCAATTATCTGCCAAGAAATTCACAACTGATTAATGGTACTTTAAATAAAATGAAGGATTCACCAAAAATATGTCATGTTCCATAAGTACACCATTTGAAGTAGTCATTGTTAAATATCAATGAATGCCACTCAAGTTAACTGTATACCAGTTAGTATAACCTTGACCCTGCCTAGGGTTAATATAGGCAGGACCAATATTTGTTTTTATTAAACCTCAGTTTTTTGTATAAAATAAGTACACAACATTTTGACTATTTTTTCAAATTGCAAGCTTTAAACTATTGGACCGGTCAAAAGTTTTCAACTATTGGCCCTTGATGAAACTATTTGACCGCAAGCCTCATTTTATTTCGCAGAATTTCCAATGCAGCTTCAGGATTGGTGGATTTTGAAAATTCCACGGGAGTAACAGAGTAACAACGTTGCATTTCACCTATAATATCTAGAGTTGACGTAAGTGCAAGACAGAGCCTTAGCATTTCAGAATATTTATGAGGTAAATGTTGGGTTTCTGCTTTTTATATTACGATAGTTGTTTTATCACCGCCATTTATTTTCGGTTGTCTTTTTCAGTATAATAAAACACTTACATACTGGATATTTGTTGAATTGTAAGTTTATTGTCCCCTCGGATACAACTATTGCCCTTGGCTATGCCTCAAGACAATAGCCGCACCTTGGGGGACAATAAACTTACTATTCCACTCATACCCAGTCAATAAGTACACAATATCCTTTAGTCTTTGGTGAATAGTTAGTATAACCTTGACCCTGCCTAGGATTAATATAGGCAGAACCAAAATATTGTTTGTATCCTTTGTTCTTTGGTATATAGTTTTCTTATTGGCAACCATACCACTTTTTCTTTAATTTCTTTTTTTAATATTTCTTTGCATCAAACACTTACTTTTTTTACCATATATGACACAGTGATGACTGCTGTACCCATATTTTGACTATTTTACATAATTGCGTCTGTTTAATTACGCATCGTTGTAAATATAATGGAAGTTGATGCGATTGTCATACAAGTGAGAGGTTTAGCGCTATAAAACCAGGTTCAATCAACCATTTTCTACATTTGAAAATGCCTGTACCAAGTCATGAATACGACAGTTGTTGTCCATTCCTTTAATGTGCTTTATCATTTGATTTTGCCATTTGATCAGGGACTTTCTGTTTTGAATTTTCTCAGAGTTAAGTATTTTTGTGATTTTACTTTTTATTTATATTAATTACCTATAAACTGTCTGATCTGAGCTTCTAAGTGACCTATCCTTTCATCTTTCTGAAAATAAATAAAATGCATTCTTGGTAAATAAAACTTAAATCACCACATACTTTCCGTATGCAAAGTGACCTTAGCGTGACCCTTCTCGTAAAAATACAGTGATCGCAATACGCATGGATCTGTCGCTGAAATAAACTATTATCTGACTGTACATGTTAAACATGTGCTCAATATCCATGCTCCTTTGTTGATTGTTTACTATAAGGTGACAATCGGTAAACTTCGGATTCAAAACACAGCATTTAATAAGCTGTCATATTTGTTAAACATAACTGATAGAGGAAAAAAATTGACCATTATAGGATATATTTGCGTAAAAAATGATAAAATTGTGCACAGAAGACTAAGTTTATGATATATACGTGCATTGGTTCAAGAATTGAATAAACATTACTTTTAACCAGTCACTCGTTTCATATGACTTTAACCTATATTTATACGAAAAACTTAGTCTGAAAAGAAAAACACCTTTGATTTTGTTTTGAATCATTTTCATCCTTTACTGAAAAATCCACATTTTTCTCAAATTTTCTTCCATCTTGAAAAAAATCTACAATTGCAAACTAACCTTTTCTCCTGCCTCCTCTAAAAATGTTACTCTTTTTTCTAAAACTTGAACCTAAAATAAAAATGCCATTTAATACAACAAGACAAATAAGTGTCCAATTAATTCATTCTGAACTCAATAAAATTTTATATTTTCAAATGCATCATGCAATATAATTTTCTAAGATATATAATAAAACAGCTTTTGTCAGATAGATCTGTCCCTTACTTAAATATAGAATAACCATACATTGTCTCAAAATATTAATTTTATTTGTACAAGGCTTAGAAACAGGTAAAAAACAAGGCTTTGCCGAGCATTTCTACCTGTTTTGAGCTGAATATAAACAACATTTATATATTGGAGACAATGTATGGTTATCCTTTATATACTGCATCTCTTATGACTGTTCTAAATGAAGTATTTAGGGTAAAAACCATCATTTCTTAATGTTGAGTGGAAGACGTAAAGTTTCTGCGAACCTGCATGTTTTATTGACAATATAAATAAAACTCTACGGAAACGCATTGTCAACGTCATAAACTAGGCGATATGACTATCAAATATGAATATACTGTCAATGCAATTTGACTGCTCAAATAGCACAGCTGCAGTATATTGTAAACTATCACATTTTCTTCCAGGGAATTTTCAATTTTGTCATCATCATACAAATATTTGATAAACAATTTGTGACAGACCAAATAATGAACAAACAATGAAACATATTGCCTCCTTATATTGGAGCACAATTAGGCCAGTGCAAAATATAGAAAACTAAATGACTTTATTGAATTAAAGTCTGTTATGTTGAACAAAATATTAACAAATAGTATATTAAATAGGAATACAAGATTAACCAGGTTTGTATATAATAACTTATTTTAGTTTTTAACACAAATCCTACCTTTTTCAAAATTTCTACAAGGTCAATGGATTTCCTGAAAAATGAAATGAATAGTAAGTAAATAAGAACATTTTCATTGTGTAAAAACAGTTACAAGATACAAATATATCATATACATGTATACAATAAAATACATTCAACCCTTTGAGTCTATAAATCCCTTTCAATATAAAAAAAAGACGTATTTCAAACAAAGTAAAGAATATGAAGTTTAACACCTAATTCACAACCAGTTTTCTTAAATAAAATACAAGAAAACATCAATCAATCATCAATCTTAAAATAAATGAACACAATTACAGGAATTTTAGACTTTATATTAATTCTTCACTGCTAGTATGTAGAAATCAGTGATGAAAATGATATGTGCTAAAATTTGACCCCAAAATGACATTATCTGTTTTATTGACCTCATACCTTTGTAAAATTGATAAACATCATGATAAATGATACATTAGAAGACTTTTTCTTCCAAAGAAAAATTCAAAAATATATTTTTTTTTCATTATTTTTTTAAAAACTAGCACACAGTTGTCTTTATTTCTCCATAAGCCGTAACCATTTTTTACATTCAAAAAGACATAATTCATGAAAAGCTATTTTCAAATCTATGCAGTTAAAGCATTCTTACTCTGATATGATAGTGGATTCTGTTTTATCTGAGATCTCATCAATACAACTAGGTGGACTAAGGGCTTCACTTGATGAAAACATCTTAGCTGCTGTGTCCGAATCCAAACTTGAACCGATTCCGGACGAATTAGGTGGACTCAGATTTAAGCCTGCTGGCTGACTCAAAGTTGTCGAGTCTGAATGACTGTTATATACTGTTTTTGTTTGATGTTTTGTAGAAGAATTTAGGTTTATTTTAGTGGAACTAGTTATCCGTGGACTAGAACATCTCGGAGACGAACCATCAGACCGAGGAGAAGAATGAGCATTTAACATGGCAATACGTTCACGTACACCTAAAGAAATGTCCTCCTCCGATAATCCTGCATTGGAATCTTTTGATGAATTAATAGCACTATTATCTTTGGAATGGGATGAAGAATTAGCAGGAATATTGTCTTGAGAATCAGAGGAATTATTAAATTTCAATTGTCTTGGTGAACTATCCCTTTCTGGAATATCATAAGGACTAGCATCTAAATCGGTTAAATTCTGAAAAGCTTGGTCAATTATACTCTTTCTCCTTAGTTCTGACACTGTTGTCTCTATTTCAGTAGCAATACCAACTAATTTAGGATCACTTAAATGATCTTGGTTTGAGGAAAACTCAGGATATGTTGAAGAATTGGAATGTGAAGGGAATTTAGATTTAGAACGAGTCTCTCGAACATTGTCAACAGTCACATCAGTTTCTTTTGATTTTTTATCTTCCAAAATACCAGACTTGCCCATGAGTATACTTTTAGCCTGGTCTAAAGTCAAATCATTAGAGTTCTGCCTCTTTGCCATAGTTGCCCTTTTTAAGAAAATGTCCTGTTTGGCATTTTTCGCTTGTTCTTGTTTTAATTTGGATGGCAATGTTTGAGGAGGTGGCATTAAGTCTTTATCATTTTTCGAAAATTTTGATTTTGCCGATTCTTTGGGTGGATTAGCAGGCAACGACAACCTGCCACTACCTTTTAACACACTGCCCTCACCACGAGAAGATGATGACGACCTTGGAGGTCGTTTAGGTGTACCTGTCGAGTATCTTGAAGGTGGTGTATCTATATCTAACAAATCAGGTGTACTACTAGACAAATTTAGACGTGCAGACGACAATAGATTTGATTTACTCCCCCTTGATTCCACATCTATATCCATCAAATTAGGCGATGATGCATGAAATCCTTTTTTCTTTATAAAATTACTCCTCCTTTTGGCAACTGGTCCCTTTGATTTTGAAGTGTCTGAACTATCCGATAATTCACTACTTTTGGGGGTATTTATAATATTTGAAGAAGATGGTGTTTTGGATATTTTGGCTTTTGAACTTTCTGTTTTTTTCATGTAACGATGCGTACTGGGTCCACTCTGTGATTGAGATCTCAATTCACGCTTAGGTGTTTCATTCAATGTTTTAGAACTTTCTGATCTTCCTAAGCGTAGGGTAGATGGTCTTGATGACCGCTTGTCTGATTTGGTGCTTCGTCCAGAACTGGACGTTTCACTTCCTGTTTCTGAATCTCGATCCCAAGCAGGAGATCCTGAAAAAATGACGAAAAAATCGTTAAAATCAACAAATTATCTATCAAGATATATGAATTAAATATCCAAACTTTATCATAAAGGTGACTTAAAGTTAAACTTTTGAAGAAAATTTATTGTTGCTAGATTCATGCATTTTATACAGCCTGTCAATGTCTTACAAGTGATCAATAACATCTCATGATAAAAACTAACACTGATGAGTACTTCTAAAAAACAAATCCTGGTTATCTCCCCTTTTTTTTGGTTTTTCATTGCCATAAATTGATATATAAATAATGCAATTGTGATTTCCAACTTGGTTTCAATAAATTATGTAGTATATATGTTTTTTGGACAATTCCAAAATATAATTTGAACAGACTGTTGTTTTGCACCACTTTGCTAATTATATAATGAATCTTAAATTCTACAGTATTTGGTTGTCTGATACACTGTGTCTAAACCACACAAGCAAAAATTGTTCGGACTCGATGGTATCTAACATCCGGCACAATGACGGAACACCAATAGACAGAAGAAAGGTAGGTTTCTTCTTATTCTTTTTATTTTTTTTATGATATCGAAGAATATATATACATATACAACTATTTTCTATTGTGAGATGCAATATGTTCTACAACCGTTCTATATATACGGAGAAATAAGTAAAAATGTACGTCAAATTTTGCCGATTCTGAACAATTTTTGCTGGTGTGGTTTAGACACAATGTGATATGAATAAGTGTGAAAAAAAATCTTGACATGGAAGACTTCACAAGTATTAAATAAAATCACTATTATTGTTTTCAAAATATTCATTTGATTTTAAAATGTATAATTATAATGTCAATGAATTATGAGTGCATTTTTTATATTTTGTATATATGTTTAAATAAAATATCCTTCACCGGGTGTCTAGCACACTGAAAAGTTGGAAGCAGAACTATTCTATAAATATATATAATATAAAGTGAAGATTGTTTTTTACTAAGAAATGAATATATATATTATTCATATATACAGATTTTTATAATAATGTATGTATTAGAAAGAAAAACATGGTAAGACAGGAAGATTTTTACTGGAAAAAAATTAATAAAACAAATCAACCATTTACAACATCTATTTATAGATTTGTGACTATTACTGAACACTAAATGCTCAACATTAATGGGTAAACTATGTCTTCTTTAGCACACATTAAAATGGCTAAAACTATTGGTATCAAATAAAAAAAAAACACTAACATTGAAACTCAAATACAATTTGTGCCAAACAACCCTTTTTTCAAAGCTGAAAAGTTGTTAAGGCCACATGAAGTTAAATTTTTTAATCTTATCCTCATCTTCAAAAATACAAAGAGTAAGAGAGGATTTTTTCTAAAAACTTTTGGTTGATTTTCACCAAAATATTTAAGCAGTTACATGAATGAAATAAAGGTATCAATTGGAAGAGAGGATAGAATCTTAAATTAATGACATGTGGCCTAATGCTAAAAATATGCTGAAATGCCATAACATTGCATGTACGGTACACATACATATACAGTACTACATACAATACATAAAAGATGTTAGAAATATATATTTGATAATAGGTATTATAAAAAATCTGGGTAATGTTGCCAATCGCAAAAACTTTCTTTTTTGTCTGAGTAACATCTGCAACAAATGCAAACATAACAATTTGCCATTAGTAGAAGCTCAACTTCAATGCTCAACTATCTATGTGTTAATTATTGAACAGGGGACAAGTTCAAACTTTTCGAACTATTTCCATGCGTCGGCAACTTTACCCCTGTGAAGTCTACTAATAAAAGCAGGTGTTGGAATCTGACTACGCCACTGTGGTCTGTGTGTGCCAGAAGGCAAGATATTTTTACCGATGCTTTTTCTGATAGGCGTGCTAGGCGTGGATCTACTTTTGAATGGAGGCATTTTCTCTTCTATGATTGGTTGCTTTGGCAGGTCAAAGTTTGACCAACTCATGCGTAAAGTGTTTGGTGTTCTTGGGCCTTAAATGCAATGGAAATATTATAGCACTAGCAAATAAATATGTTTATTATCATTTCTATGACAAATTCATGTTTCCTTATATAGTTTGACATGCATCATCACCTACAGCATGCCTAACTTCTTTTTTTTTTAATTTATCATATTTTATTGAAATCTGTACACCAGCATGCCTAACTTAGCAATTATATTTCAAGGTCATATTCACTATAAATCATAAAAAAAAATTATGGCAACTTTCACTTTACACACGAAACTGTGGTTAGAGCTTTTGTGAAATGCCTTTCAGTTAACAGAAGAAAATATGTATATGTTAAACAATGTTCTTGTAAGTGGTCAGCACTATTCAGATTGTTGAAAAACAAAATGTGTCAACTCATTCTTTCTCAATGTAATTTTAAATTTATAAGTATTTATTCCTAAATTTTCAAAATGGAATTGAGACATGAAGCACCGTTTCCCTGAACAATACTGGTTTTAATTTCTGATAATTGTGAAAATAGCTCTAGATTAATATAACTATAGCACTTATATCAGTTTGGATATATAAGAGCTAAAATCTGACAGCTGTTAAAATCTAAGAACTCCATGAAGCAGTATTATGCCTTTTGAATAATTTACTAGGTACTTTTGACTAAAATGAGTTTTTTGAAAAAAAGAATTTGAGCAAACTATATATATTTGACTAGTGTAAACAAAAAATGCTTTGTAGATAAAAATTTTATGTAGAATTCCTCTTAGTCTAGATAATGAGAAAATAATAATTCAGAAATTTACATGATTTAGTACCATCCCAATAAAAGTTTACAGATAAAAATAGGGATACATCTAAAATACGTGTATTAGTTATAATGGTGCCAAAAAGGAATGTGTGAAGGGTAATTTTTTATATCTAAGTGATTTATGGGGGTCTCGTTGGGGGTTCCAATCCCGGATCCCGCTTACTGTTTTGTCAGATTCCCATATCCCGCTTACACTATATACGTAAGCAATTCTCATTTTTTTTGTCATTTCCCGTGTCCCGCAAGACCTCATTTCCCATTTCACGACACAATAATTTGACTTTCACATGTCACGCTTACAAAAAATCGACAATCCCACGTCACGCTTAAAACCCAATGAGACCCACATTTATCATAGTGGTGTATGTGACTTTATAAACTGTAACATAATTTTTAATCATGGTGAACAAGTTTTGTTGGGTTTGGTTACCCTAGTTGCCCTTTTAAAAACGCTACATGATTTTAAAGTTTCAATTACGAAACTAACCCATATTTTGTCGAGGGCTTGAATGCCACAATTTTAATCAGTGGTTAAAATTATAATAAATCTACCGTATACTAATCTATGTATTTCCCCTACTGATTGAAATAAATTCTTTGTACTAATTTACTAATTATGTAAGTATAAAATTTTTAGATGAAAACTACTACCTCATTAAAATACACAAATGTCCTCTTTATAAATTGTCAAAGATGAAAAAAAGAAGTTTTTCTTACGTTTATGAGTGTCCTCTTCCTTTGGCAAGAAGCTGTTTGTCACTTTTGTATCCTAAAATGAATAAAAATATAAATAGAATATTTCCATTTTTTTTTTTGCATTTTTTGTACAGTTCATGCATCAGTTTTGGTATAGAAAATGTGTATAAAATGGTGTGGTGAGGAGAATCTTAGCTACCTGATCCAAACTGTTTTACTTTCAACAGCAAACATTAAACAATTTTTAAACACTGTTTTTTTTCCCTTTGTAAAAGTATATACAAAGGTGAATCTGGTAGTTTTTTGGAGTGTAAAATATACCAATGGAGTGCAATGTTCCTTTGAAATATATGAATGGATAAGGATTTTTGTGTAAATCATAATATGATTGGGGGTGGTTTCAAAACCCCAGTCAGACATCTGTACCTAAACCAAAATTTGTATGTTGAGACCCCAACAAAGGGTTTGAAAATAGATTCTATTACAAAAAAGAATTACAACTGTATTAACATAGGGCGATAACAAAAGATATAAGTACCAGTACTTACATGACATGGTGATGACAGAGCACTCTCTACATGTTCTGATTCTGGACTTTCATCCTTCCATGCCATCTACATCATAAAAGACGTCAGTATATTAAATAAAGCAAAAGTCTATTTACAAATTTAGTATAAATTGACCCTGTAATAAAAAAAAAAAGAAAGAAAAAAAAAAAAAAAAAAGATCTAATTTTTAGTTTGGCCCTTATGAGGGACATGAATTTATATTTGACAATGGAGACTAAGAAAAGATCAAATTTATGTGTGTAGCCTTGATAATAAAGTTTGAAGTAAATATTAAGTTGATAAATCTTTCAATAACATTCCATTTGTTGTTGTGATACTAGTAGTTATTTTTTCACTATAAATTGGTTAAAACGGTGATATATCACTTTCAACTTCTCAATTTTACATGGGAAGTAGCCGATACTTTCCAGTATAGAACCAGTTTAAGAATGACAAAGGGAAGTAATTTGTGTTAGAGTGTGTAATAACTGAATAAAATAGGTATTCCATATTCACAACTTTACCATGTAAACCATTCTCTACAGTGTTTTTTTTTCTTTCAATGTTGTTACCAAAAGTCCTCTAGATTTTGAATCAATTAACAAAAACTACATGTACCTAAAGAGATTACCAGCTTTCCTAATTCTGTATCCTTTAAATTTTCTATTTTAAATTTTAAACTCTATTTTACAAGGTTTAGAGAGTGGAAAGAGAAAAAGGTTTGAATATCATTTATCCATTATTTTCTGAAAGTTTATTTGAAAAGTCATATATGTATTATCTTTTGAATTAATTTTTTATACTGACTTTGATCTTAAAATCTTTTTTTAACTTTACAATATTCTCACTAAACAGATCTTTCAATATCGTATCTATCTATTGTTATCACCATTTACTTTTACAACATGATAATTTAAAAATATGTATTTCAAAGGGGGTCTCATTTGGGGGTTCCGATCCCGGATCCCGCTTACACTATGTACGTAAGCAATTCTATTTTTTTTTTGTCATTTCCCGGGTCCCGCTAGAGCTCATTTCCCGTTTTCATGACACAATATTTTTACTTTCACGTGTCACGCTTATAAAAAATCGTCAATCCCACGTCACGCTTAGACCCCAATGAGACCCACTTCAAATTCAAGTTACTATTTACATATGTCTAACTGGGCAGTTTTTCACACAAAATTAGCAAACCTGGTCTTCTTCTCAATATTTCAGTAACGTTTAATTATTTTCTTACTCAACTATGCATATGCTAAAGTTTGCTTATCTTAATACAGCTTGCTATTGACAATTTAGAATGTGAGGCAGTTCTAAGAATGGTGTGAACAAACTGAATTATTGCATTCTTACAGTGATGACTTAAACCAGAACCTTTAATTGTAACACTTTCTGAAACTTATTCTACTAAGCATATTCTATTCAAACATTTTATTTAAATAATACTGCATGAAAAAAAAATATTACATAATTTGTTAAATTAAAATGTTTATTCAAAAAGCACATGCAAAAGAACATTATTAGAGCAATATAACATGCATTGTAATTTCAAAAAGTTAACAGTGAAAACGTGTACAAAAAATAAATAATATTTTTAAATTAAAATCTAATGCTTTAGAAAAGCTGGTTCAAGTTTTAATGTAAGCTATACTCAGAGTATAGGATTGAAACTGGTTTGTCTGGATTCATAACAACAATTGATGCTTCAGGATATCACCATCAAGTTATACAAAATAATCGATCAGTAATTGACAAATTTTCAATAGCCATATCTACCCAATGACGCAATAGAAATTAAATGCTGTATCGTATGCTGGTAGAGTGAACAAGTTCATCATTTTTGCAGAGCTAACATGGTCATGAAAGGCTGCAGCAACCAAAAACTTGACCATACGGCCAGTGAACCACATTTCAAACTTGATATTTAATGGCTACTTATCAATATAAAAGTTATGAAAAAAATATGTCTGTAAAAAATAAGCTTCTGATCATGCTCTAAGAAACAGTCATTTCCATCTACAGATAATGATCTATTTATAGAACAAATGAAACAGATGATTCTACTTTCACTTACAGCTTCAATTTTCTTCCTGGTTTCATCAACAGTACGAGCCATTTCAGATTTTCTTCTTTGAAAAGACTATAAATAAACATATGTGCAAGTCTTGAATTTTCATTACATAATGAAATAAAATTTCAGTTTTAATTCTTTTAAGCTGAAATGTTCAGTTTCACAATTGAAAAATGAATAACAGTATATTAGTTCAATAACAAAAATCATTATACAATTTGTATCAGTTTATTTCTATGTTGTATATATCGATAAAAGACAAAATAATTTGTGGTAAACTACATAACATCTGTTATCCAGGAATCCTCTAAAAATAAAAAATAAACGTTATAACTTGGATATAAGACTGCAAAATAAACAGGTTGTCCAAAAGTATACAAGCCATTCCAAAAACAAAAAAATCAACATAGAGCAAAAATTGTGGTACAGCCAAAAACCATGTGAATAACAGATATATTAACTACAGTACTACATGAATCCAAGACAAACAAAAAAGGTGGTGCTCCTCCATTGGAGGACCATATAATTCCCACAATATGAAAATAAAATATAACTCCTTCTCTAATACCTTTGGCCTTTTTATCTGAAAGGTTTCCTTAAAGGCTTTAAGTTCAGATAACATGTGCTGAAAACAAAATGTTTGACCTTTAAACTCATATATGCAAATTTGTCTTTATGATAATTTGCATATCACAGTTTTATGTTTATTATTTTGTATTATGCCTATACAGAGAGGCCCTGCATGGGGGAACACGGTAATCCCAAAATATTCAGAACAGTAACAAGCACAGTCAATATGAACTGTTGCATAATGGTGATCCAAAATAGAAGTTAGATATTGGGTATAAACGAGACCTATAGCTAGGACCTCCATGCAGAGTCTCACAAAATTAATCAGTTGTTCACTCATATAAATAGCTGTAAGAAAACAATATATAATCATGTTATGGTTTTAATAAAAGATATTACTGAAATATTTTGATATACCTTTTTTGTGATATCAAGGTTAAATAATATGACTCAAAATGCTTACTTTCTGATTGGCTGAGGTCCTTATTTACCAGTATATTTTTTTTCTTAAAGAATGCTTGGTTCTCTTTCCATGAGGTAATGTTACCAAAATGTTCTTACATCAAACTCAAAGATAAATAAAGTAATCTGTCAAACTGATAGCTTATTTCATCATGACTTTGGATCGATGGTTACAGATTTTATTACACGTTAAAAAAATAAATTATATTAAGCGTTTATAGCCTTGCTAAATGCTTTTTCTTGGGGTAAAAAAAATTAACTACCATTTTTAAGTTTCAAAAATGAGAGTTCAGTGGTTATATCAGAGGAAATGGAGTATGTATTCACAAAATTTTTGGATGTTTCTAAACTCTATTTATGAAGATAGACTGGTTAAAGAATGTGTCTTTCTGCACAAGACACCCTGGAATTACAAATCTTGTTTCATGGCCTCTCTCTAAATGAAGCAACAATATAAAGTTTAGAAATTTAAAGCTTCTCCCAAAAAAATCTCACTTTGGTCGTAAATTTATATGATTGTTCCTAGCATCTTTAGTCTGAATAATAAGACATTTTTTGCATAGAATTTGAACGTGGCATGCAATATTTAGTGATGTGTTATAACTCCATGCAGCAATTATTCAATGGACTACTTACATCATACCAGTTGTCTGACTTCTGTTGTACCGCCATACTCCTGTAAAATAGATTATTTTCACAGATAAAACAAAGAAAAAACAAAAGTCAATTTCAGAATTCTATGTTATTTGGTCTCTTCTGCAGAGTTGTCTTTATTGGGAATCATACCATATCTTCTTCTTTTCATATAGAACAGCACCTTTCGTTATTTCGTAAATTGAACATTGATGTTTTTAGAACAAAAATATTTCTTGGTGTTATGCCAATTGAAATAGATTTAGAATATCATTAGTTTAGAACAAAGATTTGATAAAATGTTTGCCTAACCTTCTCAGAGCTCTTATACTATAATATTAAGCTCAGTGAAGAGGTGAAGGTTATATCCCTAGGAGAACCAAAGATATTGAAAGAAATTCCCCATAGCAATATCCATCTAAGAGTGAGAGCTAGAAGTGCACAGTGTAGAATGGTAAAGGACTTATCAGATTTTTGTAGGCTTTTCCGCACTAATCGGGTTCTGCAAAGGACTAATCGCCATTTGTTTCCAGACAGTGTGACACAAAATGAGACAAACAGACGAAAAGAAGTCATAAGTGTTTAAGTTTATATGATCACGGAAGGCCCCAAGATCTAAGTTTGCAAAATCGGTACCACTCATGGCTTTTTCAAAGAGCCCCACATGAAACAGGACAACCGACCGAACACAGCTACAAATGGTTTGGTTTCTGTTCAAATACACAGTATATTAGAATGTGGATTTTATGTGGAGAGGTTGGCTTGGAAGTTGAAATGATGTCTCTAGGTAGTATTATTTCCTTCTGGGAAATGTTTCCATGTGTCCATGGACATGTCCAAAAGTCCAAATCCAAGTCAGTCTCATTTTGATTGAATATTCTCATTTGACATTATTATGCTGTTGACCTGGAAATGTAATTTAATTTGATTTTTGGTGTTTTAACGCCACTTTTAAGCTATTTTGTGGCCGTCAGTTTTCATTGGTGGAGAAAGCCGCAGTTCCCCGAGAAAACACCTGGAAATGTATGCAATATTTGTTGCCAGAAATTGTGCAACCACCGATTCATACAGATGTTGTAATACAATAATTATTCAATAAACAGTAGACGTTGATTTTACAGAGTAAATAATTACTTTGGATTTTTAGACTGAAATCTTGCAGATAAGCTCATTCTGAGATCTGGTTGTTCTCCTTTCTGTTTCTCCAAGTCTTCCAAACTTCTCTCAAATCTGTCTTTTGGAATCGGAGAAAATGCCAAGTTTTCAAAGGTATCCTGCATAAACTTCTCCTAACAGAAGAGAATGTTTTAAATGCAATTAAAAATAGGCAATCGAAATAAGTAAATGAGAAATACTGTGGATTCATTATTATTAGTTTGATACAAATTTTCCTGGATACAGGTTAAGGTGGTACCCAACACTTTCACTAAAATTAATTTGGCTCGTTTAATTTTCATAAAATTTTGTCAAAGTATTTACTTTGAGACTTTAATAAAAATATAAAAATTAAATTTTTTTTGAACCAACCGTTTTGTCAGAAAAATTACACTGGTTATATAGCAATTTGACAAACACCAATTTTGATCATTGAGAAGCTTAATATTCCTTTTACAACACAACGTAATTAAAACGTTTAGCTGACTTTACAGAGTTATCTCCCTGTAGTGTTAGGTACCACCTTAATCATGAATTCAAATGTTCAATAAACTGCAAATTTTCTATAAGGTTATATGCACATTTTGGCAAAACCACGAATTCAGATATACACGAAAATTAAGGATTTCACCAATCCACGTAAATTGATAACCACGAAAATAAATGAATCCACAGTATATCAATTTTTAATTCTTCAAAATAGTAAGAATATAATTTGCTGTTTTTATATCTCAAATTTTCTTGTTTAATATCACATATTCTTTGTCAATATGTTTGTGTTTATCTAAGATGCTCACAATAATGATTTTAGGATAGAGGCTTATGCATGGCATTTTTGACATTAAAAATGTTACTTTTCTTTAGTATGGTTGAAAACAGAATACTTCCTAAACTGTTTCATTTTCATGGTATCCTTCATTCAGTTGAAGGTAAATCTACCTACTTTCATTTATTTTCTGTATTTGAAGAAAGAGTTACTGTAAACAAACTTATTTTCTCAAAAACTTTACTTCATGTTTAGCTCTTTCTTGCCCACTTTGCAGCTATTCAATTTCGTGATTTTCAAATGTACTTGATATTTATATTAGATAAAGAAAGATGTAAGTTTTGAATTTTTCTCAACTATTTATATTCATGTTATTTCTTTTTTTGCTAATGTCCTGAAAATAAATCACTCGCGAAATAATTTGAATAGTTAGATATTCTCAGTGTTTTAAGTACCATACCTCTGTTAATGTGACCTAATTTGAATGAAAGATTACATAGCATATTTTTTATTTTTTTATCTAAAGACAAGATAGGTCTGAATAATACTTGCTGTTCTGTTTATCTAAATGAAGAGTTACCTACCCTTGAAGTGTGATTGGGTTTTACTGAGTATGTTTTAAATGTCCTTTATGGTTCTTGATATGTACAAAATCAGAATGTGTAGCGTGTCTTAAATGGAGTTACCTACCCTGTTCTGTGTTTTCTGATATCCTTCATCTGAGGGAGTAACTGGGTTTGATGGAAATGAATCATTATCATTTTCATTTTCAATGTCTTCTAATGATACAGGATCTGTCATGTCTGACTCTGAAATTAATTCACAGTTAATAATTGAGTATTTGTTTCATTTGTACTGACCAAAGTACCATATTTAACATTTTTAGAAATACTGTACAAGTGTTATTGCTTCTAGGGTACCAATTTTAGTGGAAATCCTGCTTTCTTCAATTCACAAAAATCATTTTATTTTCCCCATTTAAAAAAAAAAGTCAAATTAGGACTCAGGTATGTTAGCAAGATGAAATTGGTTTCCCCCCATTATGTAAATAAACTTATTTAACTGAAATTTGCTGTGCATCAAATTCAAAATACTAAAAATCATTTTGTGTGGCCTCATAGAGATTATATTTTTTTATTTACCTGCATCTTGACTCTTGTTAGTCAGACTACGTCTCCTATTCTCTCCTAATCCAGGAAATATTGTGAAAGCACTACAATGAAAAGAAGACAAAACATATGAATTTAAATATAACTCTCAAAGTTATTATTTGTAAATCATATGTTAAAAGATACATCATGCATAAATGAATCATATGAAACTGGGTATACTATACTGATTTGGTAATACATGTATGTATAAAATTGAGAATGAAAATGGGGAATGTGTCAAAGAGACAACAACCTGACCATAGAACAGTGCTTCCTCCATCTGCTCTCTTTTTTTTTTAACCCAATTTAAAATCTGTTTGTTTATTGGAAAGCAAAGAATTGAATGACATTAAAGAACTTGAATATGTTCATTTCCTTACAGTCTATTTGTGTAGGCTCCTGCAAGAGTTGCTGTGTTTATGACAGGGCTGACACAAGCTGAAAGATGTTGATTCCTTTGTATTGTTATGAATGAGACACAATAATTACCTTTCATTAGTACTGGATGTATCTTCACTAGGTAGATATATAACATCTCCTTCTTGTATCTCATCCATACTGTCACTTCTTGGAATGGTCGTCTATAACATTTAAAACAGAAATCTTCATTTCCTTTATATTATAATGACAAGTGCAAGTAGTGTTTTTTTATGTATTTGATTCATTTTTCTGGGCCTCATGTTTTTGTTTTGGATTTCTAGGATATATGCTTCCAAGGATCTTTTACAACTACCCGATACATTTTTTAAAACAAATTCTTATAAGTGTAAAATTAACTAGAGATGTCAACATAACCTGACTATACCCCTTGAACAATGCCTCCACATAATTCATCGAGATACCAATTTCGGTCAACTAAAGTTCTATAATACAATAGTTGTCTTCCTTCTAGGTCATAACATTACTTAATATTATTGGGTTAACATAATTTTGAAGAATAAAATGAGTGGTTGGTTACACATTAATGAGATGGTTACTACCGACATATAAAAACCACAAAAAGACATGTTCAGTTCAACATACTATCTTAAACAATAGATCAAGCCTTATGCAATGAGGAAAGCTCTAAAACTTTCTATGACTAAAAAGATTTGTAATTTATTAACAAAGACTATATAAGATCTTCCATGAAAATCAAAATGCCCTAAACACCAAAATCATTAAGATATAACTTAAACCCCACATTGATGTCGTTCCAGACTTGGAGGGAGCACCTTTTTTGTTAGTTTTTGATGTTTTCTTTGGATGAACCAAATAACCAAACAGCTGCTAACATAGCCCACATTCAGACACTATTTTGAGAAAGCATCTGCTATAATGTACAGTAACAGAATTGTCCTAATCCATTTGTCTCTTTTTGGAACAATAAAATATGTTTAAGCTACAAGTCCTTACAATAGCCAAATATTCAAGGAGATGATGACAAAAGGCAGAACCTCTTCCTCAACAACTTTCCATACATTTCAGAAAAATGAACATCTTTGTATTGGACAACATGTGGTATTGACTTATATTTTCCCCATAATTTCATTTATAATAGCTGATTATTATTAAAAGGTCATAAAAAGCTGTCTGTTTAAGCCTTTTTTTAAAATTTCATTTCAAAACTGAATAAGTCCACTTTTTTAAGTGATCAATCCTACATTACTTTGTTAAAAAAAAAAATATACTTAAAATGAACTTGTGAGCCAAGGCTACATGTTGAAGACAGTGCTTTTGCCTATCATGGTTGACTTTTACAAATTATGACTTGGACAGAGAGTTGTCTGATTGGCACTGTTACCACATCTTTTTATATTTTTTAATAAAATAGTCAACAAACCTCGTCCCATGTGGTATGACTGTCATCTTCCCTATGGAATGATGGGAAAAAATCTTCATCATCCTCACCTTGGTTGCTCTCATCATCAAATATAACTGGTATTTTCTGTAAATAGCAATTATTTATCTTAATTGGTCACGATAAGAATTATACAATAAAAGTCTAGTTAAAATTCTACTCACTAATGATGTGATATCAAATATTTTATGTTATATACACAATCTACACAAAACAATCAGATTAACTTCCTAAAGTACATCTATTTTAGGTAGAAATAATGTAAAGATTCCATATGTACAATAGGAAGAAAATTTCAAGTAGTCAATGATCATCTTTATTTATTTGTTTTATCTCGGGGTGAGGGTGTTGTAAAGAATTTGTCTGAACAATCTGATGAAAATATGTGAATGATAACCTTTATTTCAAGTCATTATGTAAACAAGTCAAAGAAATTTCAGATTTTTCTCCAAAAAAAAAAACTAAAATAAATTTCATTTAGTTGTAAATGTTGTAATCTCAAACTTTAAGAAATTATGTTGAGCTTCTTAGGACTAAAAAATAAATTAACAAAAATATAGGCGATTTTTTTTTTTAATTATTTATATGTAAATCAAATTTTACCGAAAGATACTCAAGTATGATTTATTTTCTTTATAAAAGAAACAATAGGAACTGAAGAAATATTGTAAATTAATAATAAGATTAATACGATAAATTAATAAATTTTGTTATCTACTTGACTTGTTATAGGAACTAACTTTTGCCGTCTGACAGTTAATAACTACAGAATTTGTTACTAAAGTAAGGAAATCAAACGTCAACAAAGCCCTTTCCTCAAATCCTTGTACATTTGCCAATCAATTTTTAAAGATTGGTTAACAGAGAGAATAAAGGATCTTTCTTTTTACTTTATAAAACAGTAGTTTTCTTGCAACTTGCAGTCTTTGTAAACAACTCAACTGTTCCATCATACTTAGCATATTACCTACTTTTATGATCTATACAGGTAAATGTTGACCAAATTCTTAGAGACTACATTTATTGTAAAATAAAATTTTAAATATCAAAGATATGGTGTAAACTTTGCCATTTGTGTAAATTTAAAGCTATCATTTGTTTAGGACAAACTTATATATTAAAAGGCATTGTTTAGGACTTAGGAAAAACATTGACAGTTAGGCGTTGGTATTGACGGCCTCAATGATGTTATGAAACAGATAAGTAAATCCGTATAAACCCATCTATAAAGACATTGATTGACAAGGATGACACTTAAACCACTACTGACAGATAAAATATGCACTCTAATCCACGACAAATCAAATGTTAAATTCAATAGGCAATTTATATCTGACGGTCAACAACTTGTCTGCAATATTGACAGAAAACATTCATATTTTACTTGGAATTTTTAACATGTAGCTCCCATACATTGTTCTACACATGCCTGCATTACTGGAGATTTGAAATATTCCAATATAAAAAAATATTTAATGCAGCGGAAATGATAAGAGGATAAATATGTTATGAGTGAATAGATTATGACAGTTAAGCATCTAAAAATTAATTGAATATTACACATATTTCTAACTAGGTCTTGTGACCTAAGAACGGCATGTAAAAATCACTTACACTTAAGAACAGCAGATACAGCACTTGTATACTTCAATTCAATAAATTAGGCTTATCTGACACAGTGTGTCAAAAAAATATAGATAAATACAATTTCCTTTCTTAATTTTAATTTTTTATATTTGATCACTGCTTCTGATTACTTTATATGTATATAATTAGGTCTATCTGAGACTGAGTAAAAAGTATAACTCAGTAGAATGTTCTTTCTAAATTTCTATGATTTTTTGCTAAAGTTTTAGTAATGTTAAAATACATGTCTAAACATTAAATCTAAGTACATTTGTTCTTTATATTTCCATTTTTCCCATTCTTCTATTCACTTTATTATTCTTTTGATTATTTTTTTATCTTAAAAATTTGGAAAACCTTACTCTGGAATTAATTAATACATGCACTTTTAAACTAAATACAATTTGTTTTTCATTTACTATCAATTTTCAATGTTCCTTATATCAATTTTAGTCCCAATATATTTCTTTAGTTTGATCCAAATCATTATTTTTGTTCCATCAAGTTGTTTACTTTTGTTCAAAACAAGTTCTTTTCTTTTCGTTTTTCGAAATCAGGCTATAGTTTGTTATTCAATTTTTGTAATTGAATTTAAAAAATAAATTTTTGATACATAAGTATCAATATCACACTTTTGTTGATGGATGTCGCTAGGAAATAGAAAGATTTTGAATATAAGATTAACATAAATCTACTGTAATTAATTACTTTAATTCATTTTTAGTGATAGCATAAAACAGCCATTCTATAAATTCATTTTTTTTTTTTTCGATTATCAAAATATTCAGAAATCCACACTTAACTCTCCATTAAGTATCCTGTTTTTTAAGCGGTTACAATGGGTCTGGTCTTTTAAGTCCATCATGGATATGTTTTGAAAGCAAAAGTAAGAAAAATAAAACCAACAAGATTAATTGGCTTTGAATTGGTCCCGATGTAGAATTGAGAGCTAGCAATGAGGAGGTAAC
Source organism: Mytilus edulis (assembly GCA_019925275.1). Classification (NCBI taxonomy): domain Eukaryota; kingdom Metazoa; phylum Mollusca; class Bivalvia; order Mytilida; family Mytilidae; genus Mytilus; species Mytilus edulis. Next base: position 111,216,355 of record CM034350.1, on the reverse strand, counting down.
AACATAATACTTTTAAGACATTTTGATCATTTATTTTAATTTAGTAAGATTTATACTTTTTATCACTGTAGAAATTATGTAATGGGTACTGTTGCAATGTGCTAAGATGAACTTCAATTTTCTACTGGCATCTAGAAAATTTACAATCAAATACCAGGCTTTGTATTTTTATTAATGATTTATATGAGGGTAGGAATGCCCACTGTCAGTCGTCATATGGACATTTTCTGCTACTGTAAATATCAAATTGGTTTTAGTTTATCCTGATTATTCAAAGGTTTCAAATAATCTATAATCCATAAACTGTTATTTTTGGAAAGAATTTAACACAATTTTTCAAAATTAGTTTATTCTATAATCGTCATTTAGAAAGAGTATATACAAAAGAAGATGTGGTATGATTGCCAATGAGACAACTATCCACAAAAGACCAAAATGATACAGACATTAACAACTATAGGTCACTGTACGGCCTTCAATAATGAGCAAAGCCCATACCACACAGTGAGCTACAAAAGGCCCCGATAAGACAATGTAAAACAATTAAACGTTCTATTATACATTTTTATCATCAAGCACCTAAAATAACCATTTTGGTAAGATTTTTTACTGTTATTTGTAATGAAAGTACCCTCATAACGACCCTCTTATATCTTTGACTTTGGTCATACAAATTTTGCTTCAAAGTTTCAAACTTTTAGCTTATGATGCAAACAAAGCAACAAATGTCAATATTTTATAATAAACAGTTCTATTATACATTTTTGTATTACTTGCTGCAGCTAAAGGTCCTGATTATACAATCATCCATGTACTATGGACTATTTATTTTTCGTGCATACCAATTTTCGTGGATATTTTATTCATTGTTATTTCATGGTTTTTCCCAAGTCGACTTACAGGCATATAGAAAATTTGTAATTCATTCAACATTTAAATTCAGGATTCATTGTTCCCGTGAAATCGACAAAAATTGGTATCCAACGAATAATAATGAATCGACAGCATAAATAACAGTGAATAATAATGAATCGACAGTATTAATAAATAAAATTAACATTATTTCACTATTTTTGAAATTTCACAGTAAAGATATTTAATTAACAGACATCACTTTTAAAAACCCAATAAAATCACTTACCCTTGGAGTATTTTCTGGGTGTGACATAACCATAGTCTCCCTCCTAATATTGGGGATATCATCCTCTTCGTCATCACCTGCAGGTAACTTCCGTATATTACGGTCTAAAATGTAGAGAATTTGTAAATACACCAAGTCAGATTTATCCATTTCTATTTCTCTAATATCTCTAATTACACTGATTCTTCACCGATTCATGTCTACAAAACTTATACACCCTTTTCGCTGGCTTTTAAAACTATATTAAAACAATCTCCCCGGAGGTGCATTAATTCACATCTCTCTTCCTTTAAATCATGTATTTTATCAACATCTGGCAAAAGTCAATTCCAATTATTTAGGTGCTTTTTCTCTTTAATTCAATTCCTTTTTTTCCAATGGTTTCCTGTCAGTATTAAGTAACTCCAAATAAAACAGAAGTACTATTTTAGTCATTAATTATATATCCAATTGGAATTCTTTTATTTCCACTATTTCTTTGATCAGTCGTATTATCAGTGAAGTAAGTAGCTGCACTTCATATAAAACTTAAGTCAGAGAATCTTTTTCCAATCTTTCATGACTTTTTACAATCATGCTGTAGATAAGATTTCCATTACAATTAAATCTCCTGTGTAAAGGTAAGTTACTTAATCAGATCAACTTATCAAAGTCCAGGTGAAAATCTTCACAGATCATTTCACAGATTAACTTTTACTTAATTAGTGTTCCTCTCCGATTAAAAAAAAAAGTTATTTGGCATTTGGAAGTTATTTTGCAATTTTATTCCAAAATAAAGACACCATTTTTTAAACTTCAAAACAACAAATGAACTTTATAAAGACCGTAAATTTATGGCTTTGGTAACAACATATTTTTCCCTTTTATCTTCTCTAACAAAAATTCTATATAGTACTACTGTAGTATCAACTGTATTATTATTTGTAGAACATTACTTTTTCAGCATTTCATTTAGATCATAGAAACAAGAGAAAAGAGACAAGTAATAAAAAAAACCCTTAATTAATACTTGTCTTCGCTATGTAAATACATACCAATCAAACATTTTTCATGGAAACAGGAGCTTCCAAAAAAATAGTGAAATAAGGAACCACACACATAAATAAATTCAAAGCACGTCTGTAATAACCTTTAAAATTGCTTTTTTTTTTTAATTTAAATGTAAACAAAAACCATTTTAAAAGATTTTGGTTTCACAATTTCCAGTGATAAATACTTTATGCATATCCATGATAATATCAGATTATTACATGGCATTTTTCATATCGCATATATTATCAGCCCTAGGTTCAATATCAGCCCAAGAGCCGCATGGCTCGAGGGCTGATATTGACCGAGGGCTGATAATACATGCGATATGAAAAATAACATGTTATGATCTTTTTATCATATGCTTCAACAGTAGAGAAAAATAACAGATTCATATATTGATCCTTCTACGTGGTTCCTGATTAGAAGTTGAAAGAGTAAAAAGTACACGGACGTCGGACCCAAAATTTGATACATTCAATATGAAATCTTTTCATTATATGCCTCAACAGAGAAAAAAAACAGATTTTAATATAAACGAATCGACAAAAAAATAATTCAACAATATACATAATGAACATTGCTTGGAAAAGTCAACTTTTTTAAAGTAACTTTCTAAATTATGTTTCAGAAAAACTTAATAAACAGCTGCGCCATGAGCGCATGATACGCCCGACGTCTTGTGTGGAAGTTTTATGCAATGATCATAAATAGTTTCTGAGAAAGTTTTAAGCAATTACCATTTATTGCTTTTGAGACACGGCGGGACATGTGAAACTCCCCCACCCTGTTTTCTTATTACAAATATCACTAAATAAAATTTTGAATCAAACCAAAAAGTATACAGATCTTTAGATTAATATAACAAAGAAGTGTGTACAGTTTCAAGCAATAATCATAAATTGTTTTTGAGATACGGCGTGACATGTAAAAAAAAACCTCCCCTTTTTTACAAAATACTCAATAACTCAAAAATAAAATTTTGAGTCATCACCAAAAAGTATACAGATCTTTAGAATAATATAACAAAGAAGTGTGTAAAGTTTTAAGCAATAATCATAAATCGTTTTTGAGATACAGCACGACATGTAAAAAACCCCTCCCCCTTTTTTACAAAATACTCAATAACTCAAAAATGAAATTTTGAATCATCACCAAAAAGTATACAGATCTTAAGATTAATATAACAAAGAAGTGTGTAAAGTTTTAAGCAATAATCATAAATCATTTTTGAGATACGGCGCGACATGTAAAAAACCCTCCCCTTTTTTACAAAATACTCAATAACTCAAAAATGAAATTTTGAATCATCACCAAAAAGTATACAGATATTAAGATTAATATAACTAAGAAGTGTGTAAAGTTTTAAGCAATAATCAAGAATCGTTTTTGAGATACGGTGCGACATGTGAAAAAAAAACACCCCTGTTTTAGTTACAAAGTGCCGTAACTCAAAAAGTTTAAATCTTATTTTCACCAAAAAGTATACAGATCATTTGACCATCATAAAAAACAACTATATTAAGTTTCATGAAATTTAGATAAGTCGTTCTCAAGTTACGGTGCGACATGTTTACGCCGGACAGACAGACGGACAGACGGACGGACACCGGACATTTGTATACCATAATACGTCCCGTCAAAATTTTGACGGGCGTATAAAAAATGCATTTATTTAATATATTTTTTTTTTAATTAAATTTAATTATTTTACACAATATACTTTCCAGTATTCAAATAATTGTTTTGTACACTACTTTGTAATGTTTTTCACTGAAAACGTAGCATTGAGGTGTATTTTCCGGAATTTGCCGAGTATCACCGGAATGCCATGTGATAACGTTACGGAAAGGCATGTGATAACAATCAAAGCATGTGATAAACTTTTCATATCAGCCCGCTAAGCACCAATTCGAAAAATATGGAAAATATTTTAATTTAATGCTATTATCATACGGAAAAAATCATATGTTATTTAGTCTAAGTATATGATAATTATAATTATTCAATATTTTTGAACACATATAATGCTCAGGAGGGGAAGTTGTGAAAAATACAAGTAGAGAAAAGGTCAAACTTAGGGACATAATCAAATACATCCATTTAATTACATTGAATCGTAATGTGATGGTTTTAAGTTTGACATTTAAGATTTATTTCCAATAATTCAATGCCATCAGCTAGGTTAGTAGCAGAATCAGCCTCATTTGGTAATGCTTACAAATGACAACGCATCTACATGATGAGTAATAAAAGAACAGCAATCAAATTTCCATGTGTTGCATATATCACATATAAAAGGCAATAACTTAACTAAATTAATTCTACTTTTTGATATCTTACAAAAAATGTAAGCATAATCAAGATTGAAAATAATGTTATTTTCCATATATTTTGTCTTTCCAAGGGGAATGAATTTATTTAAAATACGTCTGTAAAATAAGAAATTATTGTGAGGTTTTTATTAATGCGAAAAATATGACAGAGTTGTAAACGCAATAATTTAACTTGCATTTTGAGATATTATATATGAATTAAACAGGATTTTTTCTCCAAATCGTAAAAAATAAAATTGCATATATATATAAGTCTAAATTGACAAAATCGCAATAATAAATGTATGCAATAATTTCTGAATTTACAGTAGTTAAAATGCTCTCTTCTGTGACCTTACTGATAGAAGCATTTTATATTTTTTTTTTTTTTAGGGAGACGGATTTATAAAAGTTTTTCCAAACTTGTTTCCGAATCCCATATTTGAACTTTATGTAACATTGTAATATTTGTCTTGACATTTTTCATTAATAAATACTGTTTAAACTAAGCATTTTATATAAACTTAATTAAACTTTGATAAGAAATTTAAGTAAAAGAGTGCTTACATTGCATTTTTATACCAATTACATTTCAAAGTGACTGAAAAAATAATAAATCATCAAAAAAATTCTGACTCTTCCAAGGCATTGTTGATTTAAATTCCATAACAAACCTAGAAGAAGTGTAGGCTTGAAAGTGCTTACAATACTATTTAAAATCAAATTAATATTTTCAAAGGGCATAACTCTTTTCACCAAGTTGATCAGCCTGGATTTTGGAACTCGTGTGAGATACATTTCATTTATATATTTGGCAAAAATTGTACAGGAGAATAAAAATATTTGAATTCCAGTTCAATCCATTCAAAAATACTGTATAAGGTTTTCCACACAAAAACTTGTTCGAACTATTTGAGCTTCAATGCCATAAAAAAATCTTTATCATGGAGCAAGAATTTGTTGATCCTTAATGTTGCTTTTGAATCTATGCATGTAAAATTTTGCTGACAGCAATTTTTGAAATTCTTCCAGAATTGTAAAACCAAATAACTAAATACTTGTAGATCATGATTACTTCATAAGAGGCATTGTATACTGTGTAAAAAGTCAAACTTTAATATTAATACTCCAATGACTATTTCCAAAAGTGGTTAAAGAGCCTCTTTTAAACACTTGAAACAATGGTGGATTAAGTAAAGTTTGTGAGCTTCTATATTTAACACTGAAACTTCTATACCGAAAATTAGAACTTGTTTTATTTTGGATCAAATTTTAAATTCACAAATTTTTAACCTACTTTAATGAACAGTAAACATAATCGCAGACAGATGGCTGTACAGTTAATGACTTGGGATTAACTTGGATTAACTTTAATCCTTTAAGTATTTAACAAGTTTTATTTGTTAGGTTTAATCATACTTGAGCCGACAAATTAAGAGATTAAAATCATTGGGAATATGGTTTATCCAATTACGTTTTGAAGCGAGAATAATCCCTCCCCATAGGTGAGAAACAGACTCCTAAATTGTCATTTAGAATGTTCAACGTGTTTCATATAATCATTTTACATAAATTCTAAGAGATATACTTAATTAACTCAAATAAACACAGTAAGATTTCAACCTTAATATCTTAGGATTTTTTGATTTTATATCTTCAGCAGAAAAAAAGGTCATATAATGTCAAGTTATTCACCATTTAGTACATCCACAGGGTTTAAGGTTTAATAACACAAATATAACTTTTACAACACAGGGGCGGCTCCAGCCATTATTAGATAGGGGGTCCAACTTTGTGTTCCCATTCAAATGCATTGATCGCTCCATCTAAATTGTTAACAAAAGTATAATTTAACAACAAGACTAAATAAATAACTAGGCCAATTTTCAAAATGAAAAAATCTATAATATATCAGATTTGTTATTACAAGTTTGACTGATGGTTTCTATGTGGATCTATGGTGGCCGAGTGGTTTAAGTAGTTACTACTGTAATCACTAACCAGTCAACACTGAGATTGTGAGTTTAAACCCCACTCCTGCGGGTGCACTTGACTCCAATCTTAATTGACTAGGATTGTCAGTTTTCCTATAGAAGGTCAGTGGTTTTCTCCACCAATAAAAACTGGCTGCCACAAAATACAATGTAGTCCAAAAGCGATACTTAAAAGTGGCATTAAAATATCAAAGATACTGACACTATCTTTCCTTTTCTCTACATTTGTTATTAGCTTTCAACCATATGTATGAAGATACAAACATATATTTGAGAAAATTAACTCATATGACATGAGCTTTCCTCATTGTTGAGGGTCATATTGTGACCAATGGGGTACTATATCCCATTTAAAAAATGGCATATTTATTAAGGGACTTCATCTTCATTTGTGGTTACTGGATTGGATTGGTATCCTGTAACTTATATCCTATTCAACATGCATGCACATCTACATATTAGGATCTTACAATGTACAAAGTTTCATTTAGAAGAATTGCAACAACTGTTTTGAAAAGGATAAAAAAAAAGAAGTTAAAAGGGGCATAATTCTGAATAAAATAAACAGAATAATAAATCTTTTACATGGTAAATTTTTGCATATCATCATATTCTACAGTGAATCAAATAAAGGATAAAGAAGTTGGTCTTGACAGGACATAAAGGTTGATTCCTATACACCCCCAAACTTGGTTTTTACGGGATAAACCCCTCCCCTTCCCCTCCCAAGGTGAAATTGAAATAAGATAAAACAACAAACCATAACAAACAAGAATATGTCCCAAGTACACGGATGCCTAATCCACACTTGTGTCCCAAGTACACGGATGCCCAATCCATACTATCATTTTCATGGTTCAGTGGACCGTGTAAATGGGATAAATTCTCGTTTGGCATTAAAATTAGAAAGATCATATCATAGGGAACACTTGTACTAAGCTTCAAGTTGATTGGACTTAACTTCATCAAAAACTACCTTGACAAAAAATCTTTAACCTGAAGCAGGACAGACGGACGAACAGAAGAACAAGATGAATGAACAGACCAACATAAGAACAGACGAACAAACAGACGCACAGACCAGAAAACATAATGCCCATAAATGGGGCATAAAACTTGGTACCACTCTATAAGTTTAAAGCATAAGAACACAAGAATAATCAGAAAAAGCTAGAATAGCCATGTAATACCATGAATTCTTTTCTTTTCAAGTATACCAAAATTCGTGAATTGAGGAAAAATTGTGTTTCAGTGGATATTTGATTTCTTGGTTTTGCCAAAGTCTGCATACTACCGTATAGCTAATTTATTATTTGTTGAACATTTAAAAAATATAGGGTTAACATATATCCACAAACAAGAATGTGTCCATAAAACATGGATGCCCCACTGACACTATTATTTTCTATGTTCAGTGGACTGTAAAATTGGGGTCAAAACTCAAATTTGGCATTAAAATTAGAAAGATCATATCATAAGGAACATGTGTACTAAATTTCAAGTTGATTGGACCTCAATTTCATCCAAAACTACTGTGACCAAAAACTTTCACATGAAGTGGGACAGAAGGACAAATGGATGCATAGACCAGAAAACTTAATGCCCCTCTATTATCTTAGGTGGGGCATAAAAATAGATATCCCACGAATAATAATAAATCCATAAGAGTAAGACTCACCAATTTTTGTATTAATTTCCACCTTCTTTCCATCAATCTGAGCTAGTATAGTTTTCTGTTCCGATCTCTCGGCCCATCTTCCCTTTGGCTGACCTGATGTCTGCTCAGGACTTTTGGATTTCTCATTTCCAAACTGTAAATAATTAAATATTAATTGAAAATATTTTTTCTGTCAAATTTTGGTTTCAAACTTATTGAATAAGGTTAAGTGTTTAAAATAATCTCTTATTCTCCTAATTATAGGTTACATATATTTGTACAATTCCCGAGTTAAAACAACAGATTTGCTTTCCATGCTAACTTCTGCAAGATACCTGTGTACAAATTCTTTAATAGCATTAAATTCTCCTGATATCGTATTTTCTTAATCTATTACACTTTGCTCAATTATACTTTAATTATCTTTGTTTACCAAACTTTCCCCAGTCAGATAATGTTTCCTTTTCAGAATCTAAAAGACTATGGGTAATGTCATTGGTTGAATTTCAATTTTTCAGGATGTTGTTAGACAATCGATATCGCAACATTTAGGCATAGGTTTTCGAAAATATTACCCAGAAGGTATTAGGATTTAACGCAGTATTGTAGATAAGATCATTATTTCTGGCCAAATACATCACAGACAATAACTTTTTACCTTGTTTTTAGCCCATTTAGGTAGCTGTCCAATACTAAATCTGTAGTCTAAAGGGGCTTTGGCTTTCTGTTGTCCTGGATGTTGTTTAGTAGGTTGCTGTTGCTGCTTTTCATTGTATTCATTTAGTTCAGCTAATATCTTACTTGGAGTTTTAAACTCAGATTCTCCTGGCGCAGGTATACTTGGTTTAGCACTGTACATATTAGAATAGAAAAATGTTTAATAGCAAATGATACAAGTTTTCAATTTTACTGCTACTAAATAGATACAATGTAAACAATGTTTAGGAGCCAGCTGAAGGATGCCTCAGGGTGCAGGAATTTCTCCCTGCATTTAAGACCTATTGGTGACCTTCTGCTGTTGTCTGTTCTATGGTTGGGTTGTTGTCTCTTTGACACATTCCCCATTTCCATTTTCAATTTTATTAAAATCAATTATTTAATTGTATTAAATATAGAACATATTTTTTTTAATTGAGTTATCTTCCATTGTTCATTTTTAGTTGAGCCTATTTTTATTACAGATTCATTCATTACACACAACGTATAGGTATTAACATAAGCTATTTAAGGGTGGTGCTCCATTATCCTTGAATTTTTGCAAGACTTTGATTTCAAGTATTACTCTGGAAACCTTAAATTTGGAATTATATGAGGTAAGCTTGGATAATAATTCTTATTCACTTATTTTGAAAGACTGTTCTTTTTTTGGGACAAAAATTTAAGATACATACATTTTATGAATTTCAGTGTGTTGCAAGAACTTTAAAATTAATATATATATTTCAACTGGTATAATAAGCTCAACCTTTGGGGAAAAAATCCTTGTTTTTCCCTGGGCTTCTGGTCACAAAACATTTCTCAGTACTAGTACTAGGAGTGCAAATTTTGTGGACAAATCACCAAATCCAGTATTTTTATCAGTTGATTTCTGAGTCTAAGCATGATAATTGTGCTCAAAAATATTTTTATGAACCCAAAGCCTGAGTGATATGTTAAGTCTCCGGTTAGCATATAAATATCTGAAAACTCTTAAACAGTATAACACATTTGTTACAAACTCACGTTTCATTATTATTATTGTTAGTTGCTACCTCAGCCTCCTGATACATGTTACCAAGGTCCTGTAATCTATTTTGCATCATGTTTGTCATCTCTGGCGGTAATCGCCATACAAAGATACACCTAGGTAGAAATTAATTATTTATAGAAATAATCTATTTGATAGGGAAATTATTGTACAAAAAAAAGTAATTACAATATCATTATTAATTCATAAGGGAATTGTCTTCATTACTGATTTTAAGATATTTGTAATACATAGCGGTGGATTCATATATTTTTCAAGTGTTCCAATTTTTCATAAATTGAAGAAAATTGTATTCATCTAGATTTTTGATTTAACAGTTTTACTAAAGTTTACATAAAAAACCATTACAATTTTTTTCTTTCTTTGATCAACATAAAAAAAATACCCATGAAATCAAAGAAAAGAAAACTAGAATCCCATTAAAATTCATGAAAATTTATATAAAGGATTTTTAAATACAGACAATTTTCATGTTAATAACTGTAGCCGAAATTCAACAGAAATTTTTCTGTAAATCATTGGATTTCTGCTGAGCCATACGGAAATAGAATGTGTCCATAGTACAGGGATCCCATCCCGCACTCGCACTATCATTTTCTATGTTCAGACGATGAAATTTGTGTAAAAACTATTTGGCATTAAAATTAGAAAGATCACATCATAGTGAACATGTGTACTAATTTACAAATTGATTGGACTTCAACTTCATCAAAAACTACCTTGACCAAAAACTTTAACCAAAATCTTTCACCTGAAGCTGGACAGACATACAAACAGACGAACAGATTGACGAACAAACAGATGAAAACATAATGCCCATAAATGGGGCATAATAAATTGGGCATAAAAATAAATACTAACCCATCAGCTGATACAGATATCAGATGTTTGAGATTATTTGTGAACTTTATACTAGTAATAAATTCTGCATGACCGATCATCGAGGCTTGGATTTCTCCTGTGGCATAGTCAATAATAGTTATACTCTTATCAACGGTACAACTAGTGGCAAAGTAAGTTCCAGAGGGATCTAACGATAACTTCATCAGTACTCCATCATCTCCAATAGTTCCTTTGTAATTCTTCCGCTGTTTGGACGTCTTTATTGAATATATCCTGATAAATAAATTCATTGTTAAATCAAGCAACAAGAATGTGTGTCCTTAGGACACCATGTTCCTGGCCCCATGTAATTTTTATTTTTTTAGCATCTTTCTTTAACACTTTTTTTTCTTATGGTTGATAAATGTACAATGAATGTGATGATCATATATATAGCTTGCCCTGCCACTCAATGGCCAGAAAGCAAAAAGCAATCACCAATAAATAAATCTATCAATCAATCAATGGCCAATGCAGAACATAGGTCCTAATATCCTTATTATGAAATACAGCAAATATCTGTTAAGAAATTAAATTGAGTTTTGGTTCGAAGTTGTATAATGTATATTTTTGTTCAGTTGTTTTGATATGTATTTTTTTTCTTTTTTTTTCTACTTTTTACCTTATGTTCCTATCCTGACAGGCTGTAGCAGCAAACTTCTCTGTGGGGTCTATAACCATATCATAGATTGTTGTTTTACCAACAAGATGTTGGTCTAAAGTGAACTGTAGGTCTGGATCCTGTAAAAATATAACAGTGAAAACTTACATATAGGTTATTACATGATTTTCTGAAACATACATAACAGGTAGGGTGGATTTTTTCTGTGACAAGTATTTCCCTTTACAAACTCCACATTGAAATATTATCATACTATGCACAAATTAATAAAACAACAAAAAGCAAATGTTAGGCCAGGGTTTTTTAATTTGTTGGTTTACGGATTTTCCCCATGAAAAAGTCAGGTTGGTCAGTCAAAAAAAAAAAAGAAAAAAAAATATCTTTCAGGACAGAAAAATATCCAAAAAAAATATATTTCACCTGTATAACAATATGTTTGGTATGGTCTTTTGTCATCATTTCTTAAATTTAAGTTCGATGTCAACTGTCATAAACCTCGCATGACATTGTCTAATAATTTCCAAAAAGTTTCCACGGACAAAGACGAAATTATATCGTCATTTTACAAACAAGAAAAAAAAAACAGATCCGCATAGCTCTTTATCAATTTCAGGAAACTTGGTGAATAATGGTGTTCAACTGATAAAGAAAAAGTTGCAAAAACGTTGACGACAATAAGTTTCAAATTTCGTGTCACAAAACGTTATAGACTCGTCCACTGGAAAAATGAGGATATCTGGTTCATCAGTTGTCATGCATTCCCGCTTTTTTATCCAAATAGACGGTTTTTTTTTCATTATCTATGAAACAAGAAACTTTAAATAATTTGTTTATATTAAGTACTTTAACTTGAGTCTTCCACGTTAGTACCAGTCCATTTTCTATTTTCTATGAGATTATGCATCTTACAGAATTATGACAAATACGGGAAAACGAACTTATTGTCTGATGGGTTTTAAACACAGGTTTCGTTCCGTTTAAGTATTTGCGCAAACGACATTTCAAGGTCAGTTATTGATTTGTCTATTTTTAAATACAATTTACGTAAACATACCGATTATTTTTTTAGGTTTATTTTTTCACAACACAAAGTGTTATCAATTATTCTATTAGTGTTTAATGCATTTCATTTCATAAAAAAGAATATTCTATTTAATTTTTGGGGATAATGTATTTGATAGGGTCGGCGGGAATAAAAAAGCATGAAATGTCAATTTTATTCTTATTCTGGAAATCGGAAAAATAGGGTCAACGGATCCATAAACCAACAAATAAAAAAACTCTGGCCTTATGTCAATTAGATCAGATTGACCAGATTAAAAAGAAATTTAAAAAATAAAGGGCTCAATTGATGTCCATTTCTATAGTAATCTGATACCATGTGAGTTAGAGTTGAAAAAAGAATTGAAAGAAATTTGTTCCTCACTATATGACCATTTCTAAAGGATGCAGATTTACTGTCAGAACATTTTTACTCACCCTTTGAGCATTTTGATTTATTTACTTCACATTTGACAGAACATTTTCTCACCATTTGAGCATTTTTGAAGAGTAAGTAGAGATTACAATCCAAATCTATCAGAACATTTAATACACATCAATTCATGATTTCAGAAGTTAAAAGAGTAAAGATTGGTTTGCTTCACAACAAGTTAGAACATTTCTACTCACCATGTGAGCATTTCTGAAGAGTAATGATTTGTCTGCTCCACAACTGAGCATTTTTAACTGTTTCTCAGTCTGTGTAAATCTGACAGCTGTTATAGATGATGAATGGTCGTCTAGGGTTTGTAACAGTTTATAGTTCTGTTCTACATCAAATACATGTAACATTCGATCTCTACTGCTGGTTGCCAACAACTTTGGACCTGAAAAACAAAATCATTGAATTATAGAACTTGAAGGTAGACTTTTCAAGTATTATATGCAGTTGACTGATTAATCTTTCAGATTTAAGTTGAATTTAGCACCGAATAACATGAGTAGTGCTTGAGCCAAGATCTTGTTGCATTTTGATCTTGATATCAGGTATAAGCTCTTTAGTACAAACTGAAGACTTTCCAGCATTAGACATGAACAGCAGTAAAAGACATTCCTTGATCAGACTCTTATTTAGGATGCTAGTTGAGAAAATGGTTATTTCAGGGTATGTTCTTCAGGCAATATTTTTCACTGATGTTTGCTCGATTGATTGGTGATTGCTTTATGCCTGCTCAGCACAAACAAGAATGTGTCCCCAGTACACGGATGCCCCATCCGCACTATCATTTTCTATGTTCAGTGGACCGTGAAAATGGGGTTAAATCTCTAATTTGGAATTAAAATTAGAAAGATCATATCATACAGAACATATGTACTAAGTTTCAAGTTGATTAGACTTCAACTTCATCAAAAACTACCTCGACCAAAAACTTTAACCTGAAGCGGGACAGACGGACAAACGAACGAACGGACGGACGAACGAACGGACGGACGAACGGACGAATGGACGCACAGACCAGAAAACATAATGCCCATAAATGGGGCATAAAAAAGGGCTATGTCATGGCTAGACACTGATGCTTGAACACTATATATATATATATATATATATATACAACTCGTGTAAACATCAACCCAACAATGTTGGATCTGTAAATTTGCTTTTGCAAATTTTTGGTTCTTCCCTCGCCGGGATTCGAACCCATGCTACTGTGATATCGTGACACCAAATCGCCTGCACTGCAGCCGTCCCACTAGACCACACGACCACCTGGGCTCTAGGTGGTCGTGTGGTCTAGCGGGACGGCTGCAGTGCACAGTAGCATGGGTTCGAATCCCGGCGAGGGAAGAACCAAAAATTTGCGAAAGCAAAGGAGTAAGTTCGGTAAGGGCCATATTTGGCCCCAATTATAAAGTTCATAGTAACAAGACAATAAATCCTTTAAGTTGCCTTAAAGATATGTGAGAAAGTTTAACAGAACTGTTTTTGTAAAAATTTTATTCTAACACGTTGATTTTTACATCCCAAATAGGTCAAAATAAAGGGCTTTGGTGGAATTTGACAAAAACAGCTAGATTTCAACCAATTTAAGGACCAGGAAAGATAGAGCGCAGGCGTCGACAAACTTAATATTCAAATAAAACATGTGAAATGTCTTCACAAACATAATATTTAAAGATCTTTGTTGTCGACGTATGCGCTCTATGTTTCCTGTCTAATAATCTATGGGAAATTTACCCATTTTCATTGATTTTTTCGTGAAAAATCAATATGAGTACAACTTGTGACGTCATAATGAAACGCAAAAACGTAAAATTTTCAACAAAATGGCTTATTTCCTATGTAGTCACTGTATAAGCTATAATTTATTGTGATATTGGTCAATAAATCCGAATTTGAAATTGACGCTAAAAATGGGGGCCATTTTAGGACCTTACCGAACATACTCCTTTACAGATCTAACATTGTTAGGTTGATGTTTAGACGAGTTGTATATACATTATGTACACAGCCATGTATCACCATCATTGATGGCGATCCGATGGATACATCTGTTGTAGAGTTGTCACTGACTCAGACGTACTTATATATATATATATATATATATTAGTTATTCAATAGCATTATATATTTACCTAATTTAAAGTTACTATACTGTAAACATAACACCTCTTGGTCATGGGCCTCTATTGTAGCTATTTCTTGCAGGGTCTCTAAATCATGTATTCTGAAAAATAAAGTATACATGGATTCAAAATTTATAATGAAAACAAAATTTCTCACCCTTATATAAGCAACATGACAGGTGCCACATGTGGATTAGGATATGCTTACCCTTCTAGAGCACCTGAGATTACCCCAGTTTTTGGTGGGGTAAGTGTTGCTTAGTCTTTATTTCTATGTGTCTTTTATACTATTTTTTGTCTGTTTGTCATTTCTTTTTTAGGCATGGAGTTGTCAGTTTATTTTTCGATTTATGAGTTTGAATGTCACTCTGGTATCTTACGCCCTCTTTTACAATTTGAGCCCAGAATTTGTTTGCATTTTTAAAGCAAATCAACCATCTGTGGATTCATTATCATTTCTTGGACACCAATTTTCATGGAATTCATAGGTATGAGTGAACCACAAATTTAAACATTCAAGAAAGTATTTTTTTTTAATTGGCACAAAAATGTTGTTTCTCACACCCCAGGAAAATTGGTGCCAACAAAGTTATGAATCCCAGTGTCAAGCAAATTATCAAGACCAACCTTTTCAAATTATCAAACTCATAGTTTAGAATCACACCTTGTATTTATCCAATTCTGTTACCAAAATTTTAAAGTTGTGTTTTGTATAAACACTACTGTAATCAGAAACCTATTGTTTAGAATTATACATTACACTACAAATACTTTCACAAGAGAATACACATTAAGAAGCACATAGGTCCTCAAAAATCCTTTTGGAACTAACACTTATTTGAAAAAAATGTATCAATTCAAACTCACATACAAATAATCAAATGTTTCTTTTAAACTGCAAATCATACCTTATATTACCAATTCTGTCTCCAGAAGCTAAGTGTTTAGAATCAGGACTGATACATAAAGATCTTATACCATTTTTATCATCATAATTTGTATCTGTTTTATCAGTACCTCCAGCTGAAACATATATCAAATGTTAACTTAAACACACTTCACCTTTTCTTCGTATAAAAATACAGCAACATTTTAAAAGTATATTCATTGCATGTTAAATAGTGTTATTTGTTTTACACTATCTGGTAAAATATAGAAATGATGGACATCCAAATCTTGAAATTGTGTTTGATATGATGGAAGTCGCTTTTAGGTAAATTTGTCTTGACCCTAAACGATTTTAGATTGTCATCAAGTTCAATAGTTATCAATTGTTGAGTGTATGGGGTAACTGGAATGATGTGGACCTCTGAAGACTGTTATGGTTAAACTGTTTTGTTAGGTTGCTGTCTCAATGATGTATTAACACAGTATCTATTGTTAATAAGTCAAACTAACAATTGAAAATACAGTATTGTTTTTAAATATTTAAAAATTAAAATCTTATTACATTAAATCCTAAGCCACATCAAATTATTGTATTTTCCAATTGATTTTTGGGGGAAAAAAAAGGTTTTTTTTAATTTTTGGAAAAAAAAGAAATGCGTTCAATACTAGAGGGACATTCAAATAAATCTTTTTTTTCCCACACATTTTTCACAAATGATATTCATATAAAAGAAGACAGCTTTAGCTTTTCTCCTTTTAAATGTAAGAATTTTGAACAGGCTTTTCAATAAAAAAAAAATACCCTGGTGTCAAAATGCTATGGGAAATTAGATTAACTACCACTGTAACTCAAGGTTAAAGCAAATAGAGTAAATACACACTATTAAGAAAAAAATAATTCATCAAATCTTTGTACATGGTATTAAACTGCGGAACTATTGAATATTCATTCAAACTATATAATATACGGCCATAAGGTTTTTGTCGGTCAGACTATAAATTCTCGACTTACCTGGATTATAGTTAACATCCCTCAAGTAATTCAATGATGGGTCAGTATAAATAACTTTCAGCAGTTCCTGAAAATTTATATAATTCATTACGAGTTAAAATGAATGAATGAATGAATGAATTTATTTATTTGCAAAAAGCATTTACATGCTATGGCAATCAAAACATATATTACATATATGACACAATAATAAACAGCAGAAAACAACACATCATACAAAGTTAAGTAAGAATTTGACATCTCATTTTCCATGCTGCCTTAATATAATTACATAATTTTATAGTTACAGTTTTATTGACAGCTTTTAACAATACAAAGAAAAACAAACTTTACTATGTTCTATATAGTATCTTTGAAGACAATATATGTTATTCAGGTCTCAGACAGGGTATATACTGTGACATTCCCGGCTTAGAGTTTATATCCCCTGAGCCGAAGGCGAAGGGGATATAAGCCCTAAGCCGGGAATGTCACAGTATATACCCTTTCTGAGACCTGAATTACACATATATTACGGATTACCCCTGACTTAATGTTATTTTCCAGTGCAGGTATTTGTTGACAACACATATATATTGAAAAACCCAACCTGATATGTTCGGCATACGTGAAGGATTTTCTAATTTGCTATGAACAAAATTTTAGTGTGTATGTAATAATTTACAATAACACTTTTAACATTAAATTTAAGTATTAAAAGTGTAAATTGCGTGATTTTGTATCAAAAATGTATTATTGACTGAAGCACGTCATTATTTTCCCTCTGTGAGCCTCTGACAGTCTGATAGCTTTTGACTACGTCACATAGTAACCGGTGTTATGATGACGTTTTTGAGGTTCCAATTGGGGATAAAAACGTCGTATATACCCCGGCAGTTTCCTGAATATATACTGACATCTCTGTGTGGTTATCCAATCACAAACCTCGACACATTTGTAATCCGTAATATTGAGTAACATTCAGGAAATGATAACCTTTGTTGTATTTGGCAAAACTTTTAGGATTTTTGGTCCTCAATGCTCTTCAACTTTTTACTTTATTTGGTTTTTTTTAAAACTTTTTTTGATTTGAATGTCACTGATGAGTCTTTAGACGTCGAAATTCAAGTCTTGCGCAAACACAAAATTTCAATTCTGGTATCTATGATAAGTTTATTCATAAGTTGGCCTATGTAAGAGAATTGTTAAATCAACTGTCTCAAATTGAGTTTACCTAGTAAAATAGTTTTACATAGGCCAAGATTAAAATACAATATAGTTATCTCACTTCTAATGCAAAATAAACATGGCATTCAATAACAAATCTCAAATAAAATAAATGGAAAATGTGTCCATGGGATGCTAATGATGGCATACATATAACTTTATAAAAAAACAGAACTTTACCCATATGCTGTGTTTTTCTTTACCACAGGTTATCAAGTCAATGATAATGCTCTTTACTTTATAAATATTTATCAGGGTCAAATAAGCAATTTGTTAATGATTTTACACCATAATTTTGTTTTTATTCAAATCTTAAAATATCATTATTTACCTGTGAAAATATATTCCTTTTATAAATGTTCATATCTTTCATATGAGGGTCTAGATTCCAGATCCTTACTGTATCATCACTAGAACATGTTATAAATGATCCTGGAGGGAGAATCTGTTTCTGATCTTCCTGAATGGGCAAACTTGTCTGAAATAAAAATAAAATCATTTTTTATTACATATTAACTTTTATAGTTTTCTTCATATATAGATATAGGAAGATGTCGTATGAGTGCCAATGAGACAACTCTCCATCCAAATAACAATTTATAAAAGTAAACAATTATAGGTCAATGTACGGCCTTCAACACGGAGCCTTGGCTCACACTGAACAACAAGCTATAAAGGGCCCCAAAATGACTAGTGTAAAACCATTCAAACGAGAAAATCAACGGTCTAATCTATATAAAAAAAACGAGAAATGAAAAACATGTATAAAATAACATAAACATAAACAAACGACAACTACTGTAAAACAGTACGTACATATTATTGTTAAATTATTGGTCTGTTGGAATGTAAATTAGCAGAGGCCCAGTACTTCATGGCCCTAAATAAATGAGCTGGGCGGGCTACCATTTTTTTCCACATTTTTGCACAATCATGTATCAATGGGTCTCAAAAGATATTGGCTAGATTACCAAGTGAAATTTTAATTTCCATCTTTGGTGATATATCAAGGACAACAAAAGACACGACCTTATCCTGAACTATTGTGACAACGAAGGAGCATAAAACCTATTGTACATAGCATCTACCCAAACGTTTTGGATCAACTGAAGTTTACACAGGGATGAGAACGGAATTATTGAAACATTGAAAATTTTATTTTCCATCGAATAACACCACACATTTCAGATGATCAAATGCACAATCTATAGTCTTAATTGAACATTCTAGCTAAGAATTCATGTGACTGATTTTAAAATGTACAATTAAACAACATTTTTTTTTAATTGCTTTAGAATGGAAATAAAACATAGTTGCTAATTTAGGCCTGCAAATCTTTAATTACTATACAGTTTCTTCTAATTTTATCTCCAATAAAGGAATGCCATACATACTTACCTCTAAACTGTAAATGAAAGAACTATGGAACAAAAAACTTCTTGACTTTCCAATCTTCTTCACGTCATGGACATCCCATATATACATACTATGATCATTATATATACAGGTAACCTATTACATAACCAAAAACATGAACTAAGTTAACATGTATGAATCATTAAGTAAAAATCTTTCTGCAATAATAAAGAAATATTATGAAATGGGTTTTTTTTTCCAAATGGAATTTCTTTTTCTACCAAAAATAAATATTAAAATGAAAAAAAGTAACAGCTGGCCTTACATTTGTCAAAAATCTAACCTTTCATTTTTGTATAATAAGCCATCACCAAGTTTTAACAACAGTAGCAAGAACTTTTCCCATTTCACTTCTAACAACACTGAAACTATGCATTTTGACTGACTCAGTAATTTTTAAAACATTAAAATCCAAACTGCTTGACAGAAAAAACAATATGTGTGTAAGTTGTGTTTCTGATGTAGTATTTTTATGACAAGATATTTCTTTATCGTTAATAAAATTGATTGTTGTTGGTGTTTTAACGATAACGCCACTTTTAAGCGCCGCATTTAGGCTATTTCCTTTGCGCCTGTTTTTATTGGTGGAGAATGCCGTAGTGACTGGAGAAAACCACCAACCTTTGATTGGGAAATTGACAGTTCTAGTCAATTAATATTGGAGTTGAGTGCACATACACAAGCAGGGTTTGACTCATAACCTTAGTGTTTGTAAATAAAAAGATAGTATCATACATCTTTACAGTTAAACAAAAAATGAAGTGCCTATTATGTTTTACCTTTTTATTCCAATCATCATATACTATCCCAATGGTATCAGGATACTTAGCATCCTTCTTTTGGCTTACCATTTGACTGAAATAGAGAATTAATATTCATATATATATTGAATCTGTGTGACATAATACAGTAAATTTACAGAAATATATGAAGAAATTCTAAGCTGGAGCACCTGAGATCATCCCCAGTTTTTGGTAGGATTCAGGTTGCTTAGTCTTAATTCTT
This sequence comes from Mytilus edulis, assembly GCA_019925275.1. Taxonomy (NCBI): domain Eukaryota; kingdom Metazoa; phylum Mollusca; class Bivalvia; order Mytilida; family Mytilidae; genus Mytilus; species Mytilus edulis. The sequence continues at coordinate 111,195,832 of CM034350.1, read as the reverse complement.
ATTATGTTGTGTTTTGTTTACTTTTGTTTGCCTTTTTGTCTTTTTCTTTTTTAGCATTGGCATTGTCAATTTATGAGATTGAATGTCCACCTGGTATCTTTTACCCCTCTATATAATAATTCAAACCATAAACTTTAGAATTTTAGGAAAGAAAATCTATAGCATATTGATTACTTCACTGAAAATTTCAACATACAAGAAAACAATTTACTAGTTATTGACAATTCTTTGTTTGACCATAAATGTCAATGCTTTTTTAAGGTAGTACCTAACACTACAGGGAGATAACTCTGCAAAGTCATCTAAACGTTTTATATAACCAGTGTAATTTTTCTGAGAAAACAGTTGGTTCAAAATTTTTGAAATTTTTATATTTTCGTCAAAGGGTCAAAGTAAATACTTTGACAAAATTCTATGAAAATTAAACGAGCCAAATAAATTTTAGTGAAAGTGTTGGGTACCACCTTAAGAAAAAGAAACAAAATATATTACCTTGGATTAAGAGCTGATGCTACGTCTACACCTAAATAATGAGGATGTGGTAGATTGGCAATATAATGTAAATTCTGGGCACTAAATACCCTCACCACACCATTGGCACAACCAATAAATATAAAGTCAGCAGCAGCAGTCACACAGTTGGCACACGTCGTCTGTAATCAAATATATGCAAAATAAAATAACATAAAATATAGAACTACAAGGAAAATTCAGAACAGAAAGTACTTTATCAAATGACAAAATCAAAAGCTGAAACACATGAAACGAATGGAAAATAACTGTCATATTCTTGACTTGGACAAGTTGGTATAGACATTTATTTGCCCTTTTAAACTTTTTTTTATTTTCGGCGTCACTGATGAGTCTTTTTTAGATGAAATGTGCGTCTGGCGCAAATACAAAATACCTGGTATCTATGATGAGTTTATTTCCATATGCAGATAATGGTGGATTAAACCTCTCACTTCGTATAGAATTCAATTATATTGAAAACAATGGGTGAGCAAATAAATTATTTGTTCTCCTACTTGGTTTTTTTTTGTAATACAACATGAACTTAAATGGCACACTATCATTTTCTATCTTCAATGAAACATGAAATTGGGATAAAAACTCTAATTTGGCATTTAAAGTATAAAGATCATATCATAGGGAAAAGTGTTCTACGTTTTAAGTTGATTGGACTTCAAATTCATCAAAAAACATCTTGACCAAGAACTTTAACCTGAAGCGGGACAGACAGATGGACAAACGAACAGACAGACAAACGAAAGAACAAACAAATAGATGCACAGACTAAATAAACATAATGGCCTAGGTGGCACATAAAATAAAAGTTAAGAAAAAATTGTCTGAAAGGAGCATAATGTCAAATAAAGTATCTGCAAAAATAACTTAGTTTACAGTTGATTTTTCGGAAAAAGTGACTTACCCTAAGTTCTGCCCATTTCTCCAGCAATCTTTTTTCATTAAAGTTACATAAATAACCAGACTGTGTTATACAGAAAACTGATTTATTCTTCCCACAAACAACATCAGTAAAGAAATTATTTTTTAATTCTCCTAAGATGCCTGACCTTCCTGATAATGGCACCGTCTCATTTAATATCTGAAGAGAAAAAAAAACATATTAAAGGTATATACAATTCTCCTTTTAAGCTGTGCAGCATAATACTAATGACTACAAAAAATGATTCAGTTTTTCTTCCACTGATTGTTTTTATAATGTATCTTGCAAGCACCATCTTTTTAATGTTTTTATTTACCATGTACTTTTACATATCTATTTATAGAGGTTACAATTGCATTCTTGTCTTGATTTCCTATTGTGGATAGGGCTGTTCCAGAATTAAATGCATTGGGGACATGAGATGCACTTTTTTTGAGACACTGGTCAACCATAAAATAATTTGCTTTTAATCTACCAATAATTCTTTAAGGAATGACTGTAATATTTTTACTTTCTATGAAGAATAACATCAAAAATATGTTGCACACTGAATAACCTGCATAGCTTGTAATTTCAAAGTGTGCACCACATTTTTATGTTATTTCGAATAGACAGAAAAAATATTACAGACATTCCTTATATTTTGATTCTAAATTGCATTTTAAACCAGAGTTAATCATGAAAAAACGTTGATGACGTCACAGTCACATGACAAAATTATGTCTATGAGATGATAAACAAAATGCTGTCAGCCAATCAGAAGATGTGTTACATCTAAAATTAAACTATTACAAAAGAAAAAGAAAATGCAAACACCCATATTTAATCATTTTGAATGCTTCACATCCACAACCCAAATATTTTGGAACAGCACTTACCATAACTTTTATTTGATTACCATTCACTAAATTTGGGGGCTAATCTTCTTTTGACTGGATCAAATATATAGTGCAAGTATTGAGACTATAATAAAATATTGAATCTTGAATCTATATGTACTTATTCTATGCCCTCACCTTAGATTTACTACTCTCCAGGTACCAGAATTTTACATGTCTATTGCCTACTGTAACAAACATGGAACCATTCTCTCAGTATGCCCTTACCTTAGATTTACTACTCTCCAGGTACCAGAATTTAACATGTCTATTGCCCACTGTAAGAAACATGGAACCATTCTCTCAGTATGCCCTTACCTTAGATTTACTACTCTCCAGGTACCAGAATTTAACATGTCTATTGCCCACTGTAACAAACATAGAACCATTCTCTCAGTATGCCCTTACCTTAGATTTACTACTCTCCAGGTACCAGAATTTAACATGTCTATTGCCCACTGTAACAAACATAGAACCATTCTCTCAGTATGCCCTTACCTTAGATTTACTACTCTCCAGGTACCAGAATTTAACATGTCTATTGCCCACTGTAAGAAACATGGAATCATTCTCTCAGTATGCCCTTACCTTAGATTTACTACTCTCCAGGTACCAGAATTTAACATGTCTATTGCCCACTGTAACAAACATAGAACCATTCTCTCAGTATGCCCTTACCTTAGATTTACTACTCTCCAGGTACCAGAATTTAACATGTCTATTCCCCACTGTAACAAACATAGAACCATCCTCTCAGTATGCTCTTACCTTAGATTTACTACTCTCCAGGTACCAGAATTTAACATGTCTATTGCCTACTGTAACAAACATAGAACCATCTTCCGAGAAGGCTACAGCACTAACCTGAAATTATATTATCAATGTTAAACAAAGAAAATAAAAACATATATAGTTTCAAGTGAATTCTAATACTTCTCCACTCAATAAATCAAATAAATAAAGATATTTAAACTTTATATTTTCAACATATGGGATTCTTAAGCATGTATGTGTTTAAATCTAAAATTAAACTATTGAGAGTGGAGAAATATTGTTAAATCATCAGAAATCAGTTTCTGTGATAAGTTTTATCTGTAACTTGATTTCAATTTTTTTTGTTGCAGATGTTTATACTAGTTGCTGTGTAAAGTTTCTGTTTTGCACCCAGAATAATCACCTACAAGTTTTTATTTTTTTAATTCCTGTTTTAATACAAGATGCAATCTTCAAGATATCTCATTTGTTGTCACTTTATTTCCTGTTATGTCTCAACCCTACTTTTTTGAATTATTTATTGGTTGCATCTGGAGTTCCTGTTTCTACCCACACCTTACATTACTTAAGAATTGTATTGCTTGCCATTTAAGCTCCTGTGTTGAATCAGAACTTGCTTTACCAAGTATTCTAATTGTGGCCATTTGAGTTTCTATTTTGACTTAAAACTTTACTACTAAATATTCTATTTGTAGCCACTTGAGATCCTGTTTTTCCCCAAACCTACTTTACTATATACAATGTATTTAGATTGTCGCCCATGAGATCTTGTTTTGCCCCAGAACTTACTTTACTAGATATTTTGTTTGTTGCCACTTTATTGCCAGTTTTCCAGTTCCAAACTGCAGCCATCATATCATGCTGAGATCCTATTGATACTATGTATTTGTTATTTGGAGAAAATGCCTGAAAATACAGTCAGAATATGTTAAATATTATATGACTGTTAGAAAAACAGTATATCATAGAAATAACAAATTGAATCTTTTCCATCATTGTAAGATACAAAATGGGTTATATAAAATTTAAGTGTAATTTATGTACAATGTACCATTTTACAAAATATATAAGAAATCTATATTTTCAGTTGATTGATTGTTGGTTGCTTAATGTCCAGTAGCAAATATTTCATGCATATTCAGTACGAGAACAAGTTCACAATAAATACAATAGGTAGGTCTTGTCACAATAGTGGGCATCTGGGATGATGGTCAGGGAAATTTGGACTGCCACTGAAAAATGAGGGTATATTGGATATGGACAGAAATTTTGCCTTGCAACTGGCCACCTACGGACCCCTCAACAAGTTGTTGCAAGGGTTCTTTACGTGCAAAGAGCGTATATTTTCAGAGAAACTAAAGAAAAGCTGAGGTTCAAATTATTTATGATGGACTATAGACAGTGCAGCAGGTTGGTTTTTTTCTATAAATCTAAAATTCAACATTTTTTTTTTCCAAATCAAATCATCATATCACTAGAAGCTATAAATCTCAATTATACATTTCAGATGTTGTGACATAGAAAATTCAACAGTATTATAATATTACCACACAGTTAATGCCAAACTTGTGTCCATAGAATTCGGCCACTTGTATTTTTTCTTCCACATCCCATACACGTACTGCAGGCTGATGACCACACTGAAAATATAATAAAGAGACAAAAATTAGTATGGTTAATCAAAAATAAGAAAAAGGTTATTTTTAAAATATTTGCTATAAAATGACATTGTTGTTGTCTTGTAACAATGTTTCAATACTATGGATTAAAAATCAACTTTCTTGATCTATACCAGTAAAATAATCCTTCACTGACAAGACAATAATGACTTACCTCCCCTGTGACAATATTTTTTCCATCTTTAGAGAACTTAACAGCTGTGATGGTCTTCTTACAAGAGTTTATTATATGTGATTGTTTCTTTCCATTTAGCAGCACTACCACACATCTGAAATGAAAACAAGATATCTTAAAGTTGTTTAAAAAAAAAAAGTAAAATCTAGACAGGTTTAATATTTACCATTAACATTCATGTATTTTTTGTTGCTTTTCATCCCTAAAAAATTCCCATTTATTAATCAATTAAAAAAAACACTCTCAAACTATCACATAGTACACGAGTAACATATGCAAGGATAATGGACAGAGTCCAAGTCGATCTTCTCAAAAGCTGATTTAGGCAGAGCACCCTTCTTAAAATAGGGAAAACATCCTCTTTTAACAATAAAAAGTTCTAAAATATTTATTACCCCACATAATAGACCGCTGCTTTTGCATTCCATAAGAGTAAAGTTACTAGTTTTAACTTGTCAAAAGATGTTAACAAATAAATATACATGGCAAAATTGAGAGGCTTATAAAAATTTGACCCAGCTGCAGAGAGAAATTTTATTATATCATTATCCAAGGACACATGAAAAAAAAATATGTGTAAAATTGTGAATTTGGAACATAAACATGATAAAGCAAATAACACAAAATTTCTGAAAAGATGCCAGCATTGTATTTTGTCATGACGTATACACCAAATAATTATTCCGTCAATATATTTGACTATAATTGTATAACCAAATAGCATGGTCGTGCATAAAATCGTATTTAATGATCCTAAGTGCAAGATAAAATGCACAATATTAAGATGGTAAAGAATGTTTCATCAATAAAAATATAGATCTAAGACTTAATTTGATTTTCAATATTTATCTGTCAACAATACAAAATCTCTATGTGAAGATTTGTAAGTGATAAAAAAACATCTCATAAACAGATGCATAAACACAGATTCGCAAAAAGTAAAAATCTAAAAATGATCTAATTACAATCATCTTTATCGGAGTCAAGGACATAAAAAAAAAACACCAAATATCTTTCAACAGTACCCCTCTCAACAAATCACCAACAAAAAAATAACACTTAATTAAAAAATGTACAAAAATCTTCATTCTCTCAAGCTCTTAATATCAATATAATAACATGAAAAGGAACTACAAAAGGGATAATAATAATAATAGATGGTTCTTGATCATGCCATTACATTAATTAATTGTGTACTAATGTAATTATCATTGTTACAATGTCATGCTACAATGAAAAGAATACATGAATGTAGAATTAACTGTGTCTGGGAAATAAATTATCTTCTATCACAATTATACACAAGGCTACAACAAACTATATGTTTGTTTAAATTGGCTGTCAAAAAAAAAACTATTTGATTCTTAGAAGAGAAGAAACTGGTGGAAATAAAATAAAAATAAATTAAGAATGGAAATGGGGAATGCATCACATGTCTAAGACAACAACCTGACCAAAGAACAGAATGTTAAGTTCCGTATATTAGCATGTTCCGTAGTTTGGTTTTTAGTCTGACCCGCAAGTGGCGGGAATATTTATTCTTGATTCAAATGGAGTTCGAGCAGGGCGCCTGACAGACGAAGACAACTTAGTGAGACAACTTGGTGACAACCCAAACTTTTCACAGAAAACAGCTGAAAGGCCAATGCGTCTTCAACACAGGGTGAAAATCATGCTATCCAAGAGGTGGTCTTCAGCTGGCCTCTTAACATAAATATGTACTAGTACATACATTTCTAATTAATTCCAAACTTGGTTAATCTGGTACAATTCAGTAGATGGATCAAACCATCTGATTTTAACACTTTTTGTAATAACACTATATCAGTCCCAAAGACAGTCACAGAACAGTGAGACACACAACCAAGAAATACATCCCTCCCTTCCAACATTCCCAAATTGTTGACGGGGACATAAAAGTCCCCATTTCTCAGATAATCTACCTGAGTACAACATGCAATTTTTTCTGATGGCCTTAAGACAGTGCACATGGACGAGTGCACTCAGGTAATAATTCTTGGTCTTTCATCCTCACACAAACAAATGCAGGTGAAAATACTACGATCACTACACCCTTTTTGCTTTGTATGACGTGATCAAAGTGAAACTTAAAGAAACAATTAAATTTAACTGTTAAATTCTACTTCAATGAACTTAATGTATACCTTCTTATTCATGCTCTATTATGTTATAGCTTTATAAAAACTTTAAAGATGGGAAAAACATTAAATCACTTATACATGTTGTATCAGCCTCTCAAATTTTAATCTTCACCTGAACTGCCATCACCTACGTCACTTCAAATGTTATATATTGATATAGAATTACTCATCTTTAAGCCATAAATGAATTTATATAATGCTTTACAAACTGTTTAAGTGATCTTATGAATATATACAGTCACCAATATCATATAAAAATCTTTTTGTTGTGAAATTGAAATTGAAATTGAAATTTTGTGTCTGCTTGTCCTTTTTCAATCTTGTACAGTTAACAACAAAACTTGAATAGCCTTAAAATAGAAATCTATCAGCTAACCACTAAATGTCTAGCTAGGGCTAACAGATCTTAGGGGTCCTTGGGCTCCTAATATAACTAGAATTTACAGTAGACATGGTAGATAGAGACAATCAAGCAGGTTCAAATATGTTATCTGTACTGAGTAGTCCAGGGTTGAGTTCAATATCGTAGCAGCTATGTAATGCTACGTAGATTTTGACTATTGAACGTGTAGCTATAGACTAGTTGCTACATAGATATTGATAGCAGCTACGTAGCCGCTACGTAGCAGCTACGATATTGAACTCAACCCTGGTAAAATATTAGTCAAATTTGAATGAATATGAAGCCTCTTTATACAAGACAAACTGTGACACTGAGCAAGATATCATGTTTTCTCAAATAGTACTGTCTGCTGTAAGACAATTCCAACTACTAAGACACATTTTTGAATTCTTATCATTGCCTTAATTGCTCTTAATTTTGAATGTCATTAGCTCTAGATCTTTAAAGAAGCAGGCAATACCAATTTCATCATAACTTGTAACCATGATTCCCTTGCTTAACATAAAAGCATCAAAGACCAACTTACCAATTCTGTAATATTTGGATTGACATAAAGAGGGGTTTTATCTATAAACTTTCACAGCTAACACAAAGCAGAGTCAATATAGGTAAAAGTCACCCAGACAGTATTGCAATAACTCAAAGGATTATGATGGTGGAATATCGTTGTTACATAATTTAACAAAAACATTTGCAGAAAAAAATCAACACAGAAAACTAAATGTGCAGATGGATTGCAGGCTCGTAGCCAGGAATTTCCAAGGGGGGTTGGACTCACAAACTCGACTTTAACAGTCACAATTCTAACAGAACATTGACTTTAACAGTGCTTATTTGTTTTCAAGGGGGGGTTCGTCCGAACCCCCCGAACCCCCCCTGGCTACGGGTATGGATTGATGCTAACCATCACTTTATAAAAGAACATTATCGTAATAAACTATCTAAAGAAAATTTTGTGTCTTCTGACTGTAATTACCAAGACTTTATTTAAATTTATGGAATCCTTCAAAAAGAGTTTGACAGTGAAAATGTTTGTCAAAGGGGTTGAAAAATCACATCTATAAATTATATTTACTTTTGTAATTCATGTAAACTGTAAATGTTATAAAAGGTAATGCATATATCATAAATATCTAGATCACCTGGTTGTTAATTAGATATCTAAACATTTATTGACCTAAGGATTACGATACACATGTTCTAAGATAACCCAAAAACACAATATATACTTAAACATGAAATGGTTTACACATTCGTCAAAATTCTATCGGAAGTTCATCAATATATCTCACAAAAACCAACAATTAGAGTTTAAATTTGATTGACTTGTTAAGGTAAATAACCTCAAACGATTAAAGAAACAAAGCAAACATAAGGCCGTTTATTGGTCATTCAGGTATGCAAACAAACCCTTAAAACGTTAAATATTTGTACATATAATGTTCAAATCACATTCTTTTATATATAATACGAAGATGTATGTTAAATGAAGGTCAATTCCTAAATTACATGAAAACTGACCAGAACTTTATATACCTTCTGTCAATACAGATTTTTCAATGGCAGCTGGGTATTTTTTGTCCGAATTTTGATCTAAGATGTAATTTAAGAATTCATTACCCCTCTAGTGATAATAGGTATATTGTGATGACTGATTGTCCATTTGTTTGTCAGCTCTATAATAACTAGATACTGTACAGCAGTTTTTTTTCGCAGGATGTAACTTTTTCGCTTATTTTTTGATAGAACAAGATTGCCAAAATAAATTCTGCAATTTAGCTTTCAACTTTCTACACTTAAACTGAACAGATAGTTCAAAATAAACAGCTTCCTGCTAGAAAATATAACTTACTAGCTGAAGATTAAAAGTATTTCTATTACTTTCTGATGAAAGATGCATACTGAAATTTAATAAACATGCACCTGACCAAAATTTATTCTTTTATGTGCAAATTCTTCTATAAAACTGTTATTTTCATAAAATAAATATTTTCATTGCTAAAATATATACATAATTCATATATTCAAAAAATAAATAATGCGTTAAAGACATTGTGTGAGGCAAAATATTCAGGGCAAACCAGATCAACTTAACATTACAACACTTTCACACATACAAAAAAACATACTGGAAAATAGATTAGATCTCTGCCAGGTGTAACAGTAACAATTACATGCAAGATTCCATGTCAGCTGGATTCACCACACGACTTTAATTGCTATCTATCATTATCTACCGACATATACTACTTCTAAACTATTGAAAACTCAAGGTCCTTCAAAGACAACTAGTAACATATGAAACTCATTATAACAATATCTTCTTTACATACCAAATACCTAACCACCGCTCATCTGTCTCACAAAAAACAAGCAAATCTTAGTGTTTCTATCATTCACTAAAAAAAATACATATCAACGAGAAGCAGAGGAATTAACCTATATCTCAATAAAGCAAAGACAATTTAAATGCCAAAGGAACAAGAAAGCAATTAAATGTATCTTTATTATGCAGCAGAAATCTAACTCACGTGGATATTACATAAACCTTTAGTTTACCTTAGCTTACAAAGAAACTAAATATCTATTATAGATCATTAAGATTGTATTATTTCATGTTATAGAATCTTTGTTTTTGGTGACCTTTAAATCAGTTTGCTACTGATGAGGACTCTTGCAATAAAAATTCTGTTTGCTGCAGAGAAATTGGATTAAAATGTTTTGCAAATAATGTGCATTGTCAGGTAAATTTCAAAGAAATTCCTTCGTGCAGCATAGTATTCTCAATCATTTGCATTGGATTCCTTGCAACGGTGAATAATCTTGTTATTGAAAAAATAAAGTTGTTTCTACAAAGAACTTGTTCTAGTCTTTTCATGGATCAACTGGAAAAAGTGATCAAAGAAAACAAATGGACTGGGTTCCATAAAGTTCAATTAATGCTAAAATGATGTCTGTTATATTTGTTATAATGGTTTGATTCACACTTCAAAATTTTAATAATGTCTTTTAATGTTAATTATCTGCTTTAAAGGAAGAAACATGTTTATTCTACACACAACTATGTCATCAAATCAATACTGCGGATCAGACAAATCAAAACTAGAGCCTTCAAAAAATACCACATAAATGATTAATAGATATGAGAGAGTGTGGTATGAGTGCCAATGAGACAACTCTCTTGAAAGTCTAAATTCATAATTATTTGTAAAAGTAAACCATAATAGGTCAAAATACAGTTTTTAACACGAAGCCTAAGATGGCTCACACCGAACAGCAAGTTTTTAGTTTTGATTGCTTTCAACTTTTAATGTTATATGAACTTTCAAAGGGGAAAGCTAAGGATGAATTTGGAAAGGCTATCCAGGTCTAAAGAAAGGAACAGTTCAAGCATGTCACCAAAATATCCTATGTCTATAAATTTATATCTGCACCCAATTTTGATGTGTTTTTTTCTTGGCATATGTTGTTGGGTTGATGTTTCAATAATGAATGCCTCATATCTAATTTTTGTTCCCTTTAATCATATGCAATACACAGTAACACAGTAAACCTTGTAACTTATTAGTTAATTAAAACTGCCTTGGAAACATCTCAATACAAGTGCAAATCAATATAACCCTGAGTCAATACAAACAAAAGTTTTAAGCTAGATTTGGCATCTGTTCTTATTACTTATGTGCAGCACCCTCATTCCAGTTTAGTTGATTCAGCTTCTGATAACTCAAATATCCAGACCCAAGAAAATATTTTTTTTTTTCATTTTCAATTTTTTTAAGTTTCTTTTGTTTCAAATGACATGTGTATGCTTATTTTTCATGATAAGGGCCAATTTCATATCAATATGTTAATGAGTATGATGGACAAATAAACTATGAATACTTGCATGATTGAATTGAGGTGTAAAATCATTGATGCCATATAACATAATTGCATTTAAAAGCTGACTTAATTTGGGAACAAAGATATGACTACTCGAATAGGTACTGACTTATAAGATACATTTATGTATTTGTTTACTTTATTTAACATCCCTTAAACAGGCAAGAAACTTAATTAATGTCTTCATAAGGACAAAATATACTATTGAACTGATATGACTCTAAACAATTTTTGTGTATAAAGATTTGAATGAGGGCAGTTTAAAATGTTCTACTTCATCTTAACTCATGAATGGATTATACAAAATCATATATAAAATGTATACAGTGAGAGCTTCGATTCAACGAACAAACTGTGTCTTATAAATGTTATCTACATTCAATGTTAATAAATATTACATAAATATTTTGCACATCATTAAACTTGAATTGAATTGAATTAAAATCAGGTGGTTTGTTATCGTTGATCTTAAATATAGTGACCTGCAGCGATGAAAAGCATGTCTTTGTAGGAAGTCTAAAGATGAACAAAATGTATGTGGGGGACAAGCGAAATAAACATTTGACACGACCTTGAAATATAGACATTATTTCATGTATAGTATATAAATGTAATTGTATTCATATTTAGTCACTTTATACATATACTATTTCACTTGTATACATTTTGTACATGTAATACAAGGCAAGATCTTATATAACCTTATTTTGATAAACATTGTGAAAAATTTAGTACAGCAAATTGAAATGTTAAGCTAAAACTTGAGAAAACAGGATCAAATTGGCAGATCTTTACAATACTATATTTATTATAAATCAATTGCAAGTTGAGATTATTTTAAACAGATGTCATTAACCTTCATTTGCAGTGGTTGTGCAAAAGTTCCCTATTTATGAACCTTAAAAACTGCAATTGATTTAAAAAATTTATCAAAATGGAAACATGTTTTAAATTGTTTTTTCCAAACATTTTTAAGCCACAGAGTAACTTCCAATGTTCCTTTGTAGAATTACAATTATTATACCCCTTCAGGAAAGTTTCACTTAAAAATATATTATTGTTGACGTTAATAAGTAGTTTTTTTAGGACTTTAACCAACGTGAACAATGCAAATTAGTTCATTAACAACTGTAAATTGTATGACCTCACATAATTACATGTGTTTTAAAAATGTCCTTAAGCAATCATATATTACAAAAGATTTGAATCGAAAAACTACAAAGTTGACAACCTACAAATATTTTTAAATTTCTTATGTAAATGCGAACAAGCCCGATTTATCAAACATAACAGTCTGCTCGATGGTGAAAGTATAATTATAGGATGTCAACATACATAGTTTTTCATTTAACCCACTTAAATTCTCCTTGAAACATCAAAACATCTTAAATGAAGATTTAAAAATCTTTACCACCATCCATTTACAATAAAGCACCTGGTTATTTTTAATATTTATACCTGAACAAGAAATACGCATTTTGACGTTTTTTTTTACATTTCTCTGTTACATTATCAAATTCAAAACACTATTTTGAATTTATAATTTGTTAGGTAAATGCTGTTTTACAATATTTCTCATTAAAAACACACCTAACATGGTCTAGATCTAATACAATGTACAGTTCTCTAGGCAATGAAATGTATGAGACAGACATATGTAGTATAAAACCCACAGGCTCTGTTTATATAACTAGTTTTGTATGTTTAACAAAACAATTGTAGAAGAATACTGTATACATGACTATAAAATGTTTAATTGAAATCTCACATCCTTTCATTCTTATACATGAACTCTAATTTACTCTTGCAAGCATTTTGAGAAAGAAAAAAACACAGGTGCTATGAGCCATCTCATGGGACACAAACATTGTTCATCAATTCATATTATAAGGATTATATTATACATGTAGAATACTACATTTTTGGGTTAGGTTTGAAAAATCCTGAATCCAATACTGCCTAGTGTCATGTTGAGTGATTTGCAACAAAAAACAACAATAGAGAAAGACAAAGTTTTGAAAATTATGAGACCACTTAGTCAAGACAAATGCTCATGAGTCCTGAACCCTGAGAGCCTTTTTCAATTTAAACTTATCAAAGTATCAAACATTGAGCAGCAAACAATATCAAGTGTTTCAAAATAGTATTATACTGTAAATTGATACTGACATAAGGAAGCACTCCGTTAGAAGTGAGAAGTTTAGTATTATTGTTTGTACTTGAAATTGATTAATTTGTACTAAAAATCACACATTACATACTGCAATGGAACAGAAAACTGTTTTATAAGTTACAATACACATAATAGTCATTATTTGCACCCTCAGGACCCTAAAGGGATGCTGAATTGCTGCTGCACAAATTCAATGATACAATTGCTTTCATTTACAACTCCATTGTGACAATTTTTTACATTTAGCACCTACTTTTCCAAAGTGTGGAAATTTACCAATGGTTATTATATTAATTCATTTTGTTAATCTGAAGATTTTATAGACAAATGATATCATTGCTGTTTTAGTTTTCTTCAATCATTATTTTTTTGTCAATTTCTTTAATTAAGCATGTTGAAAGCGTTTCATATGTTGAGTTATGTATTATTTTCAGAAACAAACAGCTGAAAAAGCAAAAGACATCTAGAGAGGAAAACGTTGTAGTACAATGACAAGCGTCTTTACAATATATAAAGCCCAAATTCACCCTTCATGTTATGATGTAATCTAGTAAATTTGTGATTACGTCTAGCAGAGTTAAGCAAAGACTTGACATCAATAGAATATCCCCGTACCATAAAAATCTAAATCGTAACAAAAACAGTACATGAATGGGACAGACACACGGACATGGCTGTGAGGTGACCTCTTTATGCTCATTGTAGGCCTGACGTCTCATTGACCATTACCACATATGGTGTTTATTCATACAGCATTCATTTCATACATGTGGTATTATATACATTGTACTCAGTAAATCTATTACATCCAACAAACAGATTTAATCAATAGAGATTGTACCATGAATGTCATCCTCTGAATATATAATATCTAAAGAATACACAAATAAAATACAATAAAAAAGATTCTGCCAACTAACGTCATCCTCCCAAACTTAGGGAAAAAAGCAGAAAAAAATTACAATAAAAGAGATTCTGCCAACATTATCTTTCCAATAACTACCGAAAAAATACAGAAATAAAAAAAAACACAGAAAAAGAGCCATTACTGGACAACCTCAAGAGTCGGGTCAATCCCAATATAGCCGTAAATCCCCTGTAATGATATATCAAATTTTGTCATAAAGGACCTATTTATTAATGTGATTGTATGATACCTGTGGTGTCATTGTAATAGAAAGCTCATTATCTAGACCAGATAAACACTCTTCAATTATGGTATGATGGATTTACTTAATTTGGAGAAGATTTAAATATCCATAGGATCACCTGTCAGTGTAATGTTGATCACACCCACACTACACTCTTCCTCAAGATAAAGGGAAAGTGATAGACTTATCTTTAAAAGGTAGTAAAACTCACATGAATACAAAAATTGTTTAACTTTCCATGTTTATTTGTAAATTTTCACAACCTTGGCCCAGTTATCAAATATCATCAATAAAATAATGACAAGACTATAATCAGCACCAAACAGGTACTGTATATAAATATATTCTGTACTGAGGTTTTTTTTTTACATATTTAAGTACTGGCCCTATTATCCATTTGAAGGTTTTTTTTAAAATCTGGTTCTACCTTAGTGAATCTCAAAACAAGTGCAAAAAAAAATAATTGATAACCCACACACGAAGAAGATGTTTTACTACAAATGATTGACTATTACATGTACATGTATCGTACTGTCACAGTAGAAGAGGATATTGACTTCAAAAATAAAAGCTGTAACTGCCTGCATGCCTTGAGTTAGGAAGTTATAGGTTAAATCAAAGGACAGGTTGATGAAAGACTTTAAATTTGGTATTTGATGCTTCTCGGAAGTTCTCCTTTAAGCACATAGCATTAAGGAATTCGAATAAGAGCAAAGACTGGTTGGCTCTAAGTCAGAATAATATTACCGAGTTGAGTGACATGTCTTAAAGTGGACTGTTACCTTTTGAACTAGTAAATTACGATTCCTGCTTAGTGTGTTGGTCCAATACAAATTAAAGCGGATATCATATATACATACTGCATAAATATGTTCTCGTCCACAATATGCATCTCATTTGTTGCTAGTTATTATTGACAATAAACATCAATTCATCATCATTAACAATTGAATACATTTTTTTACATGCAACTGTCAGACAGAACACTGCAGTACAAATGAGCCTAAGAAGCACTAGTACCTCACAAGAACATTAAGGAGGTCTATTTATAGCTTTAATGTAATTAAATCATTACGTAATTACAGTTCTTACATGTAACTTAACTCTAGTACAGTATACTAAGAAGCAAAATAAGTGTTCAACTTTTTCATAGAAAGTAAGCAGCTTATCTACAGCACATATCAGAAACTTTGAATTCTTCATAGTTCTTCACTAATCATTCATCTCTCTTTTATCAATAAACAATCACTGAGCTCTTGACAAGTTTCATGTAGCTTTTCAGACTTTCATTTTCATAGATAAGAAAATTACTATCAAAACAAGATATATCTTATCCTCTAAAACTCTATTTTGAATTACAGTGGTTGTGGGTGGGGTAACATGCAAACATGAATGGGACAGCAACCCAAAGACACAAGAGTAAACAACATTCAGATGTCAACATACAGGCTTAACTCAATTTGTTGCCTTCACAAGGACTAACTACACAGACGGTTATTCACCAAAAAAAAACACCGATGCTGGGGTTAAGTAAATCACCAGTATCATGAGTATTCACACTGATGCTGGGGTTGAGTAGATCACCAGTATCATGAGTAAATCACCAGTATCATGAGTAAATCACCAGTATCATGCTGGGGTTGAGTAAATCACCAGTATCATGAATATTCACAGTGAAAAATCTCCAGCAAAACCGACTTTTCAACTAAATCATTTGTTAAATTACATCTCCTCTCATTTCATATTTCTTACTTTAAACTAGTAAACAACTGAAACATTGAAGGATCTATAGAAGACTTGAAATTCCATTTTATAATTAGAAAATAATAACAGAGAAGTTCATATCTGAAATGAATTCTTAGGGTCGCAGCATACATAATATTGGACCATGTCCATTTTATTGATGTTGAGAATAGTTCGAAGTTATAACGTTACGTTTCCCGTATTTACGTTCACATGTTTGTGACGTTTCTTACACCTTGTATGGGCTTCGCCATTGTAAATATTATACGCAAAGTAAACACAACGCAAAGTACATATACGACTTATTTAGTTTATTCCACACATTTATGGTGCCGTAACCATTGGATAAGATGGACAGCAAGCCAAAAGCAGTCAGAGCTGGTCACAAAAGTGCAGTAAAGAGACTTTTACGGAAAACGGAAGATGATTCAAACTTGGACAATGAAGAAAGTGCTGAACTTTTAGAAACATTAATTCAAAAACAGAAAATTATTAGTGCATTGGACGAAGATATTATGAATTCTTTAAAGGAGGAGGACATCGAGGAAGAAATTCTAAATGCAGATGAGTACAAATTCTTTTTGAACACCAAAATACGACATTTACGGAAAACATTCGCAAACAAATTATGTACTGATAATGATATCCCACCGCATGATCACGGATTACCTTCTCACACTTTTGAAAACATTAATCAACACAGTTCTGTTCCGTACACAACACAAATGTATCCCGTTCAGCAACCTAGCAACCAAAATCACCATTTGCCGAAACTTACACTACCCATGTTTAACGGAGAAATTCTGACTTGGCAAACATTTTGGGACTCTTTTGAATCTTCCGTCCATTACAATGTAACACTCACAGACGTACAGAAATTTAGTTATTTAAAATCCCAGCTTGTTAATGATGCTGCAAGAACTATTGACGGGTTACCGCTCACAAACGAGCGTTTCGGACAATCGCATAAGATTACAAATGCTTATATGCAAGCTATGCTAGAACTTAGAGCACCACAAAACAACCTACTCAGTCTAAGGGGTTATTACGACAAGTTAGAGGCATACATAAGAGGTCTTAAATCGTTAGGCCGCTCCGGAGAATCGTATGGTGCATTACTTATTCCGATAATACTGAACAAGCTTCCGTCAGAAATACGACAACACTTAGCTCGTGAAAACGGTTCCGATAATTGGGAATTGATTGATTTGAGACGTGGAATTTTGAAAGAAATCACTATAATTGAAGCTGGACAACGTTCGTCGTCGTTTATGGATTCAATGCAGCCTACCACAATGACCGCATCGTTTTTGACATGCGCTAATAGAAAATGTGAACCGAGTAAAGTAGTTACATTCGATAACCGTGAGAGACAAACACAAAATATTCGACAAAAACCTTGCATATTCTGCCAGAATTTACATGACCCTGCAAAATGCCCAAATGTAACAGATCACGATACACGCCTATCAATCGTCAAAGAAAAGAAGTTATGTTTTAACTGTTTAGGATCACACCGTTCCGTAGATTGTAAATCGAAATTTCGCTGCCGCCAGTGCCATCAAAAGCACCACACAAGTCTTTGCCATGGAAATACATGTACTAATGATCAGCAAATGTCAGTTAATGCCGTAGTTGATGATAGCGAAAATACATTGATCGCCGCAAGTTTTCATTCGTCTGAAGAAAAATCCCGTTCGAACGTGCTTCTAAAAATTGCCGTTGCACCAGTTGGGGGAAATCGATATGTTGATATGCACATTTTGTTCGATGAAGGAGCACAGCGCTCTTTTGTTACCGAGGAGTTAGCGTCGAAAATAGATTTAGAAATACTAGGAACAGAAACCATACATTTATCGGCATTTGAAAGTACCGACAGCAAAGTCCGTCATTTGTCAAGAGCACGCGTATACGTAGAGTCGATAAATAGAACGAAAATTCCAGTTGAGGTTCTAGTAGTACCGAACATCGCCAGCCCGTTAAGCAATTACATCGGTAATGGTATACGAGAATTCAAGTACCTGAAAGGATTACGTTTAGCTCATCCGTTTACAGAAGACAACTCTTCTTTTGAAATCTCCTTGCTCATTGGAGCTGATTTCTATTGGGATTTTGTAGAGGATACAATATTAAGAGGAAATGGTCCAACCGCCGTAAAGTCAAAACTTGGTTATTTGTTGTCTGGTCCAATTCCGACGTCTTATCGTCAACAGAGTAATGTAGGTATGTACAACATATTGACATCGCACAAACCAGAGGAGTTGAATTTAGAAAGATTTTGGGAATTAGAGTCGTTAGGAGAAGATAGCAATACGACAGATGTTGAAACGGTAGACTATATGGAAACAAATCAAAAGTCAGCAATTGAATTCCGAGAAAACAAGTACATAGCAAAGTTGCCATGGAAACCAGATCACGAACCCTTGCCTGCAAACTTCTTCGTTACGAAACGAAGAACAGAAAACGTCATTCGAAAATTAAGTCAAGATCCCGAAATGCTTAAGGTATATGGACAGATAATCAAGGATCAAGAACGCCGAGGATTTATTGAGAAGGTTAAGGATCCCGATATTAGTAAAGGTATTGTACATTATATCCCGCATCATCCCGTCAAGAAGAAATAAACGAAGTAACACCATCTGATGAATATGTGGAAGAACCAAACAACGAAGAAATACCCACAAGAACAATGCCCTTGCGGAAGGCATCAATTTGTGCAAAGGAAAGAATAAAATCATGGACTCGTTAAAAGTTTAATTCAGATTCCTATTTTTGTGTTTTGAAGAGACAGTAATTCCTGCAAGTGTAAAATTAAATTTCTTTTCTTTATTGATGAACATTTAAAGTAATATTCTATTGTTTTGTACATAAATACACTTTGCGGGCCCCAGTATGTTGAGAATAGTTCGAAGTTATAACGTTACGTTTCCCGTATTTACGTTCACATGTTTGTGACGTTTCTTACACCTTGTATGGGCTTCGCCATTGTAAATATTATACGCAAAGTAAACACAACGCAAAGTACATATACGACTTATTTAGTTTATTCCACACAATTGATGTTTCGTAGACGAATTGCGCGTCTGGTGTATATACAAAATTTAGTCCTGGTATCTATGATGAGTTTATTTAGACATGTTAGATGGCTTGTACAATCCAATCACGATATAGCCCAGTAGACTTACCCTGCAGGATAGGCAATAGTTCCTGTGTTAATATCACAATCAAGGGTAGCATTAGAACTTCCTGTAAGTCCAATAACACGCTCAAGTTGAACCTAAAAGTAATAAAAATAACATCAACTTTAAACAAAACAATCAACTAAATTGATTCTTGTAAAAATTTACCATTTTGGCTTGTTTTAACAAAATTCAATGGGTATATTTGCAATGTCCTTTGAATTTTCTTGGAGTTTAGTATTTTTGTTATACTTTTTAAAGTGGTTCCTTAGATAATAACCAGCATGAACAAAATTCTGTGCAAGATGGCAAATAAATATTACAAATGTTAGCATTGTAGTGTACAGATGTAGAATATTGGCATGGCAACAATACTATAAGTTAGGGGAGGGTTGAGTCTTCAAACATGTAAAACAAACAAGAGTGCACACGCTGAAATGTCTCGCCTTCTATACTAATCACTGATATTATGTTGATAGTCCTTAGTATAAAGCTAAGCTTTATAACAACTGTCACATAAACTTAACATTAACCAAGATAACTAAACATAGACCAATGAACCTTGAAAATGAGGTCAAGGTCAGATGAACCATGCCAGGCAGACATGTACAGCTAACAATGCTTCTATACAACATATATAGTTGACTTATTACTTATATAGTTTAAGAAAAATAGACCAAAACACAAAAACTTAACACTGTGCAATGAACCGTGAAAATGAGGTCACGATCAAATAAAACCTGTGCGACTGACATAAAGATCATAAAATATTTCCATACACCAAATATAGTTGACCTATGGCATATAGTATTAGATAAAAACTTTGACCACTGAACCATGAAAATGAGGTCAAGGTCACATGACATCTGCCCGCTAGACATGTACACCTTACAATAGTTCCATACAACAAATAAAGTAGACCTATTGCATATAGTATGAGAAAAACAGACCAAAACACAAAAATTTAACTTTGACCACTGAACCATGAAAATGTGGTCAAGGTCACATGACATCTGCCCGCTAGACATCTACACCTTACAATCGTTCCATACAACAAATATAGTAGACCTATTGCATATAGTATGAGAAAAACAGACCAAAACACAAAAATTTAACTATGACCACTGAACCATGAAAATGAGGTCAAGGTCACATGACATCTGCCCGCTAGACATGTACACCTTACAATCGTTCCATACAACAAATATAGTAGACCTATTGCATATAGTAT